>OY987268.1:5913299-6513299 GCA_963920665.1 Straminergon stramineum
CGCTCACTTTCTCATAGGTTATCTAAGACATTCCTTTGGCTTCTCGTCCATCTTTCTTCCAATTGCTACAATTCTCTTCAACTCTTAAAGACCCAAGATCTACCATCGATGCAACTCAATAACCTCAATTATTCAAACGACTCGACCTACGAACTTCTTGGGCACTTGGATCTGCTATATTAGCATCTCGAACAACAACATCATCATCCTCTGGTGCCTCATCATTCGCATCTTCGTTGCTGTCATATTCATCTTTTGCTTCACCACTGTCTGTGGTCCAATGTCCCTCAACTTCCGAGTTTTTATTTCGAAGTTCTATTGTAGTTTGACCTTGACTACGTTTGCGCTTGAACCTCTTATGTCGTTGTGCGTTGGGGTCTTCTGCATCAGAATTTATAGTGGGTCCACCTGGAATTGTTGGAACAACAAATGCCGGGGTTGACCCACTAGGTCCTGGTACGTATGTACTTAGGAATGGTTCTATCACCCTATTTGGATCTCTTGCCCCAATTCCAAGGAGTAGATGATTAGTAGGCCTTGATGATGATGCTTCTCCAATATGTTGACCTTCTCTTCGTCCATGGCCTCTACTTCCTCCACAGCCTCCAGCCCTTCCACGGCCTTTCGTCTGTCCACGGCCTTGTTGATATTGACCTAGTTCATGACGAACGGGGGGCCGAGGGGCCATAGGTGGTCTACCAGCAATAGTACCACGTGAAACGCTTTGCAGAGTCAAATCAACATTCCCCAGAGAGCCTAACCCTGCTGGAGAAGGTCTTCGGATGGCATTGGAATTTGTTACTGAAGATGGGTCTATGGAATGTGGTGTTTGTATACCTTGATCAGAAATAGTAGGATGGCCCTCAACTGCAGCGGGTACACGGGCAAGGTCTTCTGGTGGTTCTACAAATGCAAAAACATCATTAGGGTCCACATGCTTTGGATCAAAAGGCCTTCTCACATTACCAGCCGGTTGGTTTCTTGCAATAGGGTGTGCCATTCTTACATTTCTAACGTTTCTGTCATGATGTCCTTGAATAGCTCTAATGTTTCGAGTTGATGGCCCCACTCCTATAGGCCTTGTATTGCCATCTCGATTGTGAGAAGATCCTCCACGGTTTGGATTTGCATTCCTCCCCCTGTTTACGTCGCCATCTTCATTTCCACCGCCATTTCCATTTCCGTTGCCATTTCCTGGAGGGAGGTTGTCATCATCGTCGTTGTTGTTATGGAAAATACCATCATCGACTTTATCGTCATTTGGATTGTCAGTCTCTAAAGAAGACGACAAAGCGGGGACTTCAATGATCCCTTCATTTTGAGGAAGTGGAGGTGAAGGATTGCGACATGGATTGGGTGGAATGGGTGGACCCCAAGGACCCCAAGGACCATTAAGGAATTCCTCCTCTCCATCGTCAGCATCTCCATAGTAGTTCCTTACTTCCTCAAGGTGATCAACTCCTCGCCTCCAAAGATCTGGGTTTGCCGGATACTCTTGAGGTGCTACGTAGGCTTCTCCATCAACCTCTTCTTCTTCCTCTGCTTGCATTGCGTCGAATTCCCGATTGCGTTCATTCGTCGAGAGCGGACCAAGGGCATCTGGATCGGAATCCTCCGAGTACATATTTGCATCATACCAACGAACTGGATCGGCTCCTGGTTGTTGTTGAAGTACACGGCTATTGGTATAAATATATACCAATGACTTTGCCTTTTCGGGGGCTAATCGATTTCGGACCTTATTGTGAACAAAGGAATACATACTCCAATTCCTTTCACAAGAGCTAGCAAAACACGTGAGGGATAAAAGACGCACAACAATTTTTGAAAGAGCCCGATCTCCAACCCTGTGCCACCATTGGTGGGGAAGCATTTGTGTCACACGGATGTTGGGTGTCATAGCTAGACTGTACGGTCCACTACCCTCCTCAAATTCTGTTAATTCCGCCAACACATCATCGAAATTCACACCCACTGAATCTGCCATCTTGCGGATGACTTTATACAATGAACGTAGGGCAGTTCCATCCACCCTGAGCGCCACATTATCCAAGAGATATGGATTCAAAAGGGCCGAAGCGTAGTGTGTATCTTCAAAAACCATGTTCCATCTTTCATTGAAAGATGCTTCCAAAATGACTGCTATGTCATCACGTAAGTTGAAAGGTGGTTCTCTTAAAGAATACACGTGCCCTCGCAAATTGTACATTACAAGCCACGCCCGACCCATGGCTGGTTCTCGTCCATCAAACACACGCAAAGCCTTCAATACGTCTTCAGTCATGTACACGTAATTCACACATCGTTGCCAGAAAGCCACATCTTGAATGGTTCTTCTGACATTACGTGAAGCAGTAGCTGCCTGCAGTCCATTTTGTTCGTTCCGTAGGGTATCAAAGTAATTTAGAACACGCGGGTGGTTATTTAACCGCTCTAAGACTCCTCTGAGTTTCACCAGTCGCTGCAACATGAGGAAATTACAAGCGAAGCGGGTTTCGCTAGGCACTACGAGTTGCAGATTCGGACTCAACTCACGGAAAACCAACATGGTTGTATGATGGTTTCGAATGTATTGGCACAATCTTTTTGCCCTGGCAATTAAATCCGAAAATTCCTGGATTTTGGCCCAATCTTCCAACATGAGATCCAGTGCATGTGCCATGCAGCCTTGCGCAAAAATGTGCAGATATGTTCGAGTGATGTCTTGCAATGCTCCAAGCATGTTTGCTACATTATCTGTGCACACTTGTGTCACATATTTGGAATCCACCTTCTCAATGTACACTTTCATTTGGTCCGCTATGTAGTGCATTGTTTTCTTTTGCGAGGTAGTATCAATTGACCCCAAAAATACATCACCTGCAAGGCATGACATCATCACATTCATGAGGGGCCTCCGATTGACATCATCCCAACCATTGGTGCATATCGACACCCCATAGTACTTGACAGCAAATCCAACCTTCTCTTGAATCTGCTTCTCAATTTGCAACCTCCTCGGTTCAATTAAATTAGTCCTAAACTGATGGTAAGAAGGTGGACTATATTCAAACCTTGCCTGTGAGGTTGCCTTCACAGCCTCAATGAAGGCTGGATGCCTTGCCACATTAAATGGCACATTCGCTTCATAGAAAAAACTTGCCCACTTCTCATCCAACTCCTTCTTCTTTGCAATGTTGAATGCGTCCGCCATGCGCTGCTGACGTAGTGATCCAAATCTCGTAGAATTCGATCCAGCAAGACTATATGACGTTTGTAGAATATCATTTCCTTCTGAAACGTTTGTCCCTTCTTCCGCTCTCCCACCATTGATCCCACCCGTCACCTCATTTTCAGTAGCTTCACTTGAACTTGCACGTGCAGTTGCTCTAGATGGCGCACTTTGAATTGGTTCTCCCTCATACATGTCCCCGACATCCATTCGTAGCGGGACAAAACTTGTACAATTGGCAAATCTATGTCGCACATGACGAGGCATACTTCGACAAATTGACCTCTCCGATTTTGAGCCATATCCGAAATGTGCAAAAGCACGCTCAAGTTTGTAATTGAAGGTCCCAGCACAGAAAACACAAGTCACCTTAATCCCATTCTCTGTAAAGTTTAGCCATGGTTCCCATTCCTTGGTCTGCTTCCTTTGACTTGCCATTGCGTTCAACCGTTCACAAATAATTTCAAATGTATTCTTCCTCCTTCGTATTGAAGTTAAAAAAGATCGTAGATATACCGAACAAAGTATTAGTAACAGCAGTTAGCGCTAATCCACTGCTTGAACTGATTTTGACATCACCTTAGCAGCAAACTAGGGCCATCTGATACCCAAGTAGACTCACAAGGAGCTCAAAATGAATTGAAGTCCAAGAGATAGAGGCCAGGTGACAAATGTGGGGAATGCCGGGTCTTCCTTTTCTTTATATACTTAGGGAATGCAGGGGCGTGGACTTCACCGATGTGCGTGGCAGAAGGGCATGGACATCTTCATTCCCAAAGTGTAGGACGGGGACGCACACTCTCAGAATTTTTGGAGGACGTTCACAACGCACACTTCAATCCCTGGCATCAGGGCGCGAATAGGAAGGTAGGGCGGGGACTTGAAGTTAGGGCGCGGACTCCAGGGCGTGGACTTGAAGTCAGGGCGCGGACTTCAGGGCGCGGACTTCAGGGCGCGGACTTGAAGTCAGGGCACGGACTCTAAGGCGGACAATTCACAGAGGCAGAAGAACTTGAGAGAGCGCAGTTGAATCACAAACTCCATAGTGTGGACTTGAAGTTAGGGCGCGGACTCCAGGGCACGGACTTGAAGCCAGGGCACGGACTCCAAGGCGCGGACTTGAAGTCAGGGCGCGGACTTGAAGCTAAGGCGCGGACTCCAGGGCGTGGACGTGCTCATCCAGCATAGGAGGCAGGACTTTGAAATGCACTTGGGCTTTGACATTCTTCAATCCCTCCCTTTTTTGGAGCAGGGGAACCATCAATTATAGCCTCAACAACTTGTTTTGGATTCCAACAAGGCAATGAAAGCAAGATGCCAAATAAAGAGCTCCATTGACTAAGATTTGGAAGAAACTTCATGGAAGAGCATGTCCCCTTCATTGTGGTGAAAGATGTTAGCAAAGCTCTCCCATCCCAACTCTATGCCATTCATTTGCGTTTGGATCATTCTCTCTCACATATTTTTGGCTTCATTCTTGAAACTCTCACATTCCAACTTATACTAATTTTTTTCTTTTGGTTGAATCATTCTTTCTTCTATTTTGTTCCTAAAACACTCCCATCCCAACTCAAAGCCAAATGTTCATTTTTTGTTCCATCATTCCTTTCCCTATTTTTTTGGATCATTCCTAAAACTCTCCCATCCCAATTCATTGTTCTTTTTTTTATTTGTTGAATCATCTCCTTTTCTATTTTGTTTTGCTTCATTATTTAGCAAGACTCTTTTCTAGTTTTCTTCCAACTCCATGCCGATCTTGATTTGTTGAATCATTCCCTTTCCTATTTCATTTTTGCTTATTTCCTAAAGTTCTCCCACCCCAATTCAAAGCCATTAATTTTTTGTTCCACCATTCCCTTTCCTATTTTTTTTGGCTTTGGATTCCTAAACACTTCCATGCCATTTTGGAGGTGTGTGGATTAATTCCCTTTCCTATTTTATTTGTTTCATTAGGAAAGTTGTTCCATCCCAAGTTATACAAAAACTAAATGGCATTATTATTCCCATCCTAGTTTTTTTGGGCTTGATTAGCAAAATTGCTCCATTCCAACCCAAGCCCCAACTCCCCCAAGGCCATTGAAATGATTTAATTTTTGTATTCCCTAAACCCTTTCTAATTTTTTTTGGTTTCATTTGCAAGATTATTCTATCCCAACTCAATGCCATTTATTTTTTGGTATATCATATACTTCCTAATTTTTTGTGGGCTTCATTTGCAACATTATCCCATGCCATCCCAATGCCCTTTATTTTTTGTATATCATTCCCTCCCTAGTTTTTTTTGGCTTGATTAGCAAAATTGTTCCATCCCACCTCAATGCACTTTATTTTTGGTATATCATTCACTCCCTATTTTTTTTGGCTTGATTAGCAAAACTCTTACATTCCAACTCAAGGCCATTTAGTTTTGTGGTATCCCAACTCAATGATAAATTATTTTTATGGTATCAAATTGAAGTCTTTCCATTCTCTTTGCATGTCATATACACAAAGTAGGTAAGAAAAAAAATTGAGGATAAAGGCTATCATATGCATTAGAAAATCAACATTGGCAATTGACACCTTGCATTAAATCTTTAGGGTCACTCCATCCCAACTCCATTCCAACTCAATGATAAATTTTATTACAATACATTTCCATTCTCTTCACATGTCATAAAAAAATAGATAATAAAAAAATATGAAGTTAAAGGCCATCACATGCATTAGAAAATCAAGAACGACAATGGATACTTTGCATTAAATCTTGAGTAGAAAAATTTAACCCATTTGTTTATGGTACATGGGGCAAAAGATTCTTTAATAAAAAGGAAAATAGTTAAAAAAAAATTCCTATCCATTTAGGTCCCAACTTTGTATAAAATAGAATTGTAGGGCCTTACATGGAATCCTACCCTTGGATTCCCTGCTTGCCTTGAATTCTCTTCCTTGGATTTCTTTCTCCCCGTTTTTCTTTGCTAGAATTATATTTTAGCAAAAAAGAAAATTCAAGTATTTGTGTTTGGGATTTAGGCCCTTAGGCTCAAACATTGTAACTTGTAACTAAAGTTTTGAATCATACCGAAATTAAATTTACGAAAGTTTGGATGACCCCATCCCTCGTTATGGGCATTGAATTTCAAAGCACTTACATTTGAAGTCAATGACATTTTGGGGGGTTGGATAACTTGGAAGGGAACCATTTCTAAGAAAATAGCTACAAGGGATGGTTTTTGAATGGAAGCTCAGATCTTCCATTCTTTTGGATTCACGTGAAGGGACTAATATTTGAAAATGCTTGGTATAAGGGTTTATGGAATAATAGATAGAATGAATTTTATTAATGAACCCATAGGTTTTATTTCTTCAAATCCATCATTCATAATAAAGGATTCAATTTGAGGCATATTAACTAAAAGAAATTTATTTCAGAAACGAGAAATTACAAGTTACATTTTCTTCTAAATATAAAGGGATTGTTTGTTTTTGCTCATATCTCTTCATTGTCTAGCCTTTGTGGCTTGTCCTGTTGTGTATTTTCTTTTTATGCAATGGTTCTTTCCATTTGTTAAAAAATCCAAAAAAATGTAAAGGGATTCAAGTTTTTTTTATTACCTGGCAGTTGGTACAAGGGACTATTGCTTAATTGAACGTACAAGTTAAATTGAAGTAGAATGATTGTGAATGCCAATCCATGATTACGAATCATTGGTACAAGAAATTGATTTTCACATGAACTTACAAGTTATATTGATTTGAATGCATGAGAAGGGTTCTTTTCTAAAGGTAATTGCTACATCTATTTGTTATTTAATTCAACCCTAAGCCATTAACTCAAAGCATAAACCCTAAACCCTAAACCCTGCACTCTTGAAACCCTTGGCCAAAATAATTCAAGAAGTTGGAGGGTGGAACTTCACTGCGCTGGCGCTACTTAGGGCGTGGACGTCATTATAGGGCGGGGACTACAGGGCGGGGACTCCAAGTGAGGGTGGGAACTTGAAGTTAGGGCGCGGACTTGAAGTCAGGGCGCGGACTCCACGGCGAAACTCCACTACATAAATGTGGGTGCGCACATGGGGATGCACTGAGCATGGGATCCCTCCTTCTTCCTATTTAATGGTCTTGGAAGATGGTGTCCCCCCTTTTCATGGAAAGAGGGAAACATTAAATGCTGTCACACCTTTCTTTAGAGTCCTCATATTCATGGAGAGACAAGAATGCTTTCTCTCACAAATGTTTTTGCTGAATGGTCTGTGTCAGGGCGTGGACGCAGGGCGCGGACTTCAGGGCGGACAATTCACATAGGCGGAGGAACTTAAGAGAGCCCAGTTGAATCACAGACTCCATAGTGTGGACATGAAGTTAGGGCGCGGACTCTAGGGCGCGGACTCCAGGGCAGACAATTCACAGAGGCGGAAGAACTTGAGAGAGCGCAGCTGAATCACAGACTCCATAGTGTGGACTTGAAGTTAGGGCGCGGACTTGAAGTCAAGGCGCGGATTCCAGGGCGTGGACATGCTCGTCCGGCACAGGAGGCAGGACTTTGAAATGTGCTTGGGCTTTGACATTCTTCAGTCCCTCCTTTTTTTGGAGCGGGGGAACCATTAATTATAGCCTCAACAACTTGTTTTGGATTCCGACAAGGCAATGAAAGCAAGATGCCAAATAAAGAGCTCCATTGACTAAGATTTGGAAGAAACTTCATGGAAGAGTATGTCCCCTTCATTGTGGTGGGAGATGTTTTTCCTTACTTCTTGTAACACTTCAAACTACTTTGAACCAACAAATAGTTTAGGGTGTAAAAAAAAGACTCTAAATTCTAAAGTGTTTAGGACACTTTGAGGAAATATTTAGGAAATGTTTTGGAAATGTAGTGTACTAGATAAAAGGGAAAACCTCATTTTGTTTAAAATGAAAGAAATAGTAGGGGGTTAAAAAAAATTCTAGGCCTTCAATACGTCACTTGAATTTTTAATTTCATCATTCCCTTTCCTATCTTGGGGGGCTTCATTCCTAAAACTCTTCCATCCCACCTCAATGCCATTAATTTTTTTGTAAATCATTCAATTTTCTTTTTGGCTTCATGAACTCTTTAAACACTTCCATTTCAACTATTTGCCCTCTGTTTTTTGTTCCACCATTTCTTTCTTCATTAATTCTTAAAACTCTTTTATTCCAACTCCATGCCAATATTTATTTGTTGTGTCATTTCCTTTCCTATTATTTTTGCTTTCCATTTTTTTCCTTCATTTATTCTTGAAACTCTTTTATTCCAACTTTAAGCAAGCTTTTTTTTATTCCATCATTCCCTTTCCTATTTTTTTACTCATTAGCAAAATTCTTCCATCCCAACTCAATAATAAATGTTTTTTATGGTACCAAATTGGAGTCTTTCCATTCACTTCCCATTTCTCATATGAAGAAATAGGTAATCAATAATAAGATTTGTTTCATATCTCTTTCACATTTGTTTGCTTTTATTAACATTTAAAATGCACTTACATTCCAATGGATTGACATTTCTTTCCCTTCCCTAGTTTTCGTCATTGATTGGAAATGAATCCTACTCCAATTCAATGACATTTAATTTCATTCCCTAAATGTTTTTATCATTAAATCCTATTCCAATTCAATGACATTACATTTCTTCACCTAATTTTTTTTATCATTGAATATTTGAATCCTATTTCAACTCAATGACATTTCATTTCCTTACCTAAATTTTATCCCCATTGAATCCTAATCCAATTCAATGACATTTCATTTTTCTCACTAACTTTTTTATTTATTAAATCCTATTCTAACTCAAAGACATTTTACTTCCTTCCCTAATTTAAAGTTTTCAATTTTATTTTATGGTCATTTTTTGGTAACCATTTTATTGGATATGTACCTATTTCCATCCCAATTTAATGATTCCCATTTACCTTTCCCAATTTTGGGTGCTTCGGATAACAATACACTTCCATGCCATTTTTTTGGTAGGATTCATTCCCTTTCTGATTTTTTTGCTTGATTAGCAAAATTGTTTCATCCCAAGTCATACAAAAACTAAATGGCATTATTATTCTCTTCCTAAATTATTTCCAACTCAATGCCATTTTTTTTTCATTGATCATTCCCTTCCTAATTTTTTTGTGCTTGATTAGCAAATTGCTCCATTTCAACCCAAGTGCATTTAATTTTTGTATTCCCTAAACCCATTCTAATTTTTTGGGGCTTGATTTGCAAGATCATTTTATCCCAACTCAATGTCATTTATTTTTTGGTATATCATTCTTTCCCTATTTTTTTGCTTTTCTCCATCATTCCTTTGCCTATTTCAGTATTTTGCAATTAAATATGTACCTATTACCATCCCATTTTTTGGGGGGTTCCATCATTCCTTATTTCCTTTGCATTAATGACATTTCAAAAGTGTTTTTTTCCTATTAAATGACATTTGTGGTCCTTCCCTAATTTTATTCATTGATTGGAAATTGGGAATGAATTTTACTCCATTTCAATGACATTTCATTTCATGGTATAAATAATTTTAATATGTATGAAGTCGACAAGTCGTTTCAAATGAGTATGTGCAAAAAATAAACGAAGTCAATTTGGGCAAAACCATTCAAAACAAAATCATATATATTTCATATGCATAGTGTAATATAAAGTAGGAAAGTATATAAGCCAATATAATGCTAGGAAAGTAAGTCTTCTAAGAAAATCTAAGCTCACTAGCTAGAACACTCTAAACTATACTTAGTCAATGTTCATTGGACTACTTGCACTACCACTTGGTCCAGCCTCATTGTCATGTGCCTCGGCGTGGACTGGAAGGTCTTCATTTGAGCCCAAACAAAGTCTACGAAGTGCGGATCGAGTTCTCCTTGCTAGTCTGTCTTCCTCTAATATAGCCCTCAATATTTGTGATTGTTTGAGGCTTTGAAGACATTGGAGAGTTCCTGGGCTATGCTGTTCTAACAAATAGTCCATCCCTTCATTTCGAAAGGTTTCTCGCCACTCTGACTCCAATAGTTGTGCAAGTTCAGCAGGGTCTGGCATGCCAATGTCTTCCTCCATCCGCATCCCATTGTCGTCAGTAATGCGAACTCCATCAAAGCCCCATAACCATCCACGAGGATGAGGTCCAAATTGGAAGTGTTGTCCAACTTCGTTCCAATGCCCATTGAAGCATTGGAAGAAGAAATTCCGTCTTCCTTGGCTGAAGTTGTCCTTTAGTAGAACCAAGTGGTGGCACACCTCCACAATTTGAGCCGGATCTCTTTCCCAACCCCATTCGGTACAAAGGTTTTGTTTGTCCAACGAATGGATGTTCAATTTCCAGCTCCACACCAAGTCTGTTCCCCACTTTTGAGAATGATTAGGGGCATTTTCAGCATTGAATTCCCAATGCAGTGGCATGTAGGGAACTAATCCAAACAACTCATACAAGCGCTCATGGAAAGGAGCCTTGCACAATGAACAGCGTCGGCGAATAATCATCAAGCTAATTAGGCAGAATGGGTGGTACAAATGTTCGCACGTGCCTAGGTGCATTCCACCTTCTGGGCCAAATGGATTAAGACAAATGGGACATGTAGTTCCATCATGCACGAAGGTTGAAGGATTTGGCCACAATAGTAATGGATTGCCTTGATGGTCGACGGCAGAGCCAACTGCATTCTTGAAATTCCAAGCATGTTTGGACCAATCGATGGATGTTGGTCCACCACCAATGTTGATGGTTGTCATTTCATCCATGTTGAAAAGATCATCCACCAGGGCCCACGATGTCAAACCAAAAACCCTCTCTTGATTGTTCGCGCCGTAATTGTTGTCTATTTTTTTGAATTCTTCCACCATTTGCCTAGTTCTGTCAACACTAAAGATGCATGCCATCTTCCATTGGTAATATTGCTCCATCAACGCATGCAATTGATTTTTCAATCTCAAATTGTTTGCAAGCGCGTCCGTCAATTGGGTGCTTCGGTCAACTAGTATTGCTGCAACTACATTCGTGGGTAATTCTCCGAAGGACAATGAATCTTCTTGAGTACCCATTGTTGCACCAACTTCTGTATGTTCCAATGGAATTTGAGAATTATTGAAGGCCCTTGCACTTCCCCTCGTGGATCCTGACCAGCATTGGTTAATGTTGCTGCCTCAAGAGCGTGTCGAAGTACCTCCATCTCAAGTTGTTGTTGATTGATGATGTTGTCCTTCTCTTTGATTTCTTCCCTCAATTTGTTGACATCATCATATAAAGAATGCAATTCCGCATTCTTGTCATTCACTTCGGTCAACAAACTCTGAATTCGGTTTGCAGCAGCTGTAACATCAACAATTCCTATTGTTGGTTTGTCAGTAGGTGGCACCTGTTCCTCCACAACATTTTCTGGTAAAACCTCATTAGTTGCATGCGCAGCCCTTCTCTTTTTAGCACGTTGTTGTTGTGTTCTAGGGTTGACTACAATTGGTACATGAGATCCATCAGAGTCGTTGTCCGTAGATGAGTCCGAAGTGTCATAGTTTGGTGGTGCGCGAACCTGTGTAGTTTTTTTCGATAGACCACCTTCCGGGTATCTTTTTACCCCCCTTGGAATGAATCCATTCTTTGGGGGAGGAATTTTGACATTTTCCCCCATTGTCTTCAAAGTTGACCAATCCACTCTCTTGTTCAACTTCACCTCCGCATGGACCCCTCGTGCAATGAAAAGATGCACTTCATTGCGTGTGACGTTCGGGACATCATACAACACCTGGAACACCTCAATGCATTGGTTCGTGAACTCATTGTCAAGGCAATGTTTCAAATTTGCCTTGTGGAAGCGTCTATGAAAGTTATGTCGCTCTTCCGGGAAGACCTTGTCAATGTGGCACCACTCGATGTAATTGGTGCAGTCATCATAAGTCCATGGATCAGGCACATCCTCCCACCCCTTGAATGCAAGCTTGGCAGGGTTACGTAGAACATGCAGTCGCTTACGATGTTTGGTTCCTGCTCGCAATCGGGTCTTGTCTTGTTCCTCTTTGGTCCTTCTTGGTGGTGTAGCCATTTTTGCAGAAAAATTCGAAAACCTCCAACGTGGCAATCAAGTAGACCCCGCACAACACTCACAACCAGCTCAACAAAGAGGTGGAAGGCTGAGAGTATGTAGGGCGGGCACAAATGGGGCGGAAATGGCTTTATATAGTTGGAGGTGGGGGACGCCATCGCAGGGGGCGTGGACCTCTGGGAGAGGGGCGGGAACGCCACGTGCAGGGGCGGGAACACTAAAAGTCAGGGCGTGGACATGAGCGGGGGGACTATATAAAGCGAGTCCCCGCCTTCATTTCTTTGCCAAGTCCGTGCCCTATGCTTCACATGCTAGTTCGTCCCCGTAGCCTATGTGAGTGAGTTTGGTGGGTGGTGGGCTTGGCCTGCATATGTGACCTGGTTTTTTTGAATTTTTTTAAACTTTCGTGCTTTTGGATAGATACGGAGGCCCATCGTACCAAATTTTTTTCATTATGACAGGGGAAGGGAGTGGATCTGTGGAAAAACGTCCTATGTTTAAAGATTTGGATGATGTCGGTGAGATGGTAATTCCATCCACGAACACATTGATGTCCTCAGGTTCATCAAATCCTTCCTCATCAGGCCAAAAGAAGCGCAAAAAAACCCAAAATCCCCATATGCCTCCACATGAATTCATAGTTGAAGGGAGAGCAATAGCTGTGGTGTTCTACACTCGTCGAGGTACAACTATGTTGACTAGGGAGTATGTGGCGCACAACGAAGAAGAATACCACAAACTGACGAGGGACCTGTGAAGGGAGCTGGAGTCAAAGTTTGAAGCATCTGAGAAATTCAACAATTTCTCTGATTATTGGTTGCACCAAGATTGGCTGGATAAACAGGTAGTTGCCCTCACAACCAATATAGTGTCAAATTGGTGTTACCACACGGGTAAGAAAGAGGATGGTAGCGATTGGGACATGCAGAACAAAGAGTTGGTTGAAAAATTGAAAATCATTCAAAATTTTGCTCAACAATTTTCTTCATCGCGTAAGAAAAAGCAAGTACCATGGAAAGCGACAATTGAAGACGCAATAAGGGCTCATTGTGTGAGTGGAACATTCAAGTGGCTTGAAAGTTCAGTAAAAGTCATCCCCATGCCGGAACAGAGTGCGGTTGGTTCATGTGGGACCGTGAGGAAGGTGATTGTCACGACCCTCATCACAAGGCGTGCCTGTGCCACCTTGGTGAGCAAGGGGGACATTGGGGGTGACTCCCCAAGCCTTGCAAGAGATGAGGTGAGGGGGACTAGGAGTCCCGAGCGATCAGAGCGAGGTAGCGCTCTGATCCAGACGAATTTGGGGGCGTGTGATACATTCTTGGAAAGGTCTTGAGAAGACGCTTCCAGCCGTCCAAAGAACGCGTGATTTGGACTTGCGAGTCAAAAGTTATGGGCGTTCAAAGTTGGGGGTGTCCCGGACGCGCCGGGAGCGCCCTGGTCGCGCCGGGAGTGTCCCGGCCGCGGCGGGAGTGTCCCGAATCTTTGGAGGGCGATATCTTTGCGAGTACTTGTCCGAATGGAGCAAGTGAGTAGTCCATCGGCATCTACGCGTCGCGTAGATGTCGAAAATGGGGTCGCATGTGCGATTTGGATCCCGGACCGCAAAGTTATGCCGAGTGGAAGTTCGGGAGTCCCAAACTAGCGCGAATCGGGAGAAATGGGTGGTCTTCCAAGATGGGGTGCATCTTGGGGGTTCCCGGTGACCTCTAGTATGGGGGGGGCTGCCGAATCCCGCAGAGAGTACTATGAGGAGGGGTGGTCTCCCTCCTCCCTCCCGGATGGTGCCATGGTGAGCCTAAGTGGCCCCGGGTGGTGAGGCTAGTGTTGGAGCCTCACCACCACTTGTGTGTTACCATGGAGTGCTTGTGCACTCCTTGATACCGGTTGGGTGGTGTCCCACTTCACACTAGGCCATGGTGTGAGTCCCGTTTGGTGAGTCCCGTTTGGTGAGTCCCGATTAGTGAGTCTCGAAATGAGTTGGGTTGGGCCTAGTGGGGAGTTGGGTCCCATTCAAGGGCGGTTAGCACCGGTGGGAGTAGTGCCTCACCGAGTGCTTGGACATCAATGGAAGTTCCGCCCCATGTCATCAAATGACATGCCCGGTGTCTTGTGGGAGTTAAGTATTGGAAGGAAAGGATTGGGAGTCACGGAGGAATGGGAAACCCCGTGACTTGAGTTGGAACCTAACATTGTGGGTGCGTGGCATGTGCAGTGTTAGGAGAGCGTGAACCTTAGTGGCACTAAGGTGCTAAGTGTTTGGAAAGTGAGCTTAAGGTGGTAAGTGTCACTAAGGGGCGCGACAGTGATGCTTACAAAACTTGAGAGCATTCCTAGTTGGATATTTTTTGCTAGGAAGAGCTTGAAAACCACAAATGAAAAGGAGAAGCACCAAAGAATCATCAATGAGGCGGGAAGGTGTCCAGTGATACATCCTGGCATCATTCGAATTGCATACCTCCACCCTAAAACGATGGAAGGCTATACGCTGTGGTGGAATGGAGGATCTCTAATTTCTTTCTTATCCAAATACAATTCGAAAGTGAGTGAATCAGTGGATGCGGATGACATTGAGCGTGAACAAGGTACGGGGTTGACAAAAGAGGAGCTTGCATGGGTTGCAACTTACCGAAAGAACCGAGTGAACTTGGCACTCTCCTTGCTTGTCATTGTAGGGAAATGCCACGATGCACAGTACATGCACAACGACATAACTCCATCTAATGTTTTGCTCCATTTTGATGATTGGAAAGAACAGAGGGTGTACATAGGGATATGTGATTGGGGACTTTCTAGCCGAGTTGTAGAGAAGGAGCCATCAAGGTATGGCTTTCCCAACATGGAGATTCTAGCGAAAGAGAAGAAGAAGCGAAGGTTTGCAGCCCCTGAATTGTTTTATGTCTACGGAGAGCAAGGTTTAGCAAATTCAATTGAGGCCATGCAGAAAACACATTTGTACTCCATAGTTGCTGATGCACATGCGGCGGGATGGATAGCAGCTGCAATTTGGAAAGAGGACTGGAACCCCAAATACTTTACAACGAAGAATCCAGAGCAATATCAGAACCTCAAGATCAAATTGGAAAGCCTCGTAAAAGAGGATGTGAGTGAAAGGGCGTCAGTGCCAGATGTTCTAGACACATTGAGAAACGCACCCCACTGTTGGACTATGCCAGATTGTTGTTATCGTACATAGTATTTAGTTGTTTCACTTTTTGTAGTTTAGCATATAGTTTAGGCATAGAAGGTAAATCATCCTCATAGAGGACCATGTGTACCTACTTGGAAATTGCCAAACACCTCAAAATATATATAAATCGGATGTATTCTATACTCAAAATCTCATAATATATTAATATTTCATTTGATTGTTCTTTCTCATTGCATTTTTATGAGTTCTATGAATTGATGATAAAACTTAAATAAAAACAATGAATGCAATAGTTTGGTATAAAAATACATACACTTTATGTTTTCACTATGCCTATGTTTTAGGAGTTCATGAAGCCTCCTAAAAAAAAAGAAATGATCCACCAAAAAAAAATGACATTGAAGTAGATTGGAAGAATTTTAGGAATGAAGAAAAAAATATGGAGTGTTGGAGTGACTTGGAATATGAAATATGAAATATGAAATATGAAATAGAAATATGTAAAAGCATATTAATTTAGCATATGTAAATCCAGTCCGTGCCCTGACGATCGCGTCCACACCCTGCATGTTGCAGAATCCATGTGGCATCCACGTGGCCTATTTTTCTGTTTTTATGAAGTCAACTTTGTGTTGACTGTATCGGATGGGCGAGACCTCTAACGGACGTCCCGGATGGACGGACGGGCGAACCAGACGTCTGTCTACTATGACAACCATGAATAGGGGTCTATGGACCTTTTCATTTTTAGTAATTCAAAAAAATTCAATAAAACAAGCCATTTTGCTAGAGAAGATTGTGCTCTCATTACACCCAAAAATTGATGTAGGAAATTTTTTCCCTCTTCATAGCCTTCACGCAAAGGAAGGTCACTTTAACCTCCTGTGTAGAATAGACATGTTGCTATTTTCACAAATTAAAACTCTTTGTCAATCCTAGAGAACATAGTACACCTCCAATATATCCAATTTGATGCTTCTAGATTGCATTTCTGGGTCAAAAATAGGACTAAAAATCTCCAAAATGGCCCAAATTGACTTCCAATCAAGGGCAGTTTAAAAATAGTAAACTAGTGGTTGAAAATTTGAAAAAATCTCAATGTCTACAACCATCACATGTACCGTCATTTCAAATTATACTCCAAATGAACAAATGACATGAAAGTTATGAGCAAAAATCCACCCGTCCAAGGGCAAGAAGACAAAAATTAGGACAAGTGTTTCTTGCAATTACCCGCATATAGAATACCAAAAATAATGAATGAAATCATGAAAAACATCCTTAATCCATAATCATTGACATAGATGTTTAGTATCCTATGTCCAATGGATGACAAAGTATCTTTATGAGCGGGACAAAAGTGCAACTATTCATCCTCGGAATTTTATATAGAAGGGGGAGATCTTCTACAATAGTTTGACCTCCAATGAATATTTTTGGATTTTTTAAAATAGATGATGTCACACGGTTCCAAAGGCGATGATTTCCACACTCACCAGTCCATAGTTTAAGGGTTAAGCAAATAGACGTCACGGCCTTGGGTGACCGGGGTGAATCTGTGACAGACAGAGAATATCCTATTGCCTGCCCAAGAATGTTTCAGAGATATTCCATAACACATGAATAGACCTGAATGATGGTGATGGTTCTCAACTTTTTCTTTTTTTTAAACAAATGAAATGAATTCCATTGCAGAGAGATAAAATACAAAGCCCGTCAGTCACAAGTGCCGTGAAGGGGAGAACTAAGACTGGTTCTGAACTCTGAAGCACTTCAAAACTTGCTAGTGAGGGACTGTTCTTATTTGACTAGCTACGTGGTCCTAGGCTCCGTCGGGGTTATACAACAACCATGGGATCTCCTGGGCAAGCCTACAACAATCTAGGGGCAGCCCTGGACTGTGGAATTAGAGCACGCAGTCCAACTTTTCTGACAGACAAGCTTGCATCGATGTTGTGTTGGCCAACACGCCTCCCTTTGAAAGGAATCCCGAAGCGAAATTCGCAACAGAGTGTCATTATTCCAACATTCCTACAGTGTCATTAATTATTTATCAATATATCTATGGACAGATAGATATAAACTCGACTCTCCTCACACTAAGCTAAGCCAGTCACCAGCTTGTGCATACTCGCTCCGGTTCATAGTCGAATTGTTGCTGCGCTTCTAGCTCTGATCTTTCTGTGAGTCCCTCCCTTACTCATTCGCTCGATTGAAATGCTTTCAATTTCAAAATTCTCAGCTACATAGGAGCATTCTAGCATGACTGCGTGCATCCCTTAAATATTTGAAATGCTCAGGATTCGAATCCGACATATGCAATCCACGTTGCCCCTCCTTCGTATATCGTTTTTGCTTCTATCAATCCCTGCAAGCGATTCGATCACCTCGATCTTGTTTGGCTTCCAAAACCACACTCACATCTAGCTGTTGAAACTCCGAACACCGCTTGTGCGGAAACTGTCGATCATGCTGTGTCATTGGGGCCTGACCTGCGGTGTACGTGGTCGAGATGCTCTGGCACACCGATGATGGGTGCTTGGATGTGGATAGTTAGCATCGATGTTTGATGTTTTCTGGACATTGAGCGCAGCAAGAGTATTGACAAAGTGCTTTCAGATCGAGTACTAATTATCCTTCCCTACTTGTGGAGTTTCTGAGAAGGATTTACTGAAATAGTTGGTCGGTAGACTCTCAGTGTCTCCCAATTTCTTGTGTGGTCGGCGATTTCTGGATTTAGGCATGTTTGGTGATGGTTTTTTGTTTTCTATATATCACATTAATTAATTTTGGCATGACCTAGTACTGTAGTTGAGTTGCTCTAGCTAGCTTCTGAATTTGGTATTTGCTTGACACTGAGCGTTGCCAGAGTCTTGGCAAAGTGCTTCAGATCGAATATTTATACTAGTTCCGTCCTTATGGAATTTCAGTCCTTGGGTGAAAAGTTTGCTGACATAGCTGGTACCGCCTTAGTGGCCCCCAATTCGTTGTCACGAATCTGTCGATTTTAATCTGGATTTGAGCGTGATTGGTGACGACTCATTTTTGCTTTCAGATCAAAGGAAGCGAATACAGGTTTCATCACATGGCGCATTCAAATGCAGGGGGTGCAGGTCAAGGAGTTGCACAGCAGCCCGGCGAGGTCCCCAACGATGGGCCACCTGCGGCGGCAGTCCTGCAGGTTGCTGACGGGGCGGGCCCCGTGGCAGGTCCAGTCATCGCTAATCTGGCGGGAGCGCTGCCACCTCCGCCCCCGCGTTTTGATATTGGAGCTGCTCTCCTGATGAGTCCCCTGCCGACACTAAACGACATTCGTTATTACATTCATCCCAAGATCAATTGAGTGATGGAAACAGAACCAGTGGATGAAAGTTGGTACTCTGTTAGCGAGTGGAGGATGTCATCGTACTTGGAAGAGGATGAAGGAGTCAGAGTGGAGAGTTTAGTTTTTTGAAGCAATGTGTGCGTCCTACATACCTAGAGTTGAAAGTGAGAGTTGGTAAATTTTCATGTGTTTTTGTAATAAGGATTTGTATTTCCATGTTTTTGTTGAATTTGGAGCACCTTGTTTGGTTGGGCCTAAATTCCAAAAGATCATAATTGTGATCTGTTTCCAAGAGTTTGTGTAGTTGCAAGAAACATTTAACATTTTGTCTCAAAAATGTTGGTTTCGACCATAGTATTTCTACTCCTATGATTGCTACAAGTACCATGCAAGAGTAGCATACTAAAAATCATTAAAATGAATCTAAAAATCATTAAAAGTTATTTAAAAAATCATGAAAATGAAATTGAAAAATTAATAAAATAATGAAAAAATCTCAAGTTTTTAAAAAATAATGAAAATTCATTAAAAATGAGTTATAAATGAATGATAAAATCAATGGCATGGACAATTCTATAATATTGTGCACTGTCACTCATTGCAATAGACTACTATTGAACTAGGCGACCAAAAATTAGGAGAATGTGTATATGATATTTTTTATTTTAAAACAATGAAAAAGAAATTTAAGAATGTCCATGTATTGAATACTTCTAAAAGCAATTTTTTTCTCATTCTAGTCTTTGCACAAAGAATGCATACTTTGAGCCCATGTTTATGCCAAACAAGTTAGAATTAAATTTTGCATGAACCCTTGCCCTCACTACATATAATCTTGGTTCAACACATAATTTCCCATTTCTGGCTCCAAATTTGCATTTTGAGGCTGAAAATAGGACTAAAAATCCCCACAATGGCAAAAGTAGACATCCAATTGGATTTCTTTGAAAATAATAATCTAATTTTGAGAAAGTGTAAAAAATTACTCAATGTCAAACTATCACACATACCTTAATTTCAAATTTCAAATTTCTTGTACATTGGACATACACTATAAAAGTTTTAGCCAAAAAAACATTGGTTCAAGGCCAAGTGGGCAAAAAATAGAATAAGTGTTTCTTGCAACTATTCGTAGATATTGTTTGTGTTGACCGAGGTTCAAATCCTTTGTGACTTACATGTTGTTTGAAGAATTGAAAATATAATCTCATTCAGTGCTACTTTAACCCCTCAAGGACTAAGAAGACACCATATGTCCTCTTTAAATTTTCAATGGCAAATTCTCAATAGGGTGAAACAAATTTGAATAATTTGTAAAGTAGGATTATATTGAATAACAACTTGACATACTTGTTTCATTTTACAATTTTCAAAATTTTAATGTGAAAAGTATTTAAAACTTTATTTAGGAAATGTAGTCTTGTAGAAAAAAGAGCAAACATTATTTTCTTACAATGAAAGGAATAGTGGGGATGGAACAAAACATTTTCTTGGACATTTCTAATCTTTGTTCTACACAAAAAAAAACTAGGTCCAGTGGGAATTCTTTTAAAGTTGTATTTTTAGCAATTTCAAAAATACAAGGTTTAATCTAGTGTGATCAAAAACCCAAAATAACTAGAATGATTCCAATTTTTTTGAAGATGCTCTAAATTAGATACTAAGAATATCAATCATCAAATTTTAAAATTGATGCATAATAAATACAAATTAATTTGAAGGATCCAGTTTGGTCAATTTTGGCCTTCTACTCTTTCTGTTTGAAAATGTCTACGAATACAAATTTGAGAGAGTTTTTTATTTTTTTAAATTAAAAATTAATAAAATTTCCTTATATTCTAATAAAAAAAATTGTGTGTATGTGTAGGGGGTGGGGTGGGGGTGGGGGTTAAAAAATATTCATCTTTTTCTAATTTTTCTTCTCCAAAAGTTTTTTTTGCCTATAAGTTGATCATCCAAAATTGTTATATTCTATAAATCCAATGTTCAATATTTTCCACATTTAATTCCATGCATACTAGACAAAGTATTGTTTACTTTAGTATGGTTAAATTTAAAACTTCAACCACATCCATGTGGAAAAAAATAAATAAAAATGGGATAATTCATTTGAAAACCTCTATTGTCAAAAAGTTGTGTAGTCATTTAGTTTTTTTTTGTTTTTGACTAATTGTCCTTTGCTTTATTAAAGGAGACCAATCATCAAATTGTTTTCACATTCGTTGAGTAACACATACTAATTGTCTTTGTAAAAAGGATTAGATTTAAAACATTTCAAATAGCTTGAAATTGTAAGGGGGCAATTTGTCTTGGAGACTTTTTGAGATGAACAATTGTCTTCCTTGTTAGTATATAGTCTAACAATTTGAAGTTTTTTCCTCTTCTCCCCTCTTGGTTGTCTTTTGAAGCCAAATTGTCATTTATTTGTACAATGAACTCTTTCATGCAAATATCATCCGTTGTAACAAATTGTTGTTTATGAATTTGTTTATTGTGAATTTTTGAGTGGTGTATAAATTAAATCCAATGATTGGATTGTCATGTATTTGTAGTTGACAAATTGATTGTAGGAACTTGTAATTGTTGTTACGTGTACTTCAAGTTAGTTGATTTCATTATTGTACTTGGAGTTGTGAACCATTTGGACAACGAGTAGTTCTATATCTCCATTGAATCTAGGGATTGTATTTTCTTGGTGTAAATCAATGCATAATTGTCATGTAGTTGTGTTTGATTAGTACATATTTGTAGCTACTTATTTGAAGAAATTTGTGTGTGATTGGAAGCTTTATTGGTTAAAACTATATGAGTGTAGTTGTCTTCTTTGACAATTTGTAATGGCCAATGTGTTGATACCAATGATTGGTTTATATCATTTATATTTTATTCGCACTCTTTCCTATTCCATTACAAAATTCCTTGGTAATGAACCTTTGCTACTATACTATAATAGAAATGACAATGCCATTGGGCCAAGGCTTTTTTTTGGACTAGTGTCCCCTGTGTTGGCTTCACTGCATAGGCTAGATTTGGGAGGGCCAGATTCACATTGATCAGATTCTGATAGATCCGGCGAAATTTCGCTAGAAAAAAAAAGCCCTGCATTGGGTTTATTACTTTTTGGCATGACAAGTTGTTAGGCCTTGAGAGTGGTTAATCCTTATTTCTTTATCCTTCATGTCATAGATACCTACTTTCTACTAATAGAATAAAAAAATTAGAATTATGTGAAATCTATAAGGATTTGGCTAGTGTAGCCTTCTGCATGCATAAAGAAGTGAACATACAAGTTGTAGTGTGATTATCAAATTTTCAATATCATATATTTGTAAGTAGATATTATTATTCCTAGATGTGCAACTCATATATTATATGCAAGAGCCAAGAGGCATCTACATTAAAACAACTTAGAGGATGACTTTTGTAAAAAATCAAATTAAAAGAACAAATTTTTTTGAAAAGGTCAAATAAAATGAGATGTTGAAAATGTTGGGTTTCACATTTGTTAAGAAAAAACTTCACAATATATATGAAGAATTGAAACACCTATGTACACCTATATACACAAATGTCAACAACATTGAATAAATTATCAAGAAACTCTAAATTCTTGCAATACCAACAATGGATCCCCCTAATTTTTTGCACATCCATTGTCTATGACTCATTTTCTAATTTGGTAGCGTTATTTTTTTCACTTCAATTCTTGTATCCTTGATAATCCCACATCTCCTAAAGATTTATCTGTATTCTTGTTTTGACCAAAACAACTATTGGCATTAAGGTTCCCTAAAATCCCAAGGCCTTTCTTTTAATCAAAACCCACTCAAAATTGTCATTTCTATTGCAAACAACAAATTTCTTTGAAAATTGTTATTTTTGGAGATATAACCTTAGGATCTTGCACTAGATTACTATAAAAGTGTGTGGAAGAGATTTCAAAAACTTTGATCTTGTAGATTACAAGATATTTGAATCTAAAGTGAAGAAAACTAGTTTTTTAAAACTTGCTTGACTAGATTTTTTGACTTTGAATCTTCTTAATTAAATTTTTTTGCACAATTGAGTTTGAGTTAAAAAAAATTTATGTTCGAGGAATTGAATTGAGAGTTAGAGAAAAAACCCCTAACAAAATAGAACTTAATATTAATTCTTAAAAAAATTGTTACATAGAAGTAGGTACAAGACACAAGGGAAATCTAAATTGTTAATTTTTCTTTGATGGAGTTGAAATACACTAGTTTCCACAATGAGATTGTTCTAGCAAGAAAACTAAACTATGTGGAACTTTTGTTTTTTAGAAGTTGCAAAAATTGAATTCAGAAATGAATCCTATGAGTTATTTTTTGAAGTAGATGTTAAGTGTGCATGTAAGAGAAGAAGCTCCATAACTTTCACATCACTAATCCAAATGGAATGAATCAAGGAGTTCTCAATGGACAAAATAATAATCGATGAGATTTATGTATTTATTTTAAGTTCCTTTTTTGGGGGCCCAAAAGAACCATTTAACCCTTAAAGGACCAAGTGTCTGTTCAATGTACACAAGAAATCTTGGATAGGTTCTTACGAAGTCATTTTTGGTTGGATGTTCATGAAATTTGGACACAATGTGTAACTATGTACCTCCTTCCATGAAAATCTATTTTTTTTTTCCAATCGGGTGCCCAGATCTAGCGGATCAAAAGTTTTGTTGCCTTGAATTTTGCGAGCAGCTCAAGCAACTTCGGTCAGCATGTGCAAAACTCTTCCTATGATTTTGAAATTTGGTGGGTGTGTAGCTTAAATGATACAAGATGCAAATGTCAAAAAAATAACCATGTTTAGCTTAAAAATCTCATTCTAGAAGGATTTAAAGTTTGCATGTCCTATTGGGCAAGGTTGAAAAAAAAAAATTTCACCTAATTTCAAACTTCAAATGTATAATCTTTCAATCTATGCGGTCCAAGTTTCTAAATTTTTTTCCACATGTTCCCAAAGAAGTCTAGTACAAATTTGTACAGTTGAATTTAAAATAAACACTTTTTTTCATTTTTTTCTTGCTGCCCTACAAAGTGGTAGTTTTTGACAATTTCTGCCCAAAATGTGCCTCAGTTCTTTAGGGGTTAATTTGGAGGATTAGGGTGACATAACTTTTCCTCCCATACACTAATTGACAAAAATAAATTATATTCCTATAAAACTAATGCTTTTTTAATTCTATCTTTTAGAAAATCATGTCATAAATTGAGGTCACATGAACCTGCCCGAAATCCCAAGTGCCCTCCCCCTCCCCCGAGGGGACTTTGAGACTTTTCGGGTTAAAGGGTCAATGCATTCTCAAAGACCGGTCAATGGAGAGGGGACACTTGGTAGTACTAGAATGTTGTGCAATGTTCCCAATAAACGGTGCAAACACCTCCCATACTGACTGATTGAGACTACATAATTACGTTGCCTGACAAAGCAACGTCAGCTGCTTCATACTCATAGTGGATGATCGAAGCAAACGGAGGTCATTCCTAGGAAGTTATAACATAGGAGTGAGAAAAGTAGGACAGTAGTTAGGCATACTGATTAGACCTGAGATTCCAGGCTGTGGTGAACCGACCCCCTCGCTCATCCCCAAGGGAAAACCCTGAAATTTTCTATTTGCCACGCATGATAAAATTTGCAAATTTTGAATTCATATTTGCAAGTAGAGGCCCCTAATTAGCAAGGAGAGGTGTCAAAGGTAAATTTATCAAGCAAAAAATGGGGGGTCTTTCTTTTTTCATGGACCCATGGAATGACTTGGGGAGGATGAGCAAGGAGGTCGGTTCACCCCGATCAGATTATGATTCCAGATGGGTGACTGGAATGTGCCAAACTCTTGAAATTCCATACCTTTAAGTTGGGTTGTTTGTTTTGTTTTGTTTTTGTATTGTTTTTTTGTTTGTTACAATGAGATCTCTTGGATTGTACAACCCTTGGTCAAGTTCTTGGTACCGTCAGAAAGCCCTCGGCGAGGAAGGGTGCATGGGCTTTGTTTCATGGCATTTCAACCTATAGTATGAAAGTTATTGAATTTCAAAGTTGTCATGAATGAAAAATGAAAAATTTATTTCTACTTTTATTTAAGGAGATTAAAGAGGTCTTAGCCATCACTTTGACATCTTGCTGTTTGTGGCAATACCATAGGGCACACTAACTTAGTTCCTATGAACATAACAAAGTAGTATGCCAATGTGTGACCCATTCCACAATAAGGTAGGAGGCTTGAACTTTGTTCAGACATTTTGAATTGTCCCTACTTTAGCTCTGAAATGGACATGAGATTGTCCTTAAATCAACCTCTACAGTCATTTGAATGGATCAAGAAAAAAAATGTAATTTATTGTTAGAGCCAATCATTGTCCTTGCTTTCCCCATTTCTTTTTATAATTTCAAGTGAACAATTTATGGAAGACCTAGTGACATAAATAGGGGCCTATGACACAATTTGTTGAAAATTCATAAATAATTCAATAATGCTTCAAAAAATATATAACCACTTGTTTTACATTCTACATCTATTTCTCTTCAGTTGATTGCTAGAAAAACTTCACACTTTTGGCTCAAAAATGCGATTTCTCGAAGTACTACGGACTACTATCAGTTATATGCATCAACATGTGCCTGCAAATCTCAACCCTTGATTTGGGGAGTCTGCAAATCTCAACCGTTGATTCAGTACTATATAATACCATGGACTACTATGGACTACTATAGAAGCCACTAGGACCAAAAAATAGTAGAAAAGGGGTCTATGGACCTCTTCATTTTTAGTAATTTAAAAAAAATTCCATAGAAAAAGCCATTTTTGTAGACAAGTCTACTCTTGCATTGTACCAAAAATTTCTTGAAGGAAAATTTTCTCTTGCCTGAAAAATGCATGTGAACAACAGTCACTTTAGCCCCATGTAGACATCTCACACAAAGGTGTTTTGCAAAAAAACTCTTTGTCCACCATTGGAATGCGAGTACACCTCTAGCTTCTCTAATTTGTGGCTTCCAATTCACATTTTTGGATACAACATTAGACCAAAGAAACCCAAAATGGCCAAGGTAGACACCCAATTAGGGGCACCTTAAAAATCATAAAGTAATTTATTTAAAAAACAAAAATTTATGGAATGTGTGAAATTTTTATGTGTACCTTCATTCCAAATTTCAAGACAAATGGGGACTTACGATGCAAAAGTTGTGACCAAGAAACCACGTGTTTGAGGACAAGGGGACAAAAAATAAGACAAATATTTCTTGCAGTCACCCCTTTGTCTGAGAAATTAGATAAAAATATTCCCATGAAAGAAAATACATGAAAAAGGTAGACTAGACACTAGATGAACGATTTGTGAGCCTACTACCTTACCAAGCATCATTGCTTGCTTGGTACAGCTGGGCAACTTGTTTACAAAGTACAGCGGCATGGAGAGTGAGTACAAACTCCAACCTATTTTATTTTCCAGGGTGGCAATCATGGCACACATGCCAAGTCCACACTGACTGGCTCTGTAAGTTAAGTTAGCCGAGCTCCTAACTTATTAGAGGAGATCACCCATTTCCGATCAGCCTCCCATTCTTGCAGTTTAGGCTGCTCCATTTCCGATCTTATGAATTGTAGGTGACAGCTCATGCACCACAGGACCCCGGGGACAACAAAAATGTCCGGAGGTGTACATTGAAAGCTTATATGATCACAACTTGTGCAGTACCTGGAAGAAAGTAATTCAACCTTACATAAGTACATTACAAATAGGTGTCAAATTTCCATGAAAAAACTCCATATAAAAATTTAATCTATAAAAGATTTTTTAGATATAAATATGTGAGGTATTAAACAATACAATGGTGACTCAGCTAATTCAGAAATTGACACATGTGAAGAGGCAATTAAAATTAGTAGTGTAGTTAGTATGTTGAGAATACTTATAGATTTCAAATGAGTGATAGGAATCACTTGCGGCAATTAGAGCTATACAAATTTGTGTTGCAATTGATTTTCTAGAGTAGAAACAGTTGATTTTGAAATGTTGTTGTAGCACATGCTTACATTAATTTCTAGGAGATTGTCTTGTTTTCTAAGTGGTTCTATTTGTGAGTTTCTTCACAAAGTGCAACATATATTTAGAATTGTGTATTATAGCTACTGATATGGTACATTCCAAGTTTTTGACTACTTTAGAACAGTCCATGATAGTGGGAATGAGTAAAGGAAGTTGTTCTTTGAGTGAGATTTTAGCTGAAGTTGGAAGGCCAAAAAGCAATATATCAAAGGTCATCAAGAGATTTAGTGATCGTGGTGAAGTAAATATTGTAGAGAAGTCAGGGAGGCCAAAAAAGTTGAACGAATATAGTAGGAGGGTACTTGTATGTGAGATTGTGAGAAATCGTTGAGCACCTTTGTAGAAAATCTTCCAATTCTTGTAAGTGTTAAAACTCTTCACAAAGAGGTGCACAACTTCAAGATGAATAATTGTGTAGCAGTGAAAAAAAACATTTTAAAATCCTAAGTACAAAGTAGATAGATTAGCATTTGCTAAAAGACACTTGCATTGGACGTTTCATGATTGGAGCCGAGTCATGTGGACAAACGAGTCAACATTCAAGATTGGAAAGAACTCCCGTCAAATACAAGTATGAGAAAGGCTTATGAATGTTATCACTACGATTGCATAGCACCTACATTCAAATCAGGAAGGGCATCGATAATGGTATGGGGAGCATTCACTGCTTTTACCAAGTGCTATTAAGTGTTAATTCCTCTTGAGAAACGCAAGGCTCTTGATTTTGTTGAAGTAGTGTATGAATCAGCTTTGGAACCTTTCTATTATCATCATGACAATTATGAGAACTTGATTTTGATGGAGGATGGTGCACCAGTCCATAGTAGTTGTGTTGCAGCAATTTGGAGGGAACAAATTGGATTACATAAGCTTTAGTGGCTAGCTAATTCACTTGATCTCAAACCCATAGAGAACTTATGGAAGGTTTGTAAAGATCGAGTTCAGAACATGACTCGACCTAAGAATAAGGATGAAATATGGGATCACGTCAATGCAAGCTGGGAGGATATACCTCAAGAAATTTTACAATCTTTTATTCTATCCATGCCAAGTCGAATGAAGGTTGTGGTGGAAGCCCAAGGTGGAAGTACTCATTGGTAGTGATATTTGATTTTAGTTCAAATTATGCAACAAAGAAAGAGATTTAGTCAAAGATTTTTATCTAATACAATCTCAATTACATTAGTGTTTTGTTGATATCTTATATTTTCAAGGTATTACAAAATTGAATCACCTTCAATTGTTTCTTCTCTATAGTGTATTCTACTGTGTGCTCAAAGGTCATAGGATTGAAATACTTTCTTCCGAGTACTGTACATTGGAAGCCTTACACCCGGCCTTACATTGATTTTGGAACCATCCTATGGTTGCAAATAGGTTTGCCTACATATCAAGAATGGGAAAAATAGAATCTTCACGAAAAAAATTCTTGATAATTTTGCTTTTAAGGGAAAAAATTTAGGAAATTATGAAATCCTTCTAAAATCTATTTCTCTACTCAGGGAAATTTTTTCCTGAACTTTTCCTATGCTGTAAATAGGCTGAATTGCTTAAGTGATCAGAAATGGGTGCTCATCCTGATAGTCAAGATGTGAGTCAATAAACAAGGACTTGTAGAGTTCTAGACAATTCTTGGAAAACTGTAGACAAGATTCCACAATTCTAAGTTAGTTTCAGACCACTGTAGCAATTTCACTGGAGACGAGGTCCACACTGCTGTACAAACGCTTTTGTACAGACTCTGTTAAACCCTACACGCGCCGACGTCCCCTTTCTGGATGACGAACAGACTGAAACTCAAGTTTTTTGTCCTCACTACTGGATGCCTGGATGATAGTTATCCTAATTTGTGGAGGTACTTGATCAAGTTTTTGTTCTATCTGATGGTTGGATTTGGGTGTCAATAGAGTACATATTTTCCGATAATTACAAATGTACAAGGGTATCAAGTGGTGGACTGAGCCAAAATTGCATTGATTCGAGTTCAACACTGGATTTGCAAAAATGAGGTCATAGATTTGAAGAACACAAAAATTTCAAAAAATGACCATGCCAAGAGAACCTCATTTCAAATCTATTCCAACAAATCGTACTCAAAAAATGATAATATTTTGCTTGTAATTGAATTTAGAAGGGATTTTGAAATTTTCCTTTCAAAATTTATAAAAAAAAATATTAGTGATAGCATTGGTGAATCTAACTGTATAGAAGGAATCTGCAACTCACAGTCTACAACTTTTATTTGTATGTCAATTCGAAAATATTCTTCCAAATAGCACTTCATAACGATTCTTTTCAAATCGTCAATTCTGGAGAAGACTCGGACAGAGTCAACATAGCTACATTACATTTAGGGAGTAGGAATTAACATAGCTACATTACATTTAGGGAGTAGGAATTAACATAGCTACATTCCCCACTTATTACTTCGAGCTGAAACGTCTCTCATTAAAAAATAATGGAATCCCCAAATCCAGTGTCAAAAAATGATCTATCTATCAATCAATCTATGGGTAGATATACACTCGCCTCAGCTCTCCTCACACTATAGAAGCCAGGCACTTGTGAGTGTATACTCGCTCCGGTTCAGTCAGGCATAGTAGTATTGTCACTAAGCTTTCTGGCTGTGAGTCCTAGCTAGCTCCCACACTGACTCCTCACTTCAGGTCCTCAGTCCTCACTCGCTCGATTGTGTTTGAATGCTGGGTGCTTGGATGTTGGATAGCTAGCATCCGTATTTGATATTTGCTGGACACTGATGGGAGTGCTGCCAGACGATTGACAATGTGCTAGCTTTCAGAACGAGTAGTCATTTCTACTCGCCATGTGTGGAATTCGGGGTGGAATTTCTGTAATGAATTTGCTGAAATAGTTGGTCGGTAGACTCTCAGTGTCTCCCAATTGTCCTGTATGTGACGATTTCTGAATTGGGGCATGTTTCGCTTTTGGTGATAATTATTTGTTTTCTTTCTCGATCATGGATTTGCGTGTGACCTGGTAGTTGAGTTGCGCTAGCTACTCTAGCTTCGATATTTGATGTTTGTTGGACATTGAGAGCTGGCAGAGTATGCATTGGCAAATTAAGTGCTTTCAGATCAAGTACATATTTCTACTCCCGAGCTACTAATGGAAATCCAACTTTGCTGAAATAGCTGGTACCTTCTTAGTAGCCCCCCAATTCGTTGTGAATCTGCCGATTTCTGGATTTGAGCGTGATTGGTAACGACTCATTTTTGCTTTCAGATCAGAAGGAAGCGAACACTCAGGTTTCATCACATGGCGCATTCAAATGCAGGGGGTGCAGGTCAAGGAGTTGCACAGCAGCCCGGCGTGGTCCCCAGCGATGGGCCACCTGCAGCACAAGCGCCTGCGGCGGCAGTCCTGCAGGTTGCTAACGGGGCGGGCCCCGTGGCAAATCCAGCCATCGCCAATATGCCAGGAGTGCTGCCCAATCCTCTTCCCGAGCACCCCCGTTTTGACATTGACGCTGCTCAGCTGGGTCCCTTGCCGACAAGAAGCGACATTCGTTATTTCATTCATCCCAAGATCAATTGAGTGATGAAACAGAACCATTGGAAGAAAATACTCTGTTAGCGACTGCCCAAGTGTTTCTTCATTCTTCCTGTTAGCTGCGGTGTGCAGCACCCTTGGTTCTCCTACAGTGGGTTCCGTCAGTTTCCTGGCTTTTCCAGGACCCTGGGACCCTGACGGACTAGTCCCTATTTCCTTCTTTTTTTTATTGGTCAGAATTGCCTGCCTTTCTTTTCCGTCCTTAAATAGTTAAGTAGTGTAGGGACTGGTTCTGCTTGGCTTGTAATTTCCTCTCTTTCTACAGTACAGTATATGACTGTGCTGTCCTTGTAAATTTTTTACTGCGTTTTTGTTAATAAGGATTTGGGTTCCGAAGTGAGTGCTTGTCGGTTGTGACTTGTGAGCACTGAGCACCTTCCGATGAAGTTAAGTTAGTTGGGGTCCTTCATGAAAGGAGTTGGCCGACATATTCAGTTGCTTGTGTTGACCCAGGTTTGAATCCTTTGTAACTGACCTCAGTTACGTGTTATTTGAAGATTTGGCAATATAATCTTGTTACTTCCTTAATTCTCAATGATCTGTGTAGAGCAGCATTTGGTTTCTAGAATTAGAATTATGCACCCAAAAGTGGCAAGACATACACCACTGGATTTATGATTAAAAAATTAGCATCTTTCATTTGGAAGTCATTTTAACATCTAAACACTATCATGCTCAAATACAACACCATACATATGGAATAAGTAACAATTTTGTCAGACCTTCAACCTTGGAGGAAACTAAAGTTTGTTAAGGTATTGTCACCTAACTTTTGTCACACCATTCACAATTGCTCATTGATCCAAATATGACAAAGCTTTTGCTCAAACTCAATACTAGTTTTCAAAAGGATCCAATGTAAATTTGAGGAATTATTTGAAGCAACAATGAAAATTGAAGCATTTTGTACTTAAAGGTGTTTGATTAGCGGTAGTCTCATGTCAATAATAGATGTTCCTATGACCTTAACTTTGGAAATTTGTGTTAGTACATTCATATAATCATATCGATTCTTAAAAATTCTCAAACTGTCAATAGCATTCACTTTTGCCTTCATCTGTTAACATTATGATATGATATTTTTGTGAACAATGTCTAGAACTGTTGGTTTGAAAAAAAAAATTGTATGTTTTAGGTGCATTCCTTTCTCAGCTAGACCATCCAATTGGGTGCAATATGGGTCCCAAGGACAATTTTCATCAATCACAAAGGAGCTAGAGTTGTTGAAAGCATTGATTGGTGGAATGAAAATTCAAATTTAACACTTTGCGAGTTGTATGTAGCTTGAAGTTAGAAATAAAATTCAAATTTTATACCACACCAAAATGATTATTTAGTATGGATGGATGATTAGTCAACATGAAAAATGAGGAACCCAACCTAACAATGCCACCATTGCACACCATGAATGCTATAACACCACAACTACAACCAATGTTGAATAATATGTCTTCTTCATAAATAGTTTAGACCATACTAAAGCATTTGGGTGTAGTTAGATATACTTTGACTTTAGATACAAATTTCTCATTTCTCTACTTGTAACCTTTTTTTAAAAAGGTTTTGCTCAACCCCTAAAGGTTCATGGGTTAGAAAGTGACAAATACTCACGAAACAACAAAAAATTAACACTCTAAAAGAACGAACCATTTGAATATTCAAATTTTATTCATTTTTTAGAATTCATAACTTCCGGATCCCATTCTTAACCCTTAAAGGCCAGATTGGTGACTGCGGAAATCTTGGTTTTGGAAACTGTGTGACATCATTTACTTTTAAAAAACCAAAAATATTCGTTGTTGGTCAAACTACTATAAAAGATCTCTCCTTTCCACCCCTAATTCCAAGGATGAATAGTTGCACTTTTGTCCTACACAGGAGAATTCCTTGTCATCCATCGGACACAAAATGTTTGTGTCGACGTTTAAGGGTTAATCAGTAGTAGGGTCACAATTTTAACATATTCAGGGGTGGGCACCGCCAAAACCAATGCATAGTAAGTGTGAACCAATTCCTTGGCATGGCAATTGTAAGTTATAAGCTCTTAGATATGGTGTAGATTTAATGGGAGCAGTGGCTGGGATGTACTGGTTGAAGTTGGTTGCTTCAACTAAAATACTCAATAGTAATTTAGTTGAAGCAGGTGACAACAAATTAAGAAATACATTTTTTGTACAATAAGTTTGATGAAATTGAGGTGAATAATATATATTTACAAAGATATAAGCATAATTCTGCAAAAATTTAGGTGCTAAGTGGTTAATTGTGGAATGACGTTGGGATCATTTGAGAACATTAGGAAAAAAGTGGTGAAAAAATTTATAAAATTTTTATTGATAGTAAAAAATAGTGCAAAAATCAAACTCGATAAAAATTGGTTCTACATAGAAATGATAGGAAATAAAAATTGGTTCTACACTCCTACATAAATAAAATACCTTACTTTTTACTTATTATGTATCTTATCTAATTAGAGATAAAACATTCTTTATAACCAAAATACATGTGATTATTAAGTCATAATATTTTGTAAAATAAGACATAATAAATCTCCTTCTAATAAGTGGGAGTTGCCTCGCTGGGTTTGGGTGACTATACGATCCGCCTGCACGATTGTTCATACTCTCACTAGTAGTTTCATGTTGAAACAGAGAGCATTGAAGCCATTGCAGTCACCGTCCTAGAGACCTAGACGACTGCTTGCGAATCAAACAATGAATGGATTCCAGAACATCATGAACTTACTAGCTACTGCTTGCGAATCAATGGATTCCAAAATATCATACAAGTTAGAGCATTCTAGTGTTGCCTCACTTCACTTGAAAAGATCGAGAGCAAACCGGTAGGAACTTACTTCAATTCAGTCCATGCCAATGCCTTCCTCGCCAAAAGAATTGCTTAGCCCTCTCGTCCATTTGTGTCGACACCCCCACAAAGTAATTTAATGTTTAAATAGAGAGCTTTATAGCCATTGTAGTCATGACATTAGTATGCGAGTCAATGGATTCCACATATTAGGGAAAAACATTCTAACGTTGCCTCGCTTCACTAGAAAAGATCGAGAGCAAACGATAGGAACTTACTTCAATCCTTGCCAATGCCTTGGTCGCAAAAGGAATTGCTCAGGTCTCTAGTCCATTTGCGTCGACATGCCTATAAAGTAATTTAATGTTTAAACAGAGTCAAAGTGCTCGCAAAGACTTGCTCAGGCCTCTTGTCCATTTGTGTCGCCGCCCCCCCCCCCCCCAAAGTAATTTAATGTTTAAATAGAGAGCTTTATAACCATTGCAGTCATGACATCAGTCTACGAGTCAATGGATTTCACATATCAGGGAAAAGCATTTTAGCTTTGCCTCACTTCACTAGAAAAGATCGAGAACGTAACTTACTTCTGTCCTTGCTCATATAGAATTGCTCAGGCCTCTCGTCCAATTGTGTCGACACTCCCACAAAGTCTCAGAATGCTAACCAGGTGTAGCCGTTGCAGGCTCAATGGGAGGCACAACTTTAGTCAAGCATTCAGCAGATCAATTCAATAGCAAAGTTCAAGCAAACTAAACACTCAGACTTACTTCAACTTAAACAGTTTTTGGAAGAATGGAAATCAAACAAGTTTATGTGATGAAGTTTCTATTTCTTAAATTCTCAGCTCAATTCTTCAACATCATTTTTTATTAATTCAAAATTTTGTAGTGCACCTTTTTTTGAAGTTAAGAGGATTCAAAGTCTTATAATCTAATGTAACAAGGATGAGAAAAAAACTTGATTTCTTCATTTTAAATGCAAATATCTTGCAGTCCACTTGGTCAAACTTTTGGAGGTTTCTTCCACACATTTTCATACAAGTCTAGTGGAAGATCCTATACAATAAAAGAAAATGGGGGTATAAATGACTAAGAAAAATGACTGTTTTACAATTGCTAGAAGTCATTTATCGAAAATGTGATTAGAAAATGACTGGGATGCATGTAGTCGTAAAACTGTCATTGCCATTGAGCTAAAATCTACGTGTTCCTAATATCTACATGTGTGTAATATCACCATCTTGTTCTTTCTGTAGGGCCGATGGATGACAAAGTCTGATGTGGAAAGTGCTGAACTCAGCTTACCCCATGGACTTTCACATAAGCAATCATTTTCCTATCATTTCCAAGTTGTGACAACCCTTTATACATCTGACAATGTGGCGGGACATTTGGCAGTACAATACTAGTTGGGTCAAATCCCTCCTAAATTTGACGTGGCGTCGCCTAGAAGATGTCATTAGACAATCATACAATAGTTGTGTCAGAGTTGTGCATTAGTTGTGTTGGAGTTGTGGGGCTTGCAGGTTTAGGGTGACATGCAGTTGCTGCCCAATCATTTATAAGTAGTAAGGAGTCATTGATGATTAGTACGACCTTGACCTACATCATTTTCCAGTTTGTTTGAAGTGACTATGAAGTACAAAGACCGGATCGTAGAGACTATCATTTATGCAAAAGTCATTGAGCAGTTGTGTGAAAGTAAGGTATTTGTTTTGGTTTAGTTGTGGAATGCAACAAGTTGTAGCTGTGTGTAGCATCGGCAAGAAAGATAGTCGGAAGTGCCTCAAGGGTTTAGAGGACACGAGGGGAGATATGATCATAGACATCGAGGATGTTAGAGGAGCAACATCATTCCTTGAATTGAACCAACCCTACTACACAATGACCCCTACTGCACTCGCATGTTGCATTTCCGACAAACCTTGGCCATGGCCTATTGTACAAAAGTATCATGAAATCCATTACTGTATACACAATTGATTTCAAAATGAGAGTTTTGCATTGCCACCAAAAAAAATTACAATGGCTTTCATCACTTACAACCACATGTTCTGAAGTTTTGCATGCTCCATTTCTTGAACTATTCCCCAAACCACGCAAATTTGTTAGAAGAATAGAGGGCACCTCAAGTCAAAAGCTTTATGTATTTCACATGCCAAAGCACTGAGTTCCCCTTGGCGTCTTCAATGTTCTGCATGTTAGGATCACCCCTAGGGAACATAGGCACTACACTAGATTGAAAATTTTTAGAGATGTCGACCTTCACTCAGGGCTTGGGAATGTCCTTGAAGTGGAACTTATGCTCACTCGGTAGTCTGTTGATGTTCCCTTTTGCTACTTTCAAACATATAAATCGAGGGTTGATAAGGAAGACTTTGTCACCTACCTTAAATTGCATAAAACAACATGTTATACAATGATTATGTATCCCAAAATAGGCCACTTCACGAATGTGAACGTGGAGGAGAAATAACTACGTCGCCACTTTCACATGACTTCCCTACAACTTTTGTGCACACTATACTACAAGTTGACTCTTGCGCTATTTCCTCACGACTCAAACATTACATTTAGGGGACTCATGTGTCTTCGTCTCTACGACACATTGCTACTTCATCTTGCATTTCGACGAACATAAAAAAACTCTCACTACAAACTTGAAGTACATTTAAGGCTACAAAAAAGGGTTGGAGAAGGCACCTTTTTAGACCACACATTGCGCTTCTTCTCTATCCTTGTTACTGCCTTCAACCTTGTTCCTCGAGGCTACTACTTCTCCTACAAAGACATGCACACTCGGTTAGACATGTTGTTGAAGTGAAGATGAGGGGACATTCTTAAGCACAACCACATGGGTCTTTGATCCCCTCACCTTCCACAACATCAAGAAACTCATATGTTGACCCGTGCTTGTGTTTAGCATCCATATCATCCATTGATTCGTGCACTAGTGATGGGTACTTCAAGCGAAAAGCAACCACGTCCAGGCATTTTGAGAGAGCCTCCAATAGGGGCTACAAATAACACTTCAAGTATTCCTTGTTGTTAGCCATGTATTTGATCTTGGAGGACTCGGCCATGCAGGTTGATAAGGTGGGGCCGGTCCTTGAGACCATGGAACTGGTGCGGGTGGAGCTTGGGAAGGCATGTAATGCCCTAGCACCCACTACAAAGTCTATGATCCACAAGCTCCTACATTCGGTTCTCGTTCCAAGAATAGTTGGACAAGGGCTGTGATCTTCTTTGAAGATTTCTTTGGAGTTGTTGTCCCTCATCGCTACTTTGACAAAGGCTTGGGAGTGGGTTCCTTATCCTCCATGGATATGTCTTTGTTGCTAGAGTCCACAACCTCATTCGCTACAACAACCAAAACAAACAAACAATGGTGAGCTTCAACTGTTGTTTTATGGTGAAAATGTAGGCTCTGTTGCTCTGCTTGTTGACCGTGGGTCGACAGAACTTAGGCATGAGTGAATCAAAATTGAACTACAGCAAGGCGGAGTTTATTCTTGATCCCTAAAACCCTAATTTCAATTCATGGAAGCATGACGCCTAATTACTTGCTGCCACCGCCTTTGAGGTGGCTTGTTGTTGTATAAGTGAACAAGCTATTGCAAGATTCATCACACCTTTCGTGCTGGCCTCATCATTGGATTGTGTTGCCTCGGAGGAAGAGTTAGTGTGGTTGCTCATGTCATCCATGAAGCCACACGTCTCCTCACTACTTGTGCGCTCTGCTCCTTCCTCTTCTCGTGTCCTCGAAGGCTCTGATTTGACCGTCTCGGTTTCAGTGACTCTCCTTTCTCTCCCCCAATGTCAGATGCCTCCTTCTTCGTGTTAGGGTTGTCTGTGTGATGCAAAACCCAAGGAGAGGATATTGATCCTTAATGACTAAGCGAATAGACAGCAAATCAAAACATCATGGTAGCATGCATAGGAAACGAAATTTGGGATAGTTAGTCCATACACAATAAGAGAGAGAACATCTAGGGTTAATGTTGTTTTCTGAAGTCACTATAATCCTATCAAATTAATTTTTTAATTTTTTTAATAATTTTGAGCTATTAATTTGGACATTGATTAAAAAAATTCTAAATTTTGCAATATTTATTGAAATGACCTTATACAAAGCTTCATAGAGAGATTACAATGATTGACATCTATTCTAAGAAATTCATATAATAATTCTAAATTCTAAATTCAACAAAGCTTGCTAGACTTTTCAAAAAACTTGAAGTAGGCTATTTAGTGCTTCAAGAGATAATCCCTAAATGCACATTCAATTGAAGGTACAACATTTTGTTTCAATAAAATTTTGGAGTCAAATATAGTTTTATAAAATGATTATTTTTAATAGTTACTTTTTGATAGTTTTATGTATTTTGAGTACTTAAAGGTGAATATCCTTGAAATTTAATTTTGATACCAAAAAAATTACTTGGAAAAAAGATATTGATGAAACTTCTTTTGAGCATTTCATGCAAGGGTGTTCATTGCAAATCATGACTTTTTAAAGAAATGACCCTCAAATACTCTCAATATTGGAAGAGGCTCTCACAAAAAATTCATTTAGAAAACCTTGAATCGTTTATAATTTTGTTTGTTATGTCCTTTGACCTCATCTTTTTTCTAAGACCTCAATCCTAAATTGGGCATGTAAAAAGAGGATTCAAAGATTTCTATTGATTTTCAAATTTGACCCCTATGTGATAAAAAATTACATTTCTTCAATGTATTTGTGATTTTGTTTTCTTTTCTTAAGTAATCTTAGCATGTTTGTGTTAGACTATATGATTATAATTCAAAATAAGTAGATGTCACAAGTGCATCTTATATTCTAATTACTTTATTTAGAACAATCTTGAAGAAGTTCATAAAAGTCTTTGCACATTTAGAGGTCAATCTCATTGCAATGGATTCTCTCCTATTGTATTAAAAAAATATTAACTACTAAAGGTTTTTGACTATGTTTTCACCAAGATCACTCCAAAACTACCATTTATAGTACAAGTACCAAATTTTAGAAAAAAAAAATCAATTTTGACACATATAACCGTAGGATCTTGTTGTAAATTGGTTTAAAAAGATGTAGAAAAAATTTCAAAAATTTCCACTGTGTAGATTGCAAGATATTAAAGTTTGAGTTGACAAAAATCGTTTTTTTGGCCCTACAAAAAATTGGGTGGTAGTAATTCACAAGGTCACATTTGTATGAAAAAATCTCCAAAATGATGGTGCCTCTTTGGATTCATTCTTCAAGGCAAGTTGACAACATGCTTGAAAAATTTCAGATGATTTGGAATTAAACAACAAATAGGAAAAAAATAGTAAGTAGAAAGAAGTAGAATATGATTCAAAATACTAAAGTGTTAAGAATTTAGTCATGGAATTGAAAAATGCCAATCCCAATGGTTGTAATGTTGTATTAAGCAATTTACATCCTATAATTTGTTTTTCCAAAAATATGGAAAATTGAGTTAAATAAAGGACTTCAAAGTTACTTTATTTTAGAATAGGGAATCCATAACTACTCACAAACTAAAACTCCTTGTAACTTTCATCTCATGAATCAAATTGGAATAATTCTAAGCTTCCACATATATTTAAATCTAGAAAATAATTTCAAATTTTTGATTTGTAAGAAAGTGATTTTTTCATAATGTTTTTGAGCTACCCAGGTTACTTGCTAAACAACAAAAATTACTTATCATGTAGTAACTTTTTAACCATGTAGTCAAAAGTTATGAAAATTGTTGTGCCTTAAAGCCACTCCTCGGGCACACGTCGTGTGAAAATTTTTAAAAATAAAAATAAAATCCGTTTGTGCCTCTGTGGTGAGTTGCCAAAAATCACTATGTTGCCAAAAAATGTTGTTTGGTCCTTCAAGGGTTACTAATAATACATTGTTTGTTCTTCACCCCTTAGCACTCTAACTTCCTAATTTTGAATGATGAACAAAGAGGTTCTATGGAATTTTGTGACCATACAACTTTTCATTCATCCAAATCTAAACTTGAATTTATAAAAATAAACTTTTTGTAAGATGAATTTGATGAAATTGAGATAAATAAAATATATTCATAAAGATATAAGCATAAAAGTACAAAAATGCAAAAAAGACTTGGACATGAAGGGAGATTTTATTTGTTTAATATTTAGTGATTTTCATATTATTAAAAGATATCATCTAACTTTTTTTCCTCCAATGAATCATTCAAAGTGCTAACTAATATCACCCTATTTGTAGATGTTGGAAATTCTTTTTTTTACTAGAGCTTCTTTGTGATGGCAAATTAGTAGAAACCTAAATAACAAAGTAAAATTTGGCATGTTCATAGCCCACTGTTTTAAACTGAAATTGAATGATAAAGGATGTATAATTTCCATTTCATTTGTTTAAAAATAAAATAAAAATAAATGAATGAATGATTAACCCCTTTAAGGTCTAAAGAGCCTTTTTTTGGCCTCTCACCTATTCAACATGTCAAAGTTATAACTTCATATTCCTACAATCTAAGAAGTACATCTAAATGAATTTCATATTATAATGTTCATATGGAACATGGAAGCTCAAAAGTACAATTGATAGTATGTAATAAGCTTGATGTACAATGCACACTATGAATCAAAGTTAAAACTTGTGAAAAAGTATAGAAATTGCTTGGGCCTTGAGGGGTTAATTGAAAATAGATTTAGTTAAGCTAAAACAATTTAGTTATTTGCATCTCACTCTATCATGCCTAATGGTAATTTCGGCTATATCAATGCCTTCTTAAAATGATGAATAGGCCAACATAGTAGCTCAACAATATTGGTAGCCTATTATATGTGCTAGGAACTCAAAAATCACGTAGAATCCCGGTAGGTCACTACTACTACCACCCTAGTTTCTCTTCTACTCACCATGAAATAGTGGATGGATGTTGTGGATGATAAGTGAAGGGAAAAAATGTGATGGCACTCACTATTGCAGTATTGTTTCAATAGGAATGGAGTATAATATTGAAAATATACTTTTCCAATACTATTTGTAGTACTAGAACAATATACTTTCAACTGCATCTCCATTGAAATTTCACTTCAACAGTATTGAAGCAAATGGAGGATTACTTTCTTGATGCAGCCCCCTTTCATGCAACTGAATGTTGAGTGTGAGAAACTTATGGCTCATTGTTCTTTTTTGCTATTCTAGGGAATGAAAAACGATGGGGGTTCGCTCTAGTGTTGAGTTTTCCCATCACTCAAGTTTTGTGTCAAACATGCTCAAATACTGTAAAGTATGTCTATACTCTGACCATGCCACTTTGAGTCTTTGAGCTAATGGAAATTGTGCTGGAAGTACTCGCAACATTCACTACTTGCAGTAGTTGGTGATGGAATTGCATAATTAAAGAATCATTGATTTGCACTTCTCTACTTTTTTTGTTCACATTTCTGTGTCATTTATACATATTCTAGGGTTTCATGTTCTAAGGTGGAGCGGCAAGCTCCTGATTTTGCAAAGCAGATATCCCATATGTTTCGATACCCCGTCAGTTGGGGCACCATTACAATGCCTCGAACTGAAATATCTATGCGCACTTGATAGAGGGGAACAATCTGTATTTTAAATGCACTATGCCTCAGAAGCCTGGTCCATTGCACCTTGGGCGGGGCAACTATAGTATCTTCCCAAAGAAAGAATAGATCTCGTTATTTACGGGAATGGGGGGTGGGGGGTGGGTTTTGCACGACCTTCACTCAAAATTAAATTCTAAAGCGGACAATCTTATATCATCCAGTATATCCAAACTTTGCTCTCTCGCTGTTTTCTTCCACTTCTCCTCTAACTTCTTACTGAAGAACAACCTTCCTTCTTCATAATCATTACACACCTGCAATATTGCCTCAAATGCCTCCTCATCTTCATTCTAGGCATGCCTCATGTAGTCAATCATTTTTTGGACAACTCCCCCAACAACATACATTGTGGTAAGTTTTGACTCTAGTGCAATGCACTCATTGCCATTATCAATGCCTTCGCTCGGTATGCATCATCAACTTGTGCAACAACACTAGGACTTCCATAAGCTTTCTAAATATCATGCAGCTTGATTAGGTTTTCTTAATACGTGGTATAAAATGCCCGATCAAACTTCCTTGTGTTTATTCTGACTAATGCTTCTATGTAGAATTGTGGATTGTTGTAGACCACAAACTTCACTTTCCATCTTGAAAATTGCATCAAGTACTCATCCTTAGAGATATTACCCTTTTGATAATCGCGTTGGCCTTATTTACAAGCACCTACAATATGCTGCCCATCCACTAGCTCCCAAACAATATTATTCTCCAACCATTGAGTTTGTACCATACTTCTCGGGGTAGATGGATCTGTTTGACAATGTGTAAGAAATGAAACCTTGAATTCTCGTACGGCACCTTCATGACTAAAAGGAACCTCGACTTTCTCTGTTTCTCCTCCTTCATTGGTTGTCTCATAATGATAAACAATTGGACGAAGTGTAATCGCACGAATTCCTTCAACTTCAAATCCCTTCAAACATTGGTACATCTCAATCACTTGCCAATCTATTAGTGTCCTATGGTTTGTCTCTGCATTCAATACATCACGGATACTATCAATGTTTGCATTGAAAAATTTACCTTGCCTCCAAATATATCCTGCCTTGTACTCCATCTTTATAGGGAGAACCACTAGTGATTTTGCTACACTTCGTATCGGTACGCTAGTATGTGCTACCTCGGGTGTGAACTACCATATTGGTTCACTTTTAAAAAACCCAAAAATATAAACATTAGGCATGAATTTATAAATCTGGAAGTGTTAGTACTCTAGATTCAGCCATAACCATCAATTAAGGAGTTTTTTGCTAAATAGCAATGGAAACTTCATGAGGTTAGGGCAAGATGCTAGAAAATGCAATTAGGGGGAAAATAGGGGAAACTCTAGGGAAGAAATGGGGAGTTAAAACTAAAAAGAAGTTAAGCAAGATTTGATAGAGTAACCAAATTAGGCTGACGGTAAAATGATGAGAAAATGAAAACAAAAAATGAAAAATGAAAATGAAAACAAAAGACTAGAAGTAGGAAATGAAACTAAAAGTAAATTAAAAACCACAAAAATAATGAATAAGAAAAAACACAAAAGAGGTTAGTTAAACTTAAACTATGACTAAAACACTAGTGTAGTGGGTAAAACACTAAAATAGTGCTAGAAACACTAAAATAGGATTTTACAGTAAGTTAGAGGGTGTTACAGTAATTTAAGGGGGGGAACACTAAAATAGAGTAATTTACACTAAATTAGAGGATTTACAGTAACCTAACGCGATTTGCACTAATTTGGCGCATTTTGCACCAAATTAGTGGATTAACAGTGAATTAGTGTAGGATGAAAGTAGTTTAGAAAAGTAATCCGTTAGAAAGTTGGATATAGGAAAAATTAGGGTTTGGAGCCCTTTCTCTCTCAACTCTCTCAACTTTTGTGTGAACTTGGGATGTGTGTGTGTTTTGAGAGGAAGGTTGTGATTGGTGAGCTTTTGAAGCATGAATTGCAAAAGAGTAGGATAGGGGAAGATTAGGACAATTTGTCGAGTAGGTTTCACCATTTTTTTGAAGGAAAATGGGTGAAAAATGAAGAGGTGTGAGGTCAGATGGGAAAGTGCTTGGGAAGGGGGAAAAAATGTGAGTTGAGATTGAAGGGTCAACTTTGAGGGCTGATTTCGGGAGCGTGGAGAATTGAATGAAGCTGAAATTTGGAGGGATGGAGTGCATTGAAGTTAGCTTTCCGAAAAGCTATGGCTCGCCCGATTCGGAGCCAAAACGCGACGGTGGTAGACGATTTTGTACGGGGAGGTTGGCTGCCGCAACAATGGAGGACTGCCGACTTTGGCGGGCAATGGCGGGAGAACGACATAGCGGAATCAGCTGAAATTTGGAGGGCTGGTGCGCCTTGAAGTTGGCTTTCCAAAAAGTTTAAGATCGACCCATTTGGAGCAAGGACAAGAAAATGGAGGCTGTTTTTGTGGAAGAGGGTCTGCTGCCCCTTAGAGGAGGCACAATCTGAGGTTTTTTGTGTAATCCTTCACAATTTAATTGAATCATTGCAAGTTTAATTGCACCTTGCTAAGAAGATGTTGCAAGTGTAATGGTTGTTGAGTGAGGATGGTTGGTGTGATTGCAATTGCATGAATGTGAATCCCAATTTTTAGGGTTTGGGTGAGATGTGATGTGCTGTGATTAGTACTTAGAATCACATTGAGGTCATTTTGAGCCCCAAATGGCACATTTGAGGTAGATTTTGGCATACAAGGTGGATACAATCTATTGGAGTGCTTAATTGGATGATAGTAGGTTGTTAGGGGGTGTATTTGGTGATGTGAGATGGGTTGCCCCCTTCATTACTTAGGTCAAATTCACCCCAAAGTCTCATTGTTGGAGTCCATTGCTTGGAAGGCAATCTAGGTAGGTGTCCCATACTCTCCCCGCCGGCCAACTCTAGGGGGTTTCTTCACCTTGCGGTGGAAAAGCCTTATATCGGGCTCTTCTTCCGTAGAATCATCATCATTCCCATCATAATCCCTATCATTGCCTTGAGGAGGAGGACCTTTTGTTGCAGCTCTTCAACGATGTCATTCAACTGCACCACAAGTGTGGAAGCTTTGTTCTTCTTCATCCCCTGTTTCCATTGTGTGAAGCCTTTCTTGTTCTTCTGAAATGTTCTCCAATCTAGAACGAGGTTGGGCTCTAGGGCAACCCCGTCTTCCCCTAGCACCTTGTCCCCTGCCAGCATTATATCTTGTTGAATTTGTATTAGACACTACAATTCCTGTCTTGTTCGTTTGTCTTCCAAGGCCAACTCTTCGAACTCTTGACCTTGATCCAACTTCAGTGATTGTTCTTGGAACTCCAACATCACTATCAATTGAAATTCTTGGGGCATTCTCTTCTTCATTGTGTAAATGTGCTTCAAAAGTACTTCGTTGTGGTTCCAGAGATTCTTCGCCGACCTCCTCTTCCACTGATGGTAGAATAACCGTTGTTTTGCCTTGTAATCATGCCTCCTCTTGCCTTACAATTTCATTCTCCCTCATAAGTTCAACTGCAGCACCTTCTGCCGCTGATACAAGATATTGACGATTTGTTCTTCGTCTTCCAGAAACCCCCCCTTCACCTCAATGACATGCACTTTGTTCTTCAACAACAGCAAGCTTTTTGTTCCGTTCAGCCATTGGAATCCAATTCTCTTTCAAAGGAGCTATATAAAGCCGATATAAATCATCCGTGTCTTCAGGTTCCCTAGGGAGGGATGCTCATCAGCTGTGGCAAGATTAGACATTCGAAGCTCTTCATAACCTCGAATCTCCAAATATTGTTGACGTGTTTCAAATAACTACTTCGGGATTGAGTTCTTGAATTTTTGAACAAATTCTTCTCTTGGAACCCTCAAGCCATCATGCATATTCTTCGAAAATTTCACCAACGTCTTCAATCCATGAATAGGAGATAGAACAAGAACAAGCTCTGGTGGAATCAGTGCCACCATGAGTTGCTTCCTCAATTTGTACTTTTCAAACACCGAATCACTATTGGTTACTCCCATAGTGAGTCTATTATCAATAGTGCCTGCAAGGCTCTCAATGACTCCATACGAGGTTTCCAAAGCACGCCAATATCGCCTAGCTTCAATTGGAAAGTCTGTGATTCATAAAATGAGCTTCTCCGTACTGTTTGCTACAATCTACCATCCATGCTCCAACCACTTCAAATGCACCTTAGGTGCCATGATGGTCTACAAATCAAAATAAAAGTGAATTAAGATACATAACATTAGAGAAGAATCTTCTAAACAACACAACTATTTTGACACTAATTAAAGAGGCAAATGGCGGTGACTCATGTGAGAATTTCAATTTCTAATATAAAAAAAAGAAATGTCCAATTCCATTGTTCCACTATTCCTCAAGAAGTGGGATCAAAGTTTTTTGGACCTATATGGACCTCACATTTCAACTTGTAGACCTAATCTCTAATAAAAATAACATTCATTAAGTGCAATGTTCATGAAAAAGAACATCAACATGTTCGACATATGTGTTGCACTAGTTGGGTTGGGCTTCTTCATGTGCGTTGCAGAAGTTGGTGTACCTTACAGTCCTTTGTACAATAAAGGAACTGCACATAATACAACATTGTAGGCTATTTGCTTCAATTTCTTCGCTCCAAAATAACAATACTACTCTCATTGTTTTCCTAACTCATCAATGCCTATGTACACTACATCAATTATAACACATTTAATTGTCTTCTTTTCTATTACTTGTAGGTTATCCATATACTTGCAATTTTCAAGAAACATGATCCAAAATATTAAACATGTGAATATAAAACATTATTGGCATTGTATTTCCTTGTGAACTAAAACAATTAGGCCAAGAGTAGGCATTCCATAAGCATGCACACCGTTCTCTACAATGAAGAATAGAAATACACAAATTAAAATTAAAATTGTATGCTTCTTTAACGGTGTAAAAAATATTTCTTTTCATGTACCACATACTTCTACATATGAATTTGTTGTTGATCTTGGATGTAACTAGACATTTCCAAAAAACCCGCTACTACCCTAATCCATTCTTCAACTTCAAATATATGAAAATGACATTCCGTACGACCAACCTTTAAAGTTCAAATGTTCAATTCAATAAATGTGAAAAATAGAATTTAAGTTTCACATTTAATAATAAGCTTTCTTTCCTAATCTTTTCCAATCCTCCCACTATAAACTTCTAGAATTACTAACATCCAATTTGTTTATTTTATTGCAACAAAATATACTCATATATGTTTTCAAAATTAACATTGATAGGTGTACCCCCTAATAATTCAAATGGCGTTTCTTAATGTTCTCTCCTATAAAAATAGCTTATACCATGTATGCTTTGAACTACAACTCTGAGCAATACATTCATGTCTTTAGGAACTGCCACTACATGAAATGATTTAGTTTAAATACCTGATGCAAAGCTCCAGTTGATCTAGATGCAGTCAAATACTATGCAACGCAAGTTATTGTATTGCAAGTTCTCTCCACTACTGTACTTGAACTCCTTCAATCTTCCTGTACAAAGAGAAAACATATTCTCATTCAATATGAGCATTTGAAGCATTACTTCTCTTGTAAGTAAAGAACTATAGATGAAAATGAAATCTCATAATTTCTAAGTCTTTCCTATCAAAAAATTAAATTCAAGAAATACAGAAGTTTGGAATTTACTAGCAATTGATACAAACATTTCTAAATGAAGTACATAGTACACACGCTTCATAGAGGTCAAGAAAAATCATAGTACCTAATGGCAATGAAGAAAATAAAAAAATTAGTACAAATCCAAAGTTAGAAAGGGGACTACTTCCACAAATATTGATTGAACCTCGTATGGGCTAGACTACTAGGTTTGCAACTCTTGACCATTATCCACACAATGAAGAACCTTTCAAGTTCAAGTTCTATGTACCTTTTATGTATAACAACTACTTACATGATATGTATCCAAAGAACAGGAATTTGATATACAAAATGCACATTATAAGATATTAGTCATTCTATAGTATCATTCAATGCTTACTAGTAATGTTCAAAATTATAAGATACGATATCTTCTCCCCATTAGAAGAACTGTTCTACTTCTCCAAGAGAAATGTTTCATATCCTACACACACTAAAATGGTAAACTTCTATCATTTCAATAATTCACCTCCATTTTCTTCCTATGAATGTACTATTTGTTCAACTCTTGGCCCACCATAGTAGTGGATGTCTACCTTGGTATTGGAGATGCAAGATTTCTTTACCTTGGCATTTTTGCTAACATAGACTAGTGTAGTACTATGGGATAGAAGGAATAAGTAACTAATAATGCAATGAACATCAGGCCCATCAACAGAAATACAATAGGCACAACAACTTTGTTGCTTCGTACTAAATTGTGATATAAACATAATTTATGTTCATATATTTTGGGCACTCATTCACTAGCAAATCCATTCCTAAGTGAAAGCTATCATTTCTTCTTAACTTATTTGTGCCTAAAGAAAATTTAATTTACTTGGGGACTTTGCCAATTATTAATTATACCCCCTCTTAGTCAGGAGTGGCAATTTCCATTCAAATTATGCGAACTCAACTTGACATTACACTTTCAAGCTATTCAACTGAAGTGATGCTTAGCATACTAGAATTCCATTTCCTTTGTTTAAAAAAAAATTAAGCTATCGCTTGCACGAATTAGTTAAAGATGAACATGAAAGTGTACATTGCAGGTTCTGTCATTCAATTGTAATTTCGGTCCCAGCTTGTGGGTTATTTCGAAATCCATTGAAGTGGAGCCTAGGAAGGGCTAATTTGACAAATTTACCATTGTTTTAATTTCTTAGTACCTACAATCACACCCAAGCAAACTGAAGCTCCATCCAGTGAGTTCATTTGCCCCTCCCAGTTCAATATTCTGATATTTTTCAGAGGTCTAGATTGCCATAATGACCTATAAAGGAGTTGTGCACATTGCCATGGAAGAAAAGGAGCTGAAGATCCACTTTTCTTGGTAGGATTTCATTCATCAATACACTAGATCTGGCTTCTTAATTTTGCTGCCAAGTTAAGTCTAAATGACTGCTGTCATGGGCATTCAACTATGGGAGCACAAGGATAGACCAAGTTTGTCATTTCGGGGTTCTTAGAAAAGGAATACTTATATTTTTGTTTCTTTTTGCGAAGTGTTTTGTAGGAATGACTTTGAAGTTTGCATTTAATTTAGGAAATTGCAAAATATCGATTACAATGCATTACTGTCACTTCAAGGAGGATGGAACTAGTTGCATGAGGAGGAAGGATAGAATATATTCACAAACATACAACACTTGAAGGAAAACAAGTACTCTAAGTCGGTTCCTCTCCTAACACATGCACAGATGCAGTAGCACTGGTGTTTTCTTGAAGCTCATTTATTGACAAACAAGTTTTGTAACTACTAGTTCTTCCTCCACAATGTTGTCAGAGATTTGTAGCGACGAGAAGAACAAACAAAATAGGAAGCATCACTACATGACAAGGTACATTAAATTACTGTAATTTTTTACAAAAACTCTTACAACCTGAAAATTCTTTGTCAACCATAATATCAGAGGTAGAAAACAATAGCTTAAAGGTTGCTAAAAGGTTGATACAGTTGAATGAGTTGTTTAGAGATACCCTTCCTACGAAGGACTGCTATTCTAAATTCTAGTCAGCTTGCCGAATGCCTTGCTGAAATTCCAAATTCCTTGCATAGGAAGCGTTGTCACATTGTAAATGCATTCATTATGTAAAAATACATAATTGTTTGTTAAATTGGACTATTGGAGGTTTTCTTTTCTAGAGTCTCAAGAAACAAATGGGATCATACTTCGCTTGAACTCTTTTTTTTTACCTCTATTTGACAAACATTTAATTCTTTTATTTTTTATACTTGAAGATGTTTTAATATTTTAGTTAGTTTCTTTGAAGTTGTTAAAACAAAAGGTAAAGCTTGTTTTACCTTTTCTTACTTTGTTTTTTATGGATTAGAAGTTCATGTAGATGATGTGGATAGACTTATTGAGGATATGAGGTGGCCTGCGGATGTTTTATGGCCCATGTGGCATCTTCGTGGTCAAAATCCACGAGCTTAGGTGGATGGCATGGAGGTGAAGGTGGAGGGTCATCTTCTTTCTCCTCCTTGTTTGCTTGGGGAACCTGTCACTTTGGGAAGGCATTGCACATTGGACATGGAGGTTTGGGCAATGAAATTTTGAGAGCTTGTGTATCTTGTTTTTGTATTTCCAAAAAGTTATCACTCACTAAGTTTGGAGTTAGTATGTGTAAGTTATGAGTTTGGGAATGAAGTATTGTGGAGCTTCCTCAAACTTTCAAGAGAGTGAGATTTGGTAGACTATAAATGGTGGACAATATCTTAGTTTTCAGTGAAATTTAGAGATCTTGTAGATAATTATGTTAGCTTTTCAAAGTGAGTTTATTTTCTTGATTTGAACTTAATATGTGAAAGTTATGGGCTTGAGAGTGAAGAGGTGAAGAGCTACTTTCGGGTTTCCAAGAAAGTGAGCTTTGAAAAGCTATGAAAGTGGGACAATATTTTAGATTTGAGTGAAACTTGAGAAGGTTGTAGATATTCATGTTATCTTTTCTACATGAGTTTATTTTCTTGGTTCAGTGTTATTATGTGAAAGTTATGAGCTTGAGAGTGAAGTATAGGTGAGCTGCCTTTGAGTTAGAAAAGATGAATTTTGACCGATCATAAAAGTGGAATAGTAGCTTAGATTTGAGTGAATTTTGGAGAGATTGTGGAACTTTTTGTTATCTTTTCAGGGACATATCACACTCTTAGTTTGGAGTTGTAGAGCGTCTGTGACACTCATTCTTCTATTAGATACTTTTCTAAGGGGAGTTTATGGAGGATATGACTTTTTCTACTATCTCTTACCACATATAATGTATATTGAAACTCCATAACATCTTTTGAGGGGTATATGGAGATGTAATAGTATTTTGATTCATATAGCATCATCCGGGGGTTTATTATTATGTTTGTGATTTTATATGATCATGGGATCATCCATTATTTGGGCCACATTTAGTTGCAGCTAGAAGCCCCACATTTTCCCAAGGCTTCTCTACTCGACAGCGTCTTTCAGGACTGGCAAATCCAATAGCGTGATTTCCAAGTCTAAGAAGCTAGATCTAACGAAACAAATTCAGCGAAGGCAACGTCTTCCAAGACCGGCAAATCCAACATCGTGATTTCCCGTTCTTGTAAGTTAAATGTAACAAAACAAATTCAGCAAAGGTCGTTTTCCTATATCAACAGTACCAACACTGTAACTTTCCATTCAACGAAGCCAGGAGTAACAAAACAAATTCAAGGAAGTTGATGGAGAATATTGAAATCAAATTCAACGAAGCTAGGAAACTAGTGGAATCTAATTCCGAGTCTGTAATGTCTATTCTCTTCATGAAGAATTCAAATCATTTGCACAAAAAGAGTATGCAATCAGCACCTCAAAACTTACCAGTATGGCAACGGTAAATCGCAACCGCAGAGGACAGTTTCGAGCCTACAAATCCAACAATGTTCTAGCTTGCAATAAAATCCATAACCTTCCCTTAGTCCTTCTTTGTTTGATTGTGGAAGTATACTTGCACAACACTAACCCAAAACGTGTGGTCATATTGCAAGGTTGACAAAGAACCAATCAAAGAACTAAACAAAGTAGAGGTCACGAAAAACTATTGCGTGGAGTACGCAACATGCGGTAGGTGGAGTGCATGGCGGAGGACCTGGAGACTCAAAACAAAATTGGGGGATGATGGCATGTGGTGCGGAGGTGAACAAGAAGGAATAAAGTAAGATTCAGAGTTGCCTTACCTATATTTTGAAAGTGTTGTCAGTCTTGGTTCATCCACTCTTGTTGCACTCTCCACCACCATTCACAGCGCTTTATGCACGCCTAATTCAAGCACATGGCACGATTTAGCAATAAATGATTTCAGCAATGAGTAGTGACCCTTTGTGCGCGCGGAGGGTCATTGTTCATTGGAGCTCTGAGTTTTGCCCTCTTTCCTTTGACTACAGGTATGAATTATAGGCGCCAATGATACTTATAATTTTGAAAACAAAATTGCAATTGAAAGAAGAAAGTTGGGTTTGTCAGTGTTTACCTATCCATGTCGAAATATGTCGCAGCAACCGATGCAACAACAACAAGAACTTTTGATTTCGATATGTGCGCCTTTCAACCAAACGCTCTTTGCAATGTAATTTAGAAAATAGAAAATATAGAAGGATTACGGATTGCTTGAACATGTGCACTTGGGATTCGATGGTAAGCTTGCAGCGCAGTAGCAAGCAATCTGGGACAACAAACAATTTGGAACAAGGGGATGGGGAAGCGTCACAAGAGAATGAAAAAACCACCGCACTTGTCTGTCACTTGAGTCCGCAACAATGCTACAGAAGCTTCCTTGACGTTAACTCTTGTTTCAATAGTATAGCTATAAAGTGCGACCAAATCCAAGCTCTCGAATTCTTAGCTGTGATTGTGCGCCTCGAAAAGAGGCGTCCATGGTGGAAGAATGACTTGCGATTTAGTGTCGTAGAGTTAGGGTTTTTGCTAGCGCTTCTTCGGACATTCATACATCGGCATCCGAGTTTTTCCGTTAATTGACTTGTCATTCGTCAAGTCAGATGAATTTCATCTGGTATGTCCATTGGCCAAGTGAGGTGTTAATCCCTCATCCCTGAAGGGGATAGAAAGTGTCCTCACATTCTCTACCAATCAAATTCAAAGTGTTGTTACTTTTTCATCCAATGTCCAAATTCAAAAAAAGTTGTTGGAAAAGTTGCACACATCAAGCATCGGTAAAATTTTCAAATCTTAAAATAAATCCAATATGCATTGAGTTTTTGAGAGCCCTTTGAAATTCACAAGTTCAATTTTAGCTCACCACATTGCATTATGATGGCTAAAACTTCAAGGGCTTGTAACTTTTTCATAAAATGTTAGTTTCTACTAAAATTTGTTGGGTTTTCTTCCTCTTGAGGTCTCGTAATTGTGGTAAAATTTTCATGTCAATCCAAGATGTTTTAAATGTTTGAAAGTAATTCAAAGTTCGAAGTGCAAACATTTTTGCATTACAGTGAACTTCTATGGCTTATAACTTTTTTGTACATGGTCCCTTTTCAATCATTTTTGTTTGAAAAGTTTTCCATACTACTGTACTTTGTGTGGTTAAAATTTCATATCAATCCAAGAATTAATGAGTGATTGAGAAGCACTGTAGTTGAGGGAGTTTCAATCATACATGTGATTTTTTGCTACTTTTTCCACTGTTTTTTAACATTTCGAAACAATTTGGCAAACACAATGAATCAATTGAATGATATTTTTCTCACCTAAGTGTTTGTCTTTTGCTTTTGAATCACTTTCTAGTTAAATTTTTTTTCATTTGAGTAGGTTTCAAAATCAAATTTCACCTCCAATTGTGTTTTTCAAAGAATTTCAGCATCTTATTTGAAGACTAAAGCATTATAATCTTTCTATTTGTACTGTCAAATGACCCCAAATCTGTTTCACACCATTTGCAAGATGCACAATATGAGATTGTGCAGTTGAGATTTTCATACTTCATTGAAATTTAGACTTACAGCACTTCAAAAGCAAAGATGCTTTTACACAAGTTAGGTCTTTGGGCGAGGAGGGGTTAAAGGTTTAGAAACATGTCTAAAATCGACAATTTGAACAAAAGCATTAGAAACTTTGATATGCAAGCATATTCTGGAATTGATACTAACACATACGATGTAGAATTTTGTCTCTAGATGACGTGTGTGCTGTTACATTCACGTATGATATCACAAAAAAAATTTATATAACTCTAAAATACTAATATCAAAATTCCTTCAAAATTCGATTACAAGCAAATATTTCTTATTTTTGAGTAAAATTTGTGGGAATGGACTTGAAATGAGGTTCTCTATACATGGTGTTTTCTAGGAACGTTTTAGTTCTTCAAATCTTTGGCGTCTCTTGGCAAATACAGTTTTTAATTGAAGTCAATGCAATGTGATTACTTAATATTTTTCCCCATCGTTAATTTAAGAATAATATGTATTCTAATAACACCAAATCCAAATCTCCCATAGGGTAACGAGTTGAAAAACTATGTCCACAAATTTAAAGAAATTTCATGAATGCAATCAGTAGGATGAAACTCTAGTTTTAAGTTGTTCATTGTCTAGAAAGTAGATGTTGTATTGCTTAGATTTGAAAGATAGAAAATTTGAAGTCATAGTAATTGTTACGGAGTGCCCTCACTCATTTGTTTCCTATGTTTTGGTTGCATCTTGTATTCCTACAATTGGTTATTTATATGATAACAAATTTGGAAGTTTGTCATGTGCTTAATAGAGTTTAATTTGTTTAGGGTTCAGTTCAAAACTTGATTTGTTGCAATGACATCATAGAATTGAAGAACACATAGATTCTAGGGAAAAAGTAAACATGTAGTTATTATTGTCTTCCACAAATTTAAACAAATGAAACCCTTCATCTTTAGAAAATGATTGAAATTTGTTTTAGAACATGACTTTTTTAGTCTACTTATGTCCTACATGTACTATATGAAAATAACTAATTAGTGTAGGGGAATAATGGGTTAGCATGAAAATGAGAGACCAAATGAAACAATGCTCTCTAGCCTTTAAAAAATGGAAGTTGCAACAGAACTATTATAAATACTTTTGAGTAGTTTTTCCTTTTGAGAAGTAGTTCAGACCATACTAGATAAGCACTTCAATGCATTAGGGAAGTATTCTCAATAAAGTAAAGAAATGTCCAACAAAAAAGTCCAGGTGACTAGGTACATTAGGTGGCATTGAATAGTGAGTTTGTAAGTAGTCTAATATGTAGATCTGGGTATCATGAATTTAGATTTAGCCTTTAGGAATTGTTGCATAATGTCTATTTTCGAATATTCAAAATTGAAGTGTTGTAGGTCACTGAATTTATAGAGTACTCTTTCAGAACATGGAGAAATGGAAGTTGACATTGATGCTTCTTGTTTATAAATATTGTAGGTAATTATTGAAGAAGAAATGGAAATAGTTTGGGCAACAATGTTATGGTCTATGAAGGTTTCATTAGATTCAAGATCTTTGTATTTTCATCCAATTTGAAGAGAGGATTTTGAAAGTTCATTTTGTATTTAACTTGGAAGATACCATTGTGATTCATTGAAAGTATTATAATTTGTTGTCGTCAAAATTAGGAGTGTGTTTTCAATATGCATGTCATATAAGGGAAAATATTATATGCAAGGTAGAACAAGTGAATGGAAGTTTTTTTTAGAATTCATAGAGTTCATTGCAAATTTTTTATGTACCATGTGTATTTGCAATAAACACAAGAATGGCAAGATTATAATTACAAATGTGTGTGTTAAGTACTTTGATTTCTATAATTGGGTATGTGAATATGGACTTAGTGCTTTATAACTTATTTGTGTGACATTTGACTTCCAAAATTTATATTATGCACATTTGTGATGGTTTAACGTAATGTTCACCTCATAGTTTTCTACGATAAGTTGGTAGATCAGAAGAAATCCAATAGCTTGTGTGGCGTCAATTCGATTTCAAAGTACTTGATGACAATGAGTGGTCTTATTTGAAATGTCCGAAACTATATCCATGTTAGGTACTTACTGAGTTACTGGATGTTACTATACAATAAATTCTTACAATTGTAAGGAAAAGTAAGAAAAATGGAAAGATAGTTAGGAAGTTTGGAATGGACTCTCAATAGTAAAAATTGTAAGTGCAAATATGAAGGTTTGTTTTAGTTTATATTTGTTCTAGTTGTGGTCATTGTAATAGAAGAGAAGAAAGAGAAGTAAAAAATCTATATCAATTGTCTTCTGCTCATATTTTGTAGGATCTACATTTTGTCGAAGATGTGTCAAGGGTTTTCCAAGTTCCAAGAAAGCCATGGTAGTTGAATTTTAATTTTTTTGTCTTTTTGTGAAAATAGATTGAAGACCCATGATCAAGAATAGAGGGCAAATGTACAATATACTACCATGTGAAGAACGATTGTACATGGTTGATTGAAGAGAATTGCAATGGAAGCATTTGGGAGTCCAATGGTTTTCAATGCCATAGGCAGTTCAGTGGTTGCAACAGAACGAAGGACCGTAGGGGAAAGACTAAGGCGTGTAGTATGAGCAAGACTTTTCCAAGAAGAAGATTGTGTGCCTACCAATGGAGTGCCGCATACTACAAATGGGATGGTGCAACTTCTTGGGGATGATAGCAATGTCGTAGAAGTTGGTGTGGTGGATACAAGCTTTGTATATGGGGATGAACTTCATCATTTGAAGTTACATTCCTTTGAAATAGCGGTTCCTGTTACACATGCCCTAGATGAAAGGAAATGGGTAGGTGAGGTGGTGGGGAAGTTTCTCATAAATTGCCTAGATAAGGTAATATAGTGGCGCCAATTTTCTATCCATTGGGCAGATGCATTGGAAGTGAGAACGACGAGTACTATTGGAATTGAAGGACAAAATTTTTCCTTCCCTTTTGTTCCAGTACTAGAATACAATTTTAATGACACAGAGGAGAGCCCAAGCACTTCAAGTGTAGCACTGCCAAGTCATGGTGAAAGAAGTACAATAGAACGAAGTTCTCGTATGACACAGGAATCTAAAGCTAGTACTACCAAAGTACCAGGGGTACAAGGAATTCTTGTACATGAATCAAGGAAGAGGTATTCAATGACAAATTGGAGGGCAAGGTTGAGAAGTCCAAGAGAGCAAGGGGAGTCAGCTACTGAGAAAGTTACTCTTGAAAGTGTGGTATGTGCGAAGGAGAAAGGAGCATGTAAATGCAATTGTTTATGTGATGTTGATGCAAAATACATTTTGGATCAACGATATATGGCATGGGGTCAAAAGTGTGAAGCAAGAGCTATGTGGATAATGCAAATTCTAAATGCTTTCTACACGCGCACAAAGGGACAAACAAAAGACAAATATGTGACAAAATTAGATGGTAGAGTCGTTTGCAATGCTTGCTATGCCGTAGCATTGGGTTATTCTCAAAGGCGCTTTAAACAACTGAAGACATCACATAATATATACAGCAGAGTGGTAGCAGTTCATGGAAACACATGTCTAAGGGAAGCCTTAACGTTTTTGTTAATGCAACTGGATGTCAACAACCTCATAGATCGATACGAAGGAAAAAGGGCAATGCGGTGCTACCATTGATTCTGCTGCCAATGAATACGACCAAGCTGGATGTGTTCCGATATGTGAATGAAGAAGTGAAGAAACTAGTGGATGGTTCTCAATTGTCAATGAGCTCATTTCAGCGCCTTTGGCGGAAGGAGTTTCCACATGTGCAAATTCCGCCATTTTTAAGATTTTCAAAGTGTTATCATTGTTGGGAGTACAAATGTGGAATGGAGTCTACAACAAATGTAGCAACAAAAGTAAAGATAAAAGAACTGTACATTGTACACATCCGAATTCAAATGGAGGAAAGGTGAGATTATTGGTTGTTCAAGAGATCTACAATGATTACTCCTGACATTTTTATGTGTTTGATTGTGGATGGTATGGATCAAAATACAACGATGATACCAAAGATGAGGCAATCTGTGAAGAACGTCGAATCTCGATTTGTGAAGACTCATCTTTGTGGTGTTCTAGTACATGGGATTGGTCTACATGCAGATGTATGGATAGATGCTCACCACAAGCATAATAGCAATCAAGTCATTACATCAGTGATGAACGTAATATGTGACATGAAGCGTAGGAAAGGGTCCTTGCCACCAACGTTGAGGATTCAAGCACATAATACCACATGGGAGAACAAGAACATCTACATGTTTGGCAAGTGTGCCGCACTAGTTGGCCTGGGTTTCTTCAAAGAAGTGCACCTGTGTTTCTTAATTGTTGGACACACGCACGAGGACATTGATGAGCGATTTAGTGTGATTTCAAACGTCCTTAAGTGGAGAGACATAGATACACTCGAAGAGATGTTGTAGTTGGTAGAGAAAAGGACATCGTTTACAGAGGCTTTTGTGAAAGCTAGGAAGCTCGAGCACATTCGGAATTGGAAGGCATTTATCACACCTCATTTGCTACGAGGTGGAGAGCAGTTGACCGGCATAACATTTCCACATCATATGAGGTTTTATGTGGAAAATGGATTGGTCCATGTGCAACACAAACATTTTCAGTTCAAATGAATGGAGCCCAACAAGAGGACATTCATGTTTGAACTCACTACCAAGTGCAACAAAGAAACTGGACCTTGTTGAGGTGTTTACAACTGATCAGAGAGAATTAAAAGCATTGGACGAGTTCATTGCTTACAAACAAAAGTTAATTTTGAGAGGCGCTAACTAGATGAAGAACATGGAAGTTGTGGACAAAATAAACCAATTCAAGGATTATCTAGAAGATTTCCCACAATAGAATAGAGAAGGGGCCCTTGATTTACCATTTTGGCCGAATGATATCTTGAATGAGAGCGAGGATGCCAATGTTGTTCCAATTGTAGAAGAAGAAGGTATAAATTAAAATGTAGCAGTTGATGCAGAAAGAAATACAACAAGGAGTGCAGCTATAGATTTGATTATAACAACAATGCCTAATCTAGAGAGAAGGGGATATTTTGGACCTCGCAAGGATAGACCTCCACAAGAAGTATCTCGAAGAGTGACTGGAGGGAGGAGTAGAGTTAGAAATCATGATGCAACAATAGCAATAGTACAAGATGGAAATGAAGATCCCTTTCCTCCATTCAATCCAGAGAATGACATTGTCATAGGCCAATTTGTGGCTCTTACAGTAGAGTTGAGGGAAGTAAGAGAAGGTGTACCTTTCTACCTAGGAAAGGTATTGGAATTTGGTCAAGGGAGATGGGCTCCAAAGATGAAAGTCCTATGGTATTGGCCTACTATGAGATCTGGAACAGAGGAAGAAGTAGGTAGCAACAAAGTGAGGTACTCAAATTGCATGGATTCTACATGGGAACCATATGGGGAAAGGTTTTCTGGGATTGAGAAGGAAGCCGCTATATATTCATGGATGGATGTCTTTTGTCAAGGTAGAATTGGTCAAGTGATAGGGTTGAACATTACAATGTATGGTATACAAATGGAGGAGACCATAATCATTCATGTTGAGGCTAAACCTCATCTTGTGGAATACATGGCCATGCAAATAGAGGATATAGATGATGAATGTCTGCAGAATGATTTGAATATGTACTAGAGAAGTATCATGCTATTCATTGTGTTATTGACTTTCTAGTTGTAGGCATGTAGGTGTACTTTAATATAGTTTTCCCATAAATATGCATTAATATGAGTAGCGTAGAGAGAAAGTGTACAAGTTTTTTCTAAAGTAAAAAAAAAGTGTGGAAGAATATGGCGAATTTTCATTGAAAATTTTTTCCAAGAAACAATAAATGATGTTTTAGAAAATTCTCCCCCCCCCCCCCCCCCCCTAAATTTTGAAATTGCATATTTTAGATGGTGTATGAGACAAGTGCAATGTTGCACCTACGAAGTGCAAAAATGTCTATTTCAGTGTTTATTGTATACCTCAATTCATGCATCTCTACATCAAATATATAAAAAACAAACAAACAAAAATATATTGGGTTCATAATTGGGTTTCTAAGGTAAGATCATTAAGAGCTAAGCTACAAAGAGGGCATTTTATTTGGGATAACTTGAGTTGTTTTGGAAGGATTAGATTGGTCAAAGGTTTGCTTTTCAATCCTATTTTATTAGTAGTTATGTTTTCATGCATGAGATATTGCGTTGTATCCTAGTGAAAGTTGAAGCTATATTAGATTTTTGATTGTTTTGTATTCATTGATTACAATCCCCTATACCTATATAAGGTCTTAGAAAATGGCAAAAACTAGTGAAGTTCAGGGATATTATTTTCTTAAGTACAAAAATTTATTACCTTTACCAACGATTAGAACTCACTAGTAGAAATGATGTCCAATGTGACATGTCTTTACTAACTAAGAGTCCGTTGTGACATGTCTTCAGTGATTCAAAATCAAATTTAAAGTCTCAAACAAGTTTTAGTCACTAAAGATGTGTCCCTTTGAACAAGATTTCTTGTAGTGCCTTTTGAACACATTTTGAAAGAATTTCTCAGATGAATTTTTTATGGCTTTGGATACTTTATACACATTGGCTTTATGTAATTTTGACTTTGAAAGGTATTTCTTACAATATAATTTTTTTTTAATTTAAAAAAAAAATCAAAATTGTTATTACTTGTCGAGTTGATATCCACACAATTTTAAAAATATTGAATTGATAAATCCTAAATTTCATGCTAGATCAATCTAGTAAAGACATGATATATTGAAAATATATGTAAAAATCCAATTTGTGGATTTCAATGCATTGGTGCAAATCTTTCAATTGCATTGAAGGATTCTATCTCCATTAGTTGTTCTATTCAAGTATTTATAAGCATATAAAAGACCATGTATGCAAAACAATCTATAGAATGATTTTACATCAACATATTAGGATTGGATAAAAAATTTATACCTTAGCAAGTAAATACTTTGGATGAGTATTTGTAGTACAAAAGTTGCACACTAGCTCCTTAGGGTACATTCACACCAAGGTTGGAAATATAAATACTTAAGAGGTTATGATCACAAACTTAAATGAAGTACTTTCACAATAGTGGTAAAAATTCTCCCAAATTCAATGTGGCACGCAACATGATAGATGAATCATGTATACTTTAAACTCTTGAAGGTTACAATTTGCACCCATAGGATTATTATCATCAAAATAATGAGATGTTAAATGGGAATAGTGAGGGTAACTATAGGAAGGGGGGGATTTTTTGTTCCTTGTTTGTTCTTTGAATGAACTTTCAACTAGGGGAGGGTATCCATATTAGTCATATTTATTATATTTTGAATTCTTCAACTAGTAGCAACGATAGACTCGTAGACCACAAAGATGTGCCCAATTTGACCCAATAGTTGTCAATTTTGCCATATAGAGTCATTAAGTGGGTCTTTTTCCCTAATCTATACAACCACCATTTCTACTAGTTAGGCTTTTATACCCATAAGATTATTATACGTACCCTATATTTCCATCACCCTTTAGGTAGCTTGAATGTCCCCTTAAAGTTTGATGTTGTTCTTGAATGGCTATGTTGGTTTCAACTATCTTTTCAAATAATATTCCTATTTTAAAAATGATTTCGATTATATTCTGATTTTAATATTTAATCTTTTATTCAAAGACTTAATTATGTCAAAAAGTGATTTTCCTAATTTCAATTATCAATTTACAGTTAAATTTGAATTGAGCCCCTCTCAGACACAACCTAAGATTGTATATTAAAATATAATGTCTTCTACTTTGCAAGGTATATTTTCCAGTTTACACAATTTAATTTTTTCAATTTTCATTTCTATTATTCAAATTAATCTCTTCTAATGGTTATCAATTTTAGATACTTTTGTGAAGATTTCAAATTACTATCATCAATTATGGAGAAAATTGGAGAATATTTGTATCAATTACAAAATGAAGTCCAAAAACTTATACTCATATTATAGATGTATCTTACATTGAAAAATCTTATTAAATATACTAATATTTTACATCATCAAATACTTATAAAATCACATTGTTGTAATTAGAGCTTTTTATCTTTAAATTGCAACAAAATGTAAAAATTGAAGAAATTGAAGAAATTTCAAATTGTAGTAGGAGTTAAAACTTGGTGTTTCATTATTTGAACTCCTATTGGAAAGAAATGCATTTTTTTTCTTTCTAAAATTCAATTCAACAAGAAGAAGGTTCAATTTGCTCTAACATTGGATCATTTCAATCCAATCAAAATCCGCATCATAACAACCATGATTATGACTCAGTAAAGTTAGATTTTAATACTTTGAAAGACTTTTTCTGAACTTAGTTAAACTTAGGTGAAATCAATGGAATTTGAATATTAATACAAAAGATATAAGAGCTCAAAGTTCAGTTGCTAGACTTTTCTAATCCATGGCATAATTTCAAGTTCTTTGCGTTGAACATTGTGCATGAGCGTCTATTTAATATCTAGATGATTTAGGATATACTCTTAGAAACACAATCAATTTAAAATGATCTTACTTTACAAGATGATTAAAAAATCATCTTATTTTATTTTTTAAATCAATATTCCATTTACAAGAGATCTAATTTTAAACATTGTTTATTGCTCATACATTCAAGAAACTCCAAATAAATAAAAGAAAGAAAGTGAATATTAGGAAATGTCAAACCTCAAATAAGAGTAAGTAAGCTATTGGTTTTGTCAATCTAGTAGGTACAAGACACACACACACACCCAATGAGAAATATTAATATAATTGTTACTCTGCCAATTTTAGGGCAATTTTTTAGAATTGAGCAAGCTATCCAAATTCTACTTTTTTATGCAATTTAAGATTGGGTATTTTTATTTTTTTAATTCTAAACTATTGCAAGATTGCTATAAACAAAAAGTTTTTTTATAAGGAATAATATGCTCAATATTTGATTACAAATATTTTTCTATTAGGGACAAATGCTCATGCTTTCCTTTATTAACAACCAATTTAACCTCAAACTTTTATATGTCATGGGACTTTTCAAAGGAATAAAAGATAAAATCAAAAAATTATTTTTGTTAAACTACTATAGGTATAATTCAAAATTTTATAAGAAAATCCTATTTTTCAGTATTTGATTGAGTGTGATTTTTTCAATCGTGATGTTTGACATCTACAACTTTGTTGCAAACTTCATTAAATAAAATTGAACTTGTACTTTATAAATCATTTGTGTTTTGTCCACCTTCCATGATTTTCAAAGGCAAAATGGAATTTTTCATTTCAAATTCAATATCATATAACATTATCAAGCAATGTGCTAGTGCATAGCTCTATCTTGAAGCATAAAGTCTTGAAATTAATTTTGTTGATCTCACAGGTACTACATTACTATAAGACCAATTGCCAATTTTGTAATCTCCACTAAGCTTATATTATTTTGAAGATTTCAAACCCTTAAGACTAATTATCTAACCTTGACATTATATTTTTTGAATTTTTAGTTAGTGATAGACATCAACCTCAACCTTGATATTTAGTTGCATACCACATAAAAATGGAACAAGGACATTTAGAAGACATTTGTTAAATATAACAAAAAATTTGCACCTCCCTTATCTTTAAGATAAACATATTTATAATGGTGAAATTAACCTCTAAAGAACCAATGTTTATTAAATGACATGAACAAATTGGATATTATATTTTGAAATTGATTTTGAATGAATCTTTTCAAGATTTTGATTCTAGGTGCAAACATGCATCTTTTCTGTTGGATTATACTTCATTTTCCATTATTTGGTAACAAGATCAATTTTTTGTTCTTTAACCAAATTGATCAAGGCTTGCATTTTAGGGCAACTCATGCTACAATCTAACACTTCCTTTCGTCTTCTTTGGCATTTATATGTAATCTTCAATAGTTGAAAACTAGACTATATGTAGTAGGAAAATCTCACTCCAAGAAGAGTAGAATGTTGCTTACCTTGTCAAGTAAGCCCAATTAGAATATTTTCTTAGTTTCTAATGCCATCCCTTGCAACCTTTGAGATGAAATTTTTTGGAAAATTTTCTACAAATCCTATAATTATTTAGTACAGTTTCTTCTATAGATTTAAAAAAATTTATATCCTTAACTTTGCTCACTATGCTTGACAATTTTTTAGGTGAATTGTAACCTAATTGTTTACGTATAAATTACTAAAGTTCAACAATTTTTTGAGGACTAAAACCACTAGCAAACAATCTTTTTCCAATGCAAAGCGAAGAAAATCTAGCTTTTTTTTATTAACGAATCCAACCTTGTGATCTTTTATTTAATTTGTTCCAAATATCCTATTAAAGTTTTAAATTTTAAATTTCCCATTGATGGCAAGATCACAATGCCAAATTTTTAAAAAGAAGACTCTTTTAGCCCTTCCTAAATGTGATGAGTCAATATTGTCTTTCACTTTTTTAGAAAAAAATATGTATGTCCTACAACTTGTCAATTTTAAATAAAATGTTAGAAAATGAGTTTTTATAACATGAATTTCTTATAAAGAAGTTCATATTGTTAAATTCAAAATTTAAGAATATCCTAAGTTGCTAAAAAATTTGATATGAAACGGAGAAATATAAATTCCAACACAAGGATAGTCTTCATGGCAATATGTATTGTATGATTTTTTTTTAATTTTCAAAGTTTTTAATCTAAAAACTTTGAAAACCAAAATAAAAAAAAACTATACATGATGTTTTGGCCTAAAATGACTGCAAAACAAAAATCTACATAATTTTCATCAAAACATCACATTTTGTCACCTCATTTTCTAATGAATGAACATTATTTTCTAAGCTCTTGACATTCTTCCAAGTTAAATGGGAATATATAAGATAGTAACACTTGAATTTTTCTAAATAAAGTTTTAAACGTGGTTCCTATTTCTAAATTATAAATCTTTTTGTTAGATCTTGTGGGGAGTCATTGTCAATAGGTTTTTTTGATCAATCACATCAATGTAAAAATACAATAAGGGATAATTTTATTTTTATCAAGATTGTTGTCCAGTGGTGGCATTGTACGTGCTTTTGTAGTACAAGAGTTTCTCATATTCCCTCTTCCACAATAAAAATTTACAAATATTCAAAGCACTTTATTCCTCGCTTCATAGCCCAAAGAGACAAAACCTAGGTACATACCATGTTTGATCTTTGATAGAAGCATTGCTTTTTACTAACCTATACAAAGTGGTAGCACCTACAACCACATTGCCTCCCTGCTCTAAAAAATTCCAGTCATCAGATCTCTAATGAAAAATGTGCCCCCCCCCTCTAGCTATCAATAGTGATCTTTTTTAATCAACTGTTGATGAACACCCATCATTGGATTATAAAAGGAGAAAGCACCCCCTCCAATATTGTTGATCTAGGGAAAAAATGTAGTTGTTTATTGCACAATCCTTGGTGATATTGGCCACTGAGATCATGGGTTACAATACCGTCTACAATATACATATGGAATTTGAAAGACATGTATGTATATGGTATATGATATAGTATTATAGTACGATATACATACATGGATATTGATATAGGATACAATGTCAATAACCCATACTGATTGAAATCTCAATAACAATTAAAAAAATATAAACATGGGGAGGGGTACAAAATATATTTTAATTAATTTAATCATTTCAAAATGTGTGAATTAATTGGCATTTTGTACATGGTTTGTCACTCTATGTAGTCAAAAGTGGCACACACTTCAAGGGGAGCATTCCTTTTTACTGCCTCACTTAGGAGGATGATGCCTTTGCACAAGCAAATGTGGCAACCTTTGACATGCCTCCCTCACAAGGTATTGAATTAACCCCCAAAAGGACTAAGGAAGAAACTTTGGATTTTTTTAGAACTTGGGTATGCCATATTAAATTTACAATTTTGAAGCTTTGTTTCACAACATTTCAGTTGATATTGCAAAAGTTATAAGGGATTTTTTGATTTCAATGTCAAAGAAGTGAGCTAAAAATATATTCTAAAAGTATATTAGTTGATTTTATAGGTTGATGCCTACACCAAAACCCTTGAACCATTCAATTCCAAATTGTAAAGTGAAAGTTATGAAGGGTTTTATTTTAGGGCTTCGAAGGTAGAAAAAAATAAAAAGTTTACCTCCATTTTAAAAATTTTGAAATAAGAAATGCACATAGGATATGTACTTCTTGCTCGGACATTCTCAACATTGGAATTCAATATTCTTAATTTCCTAGTTTTGATTTTCATGCTTAATTAATCATCAAAGACAAGGCTAGAAATTTTTTAAAATTATAGATGAATAAGGTGCATTATTTGTATATATGATAACATGGAAATTCATTCATTGGATATTGGGTCCTTTGCAACACTTTAGGGTTAAGCCTATAAAGTCTCAAGGGGTTTTTTTCATCAAAAAAACATTCAAACCTACCATTTCTATTGCAAAGAAGAAAAGACTTTTGAAATTGTCTTTTTTCATATTGTTAAAATGCATAAACCCCAACACCTTGAACTAATATAAAAAATGACCTTCAAGGTATTTGCGTTTACAGTGAAGAAAATTACGGGTTTTGTATAGTCACCTTACATGACTAGATTATTGTAGGTTGATAGCAAGTTTGACAGAAAAATAATACAAGAAAGTGAATTCAAATATGTTTGGAAATTGATTGCTGTAGGAGCTAAGATCAAGTGAAGTATAGTAATGTGAAAATTTATTATTTTTGACTCAAATACCAAACCATCATTTGACCATCTACCATCAAAAAATAATTTATGGAAAAAGGATGGAATTACTTCATTGACATTTAGTATGAATAAAGAATGAAGAGACCATTTTTATAATGAAACTGATTGTCCATCATGAATCCTTAAAGGTTATGGGATAATTTGATGATGACATCTTGACTACTCATTGTCAAAATTTAGAAATTGTATTCAAAGTAGAATTTCAAACCTCATTTTAGCATAGTGGAATAACTTTTTTCAAAATCTTATAGACTAAAAAAAGTTGAGAAATCAAACTAGACTTAATCTCTATTAATCCATTTGTGATTTTGAGCCTTCCAAAAATACTATGGGTAAAACTTGGAGAGGATGTTTGAAAATGTCAAATAAATGTCACTTCCACCCCTTCTATGAACTTTGTCTATAACATTTGATTGGAATCTTGAAATGTCAAGCATTTTTTTGGAAATAAAAACTATTGGAATTCTCCACTTTAATATAGTTAAATTTTTTTTGAAAAAAATAATTCTATTATGCCTACAGAAAGCCTCAAATTCTACATTGAAGACAATTCCTACTTCTGACTTGCCTATGAGCTCTTACTTATCCTAATTTTCATATCCCACACGGGTTGTTTTACCTCCTACCACTCCACTTATATAAAAAAGCTTGTCTTCATAATTCCTTGCACACATGGCTTAGGGAACTATATAAGAGACAAATGCTTGAGGTCAGTAGCTGAATTAGGATAGAAAATGGAGTTTACAAGCTCAATTAAATGGATTCCAAAATTTTCATTTGTGTAGGATAAAGACATTGTAAGTTAGTTTCCAAATATTTATATTCTTTTGAATTTAATGCCAGATTTTCTAAAATTATATTTTAAAGTGGTAAGCTCATTTGTAGACTTTAATTGAATATTTGGTTCAAAATTATAGAACATGCTATCCAAGTACATATGAGACTATGAATCTTATCTTCCTAGCCTAAAATTTTTTTAATAAAAATTTAAATGAAAAAATTATATTGAAAAACAGATGTGAAAGTTTATGTAAAAAAATCCAAAATTATTCACTTGATTTTCATTCTTTATGAAATTGTTAAGTAAAAAAAGGTGCAAGATTGAAGGAAAAACTAAACCATTAATAGCTCAAAGATGGAATTAAAACACACTAATTTCAATGGTAAGATTGTTCTAGCAAGCATACTAGATCTTGTGAAATTTTCTCTTTTAGAAAATTTAGAAAAAAATACTTTAAAAATGAATTCAATGTATTATTTCTTAAATAGATGGTATAATTGCCTACAAAACAAGGAGCTCTATAAATTTCATAGCACTCGTCCAAATGGAATGAATAAAAATATAATCTATTAGGAAATCAAAGAGATATTTATTTCTTTTTATTTCAAGGCTTTGTAGGCTTTCTTGCTACCTAGCTAACTCCATTTTGTGTTCATTATAGTATAATTTTTACTCCCGAGGTAGTGATTGAAACAACATTTATATTCCTCAGAAAATAATGTATTCTTCTATATTAACCTCTCAAGTCACAAGTCTTTTTTTCCATCAGAAAACACTCAAAACTGCCATTTCAATTGCAAAGAGCAAGAAACTTAAATTTCTTTTTTTGCATATCTAATTGTAAAATCTTGGACTAGACTAGTATAGGAATGTGTGGAACAAGTTTCAAAAACTTTAACCTCATAGATTGCAGGATATTTGCATTCAAAGTGAAGAAAACAAATTCTTTTTGTGCCTTACTCGATTGGATTTTTTGGATGTAAATCTTTTCGACTTAAAATTTTTTGCACTCTTGATTTTGATTTCCTAATTTTTAATATTGAAGAATATAGTTGAGATTATAGGAAAAAAATTCAAGAAGAAATCACTTAATTTTCACTTATTAAAAAATTATTAAATAGAAGTAGGTTCAAGATTGAAAGAAAAACTAAACCATTAATAGCTCTAAGATGGAATTATGGTGGTAGCACCCATAACCTTTTGTGTACCTATAACTGTCACCTCTAAAATCTTAGAAAATCTTTGGAAGTGAATAGATGCGATTATAAGAATGTACTACATTTGAATATTAGGCCTTAGTATTGGTTTTTGGTGCATTTGTAGTCAGTTCTTTAAAAATTGACAACTTCTTATCAGAGTGTCTAAATAACACATTCAAAAGTGCACAAGAGTTATTTTTCTCTTGCTAATAGGGTCCAATAATTTGTTGGATGTCTATTAGTAGAAATTATATTCAAAAACCTTAAATTAACAATTATGGGTGTTGCTACCTTAAAACACAATAAATCCAACAATGAGATTGTTCTAGCAAGCAAACTTAACCATGTATAACAATATTTCTTTTAAAATGTAAAAATTTCATTCAAAAATGAATTCTATGAGTTATTTTTTTAGAAAATGCTTCGATTGCCAAATAAACAAGATTGTCCATAACTTTCTCATCAGTAGCCCAAATAGAATGAATCAAAGCTTTAAATGTAGACAAAATATAATCTTTGAGAAAAAAAAATTTAATTAAAAAAATTCACTTTTTTGTGATTTTTTTGTTGCCCCTCGAGTTACTTTCTGGACTTAGGGTGGCATAACTTTTGCACTTGTGCACTCATTGAAATAAAAATTATATTCCACAAAAGTTAATCTGATTTCCTATCTTCCAGAAGTTAAAAAAAAATCATATCAAAAATTGAAATATCTCAAAAGCCTATCCAAAATCCCAAGAGTCCCATGCAAGAGCTTTAGGACCTTAGGGATCAACAAAGAGTTTTGAATATTGTGCTAGAAACCAAGATCATAAGAACCACCTATTTCAACTTTCATTTGTCCTCATATGGACAATGAGACTCTTGGAAGGTAGTGAAATAAATGCATCTAAATAGATTTTACAAAAAGTGAATTATTAAATCTTTTAATGTGTAAGTACATTTTGGAAATTATTATAATTGGCAATGGTTTTAAAAATAAGTGCACTCATAGTGTATTAATAGTTCAAGTACTATGGGATAAAATATTCCTCAAATTTATATTAATACCTTATAGAATATTAAAAAATAATTTTTGCAATTGAAGAAATGACATGTCCAAAAAAACTTGAATAAAATGAAAATCTTAAAAAATCAGCATAGTTAAAACTCAACAATTTGAATTTAAAGAAAAAAATACTTGTGAAAATTATAAAATTCAATAGACCTATAATCATTTTTAAAAGGAATTTTCCATATAATGTTTCAAATTTATTTCAAATACTTATTCATGCAACAATTGATTTAACAGTATGAATATAACCAATGATTTACAACTCTTGTTTGAAAGTCATCAATAAGTTATGGCATACTAAATTAACCTTGAAAGGACTTGCCTATAACTACAAAAATGAGTTGTATAATACTTTAACTTGCATGTTCCTATTTTGTGACTATTTATTCTTGAATTCTCTTAAAGTGACTTTTCAAAATATGAAAATGCTTACTTTTTGTAATTTTGTGAAGAATTTAAATTAATATGAATTTTTTGAGGGCAAGTGAAGAAAAATCATATCACATGCAAAATATTCTCAAAAAATCTAGAAATTTCTATGTGGATGTTATTAAGAGTATAGAACACGTCAACACAATGAATCAAGAAAAGTTACCATGAATTTCTATAAATTTTAGAAAATTAGAGGACCATGTTTATATGCCCAAAGTTCAAATTTCCTATAGTTTTTAATTTTAGGAATTCCAAATAATTCCAAGTTGTAGTAAAAACTATTCTTCATTAACTTCATTTCATTAGTTATGCCCAAATACTTGAAAAGTCGATTCCATAAATCAAATTTATATCAAGAGCAAAGAGCTTGAAGTTGCCAAAGTATACTACATGGTGATTCATGGATTGAGCATTATAATAAGAATGGGGCCTAAAGAAGGTCACTAGATATGGACCAACAATTCAAATAAAGAAAAAATAAAAATAAAAATATTTGTTCTATTGGTCCACATTTATAGTAGTAACCTTCTTGAGGCCCCATTCTTTATCTAATTTCATCTTGTTACACAAAAAATATACCACAATCATGAGGGAGTATCATATTCCATTGACTTAAAGTTCTTTCAAACAATTCCATCAAAAAAATTCAATGAAAACATGTTATTTCCCATTCTCTATGATCTCTAAAATCATTCAAAGGACTCAAAAAGGATTTTCATGCTTTTCAAGGTTAACAATGTTGTAACCAACAAAGAAGTGGACAAAGGGCAATAAATTTTTTTGTGGCAAATTATCACTAGAATCTTACCTCATTTTTGAGTTGGCATATAGAATAGCAAAAATAATGAATGAAATCACGAAAAACATCCTTAACCCATAGTCGTTGACATAGACGTTTATAGTCTTGTGTGAGATGAATATCTTTATGAGTGGGATAGAAGTGCAACTATTCACCCTCGGAATTTTCTGTGGAAAGAGGAGATCTCCTATACCAGTTTGACCTCCAATGAGTATTTTGGATTTTTTGACCTCCAAAATAGATGATGTCACATGGATCCAACAGCATCACGGCCTTAGGTGACTGGGGTGAATCCGTGACAGTCGGACAGAGAATATCCTATTGCCTGCCCAAGAATGTTTCAGAGATATTCCATAACACATGAATAGATCTGAATGATGGTGATGGTTCTCAACTTTTTCTTTTTTTTAAACAAATGAAATGAATTCCATTGCAGAGAGATAAAATACAAGGCCCGTCAGTCACAAGTGCCATGAAGGGGAGAACTAAGACTGGTTCTGAACTTTGAAGCACTTCAAAACTTGCTAGTGAGGGACTGTTCTTATTTGACTACATGGTCCTAGGCTCCGTCGGGGTTATACAACAACCATGGGATCTCCTGGGCAAGCCTACAACAATCCTACAACAAGCCTACAACAAGCCTACAACAATCTACAGCAATCCTACAACAAGCCTACAACAAGCCTACAACAAGCCTGCAACAAGCCTGCAACAAGCCTGCAACAAGCCTACAACAAGCCTACAACAAGCCTGCAACAAGCCTGCAACAAGCCTGCAACAAGCCTACAACAATCAAGGGGCAGCCCTGGACTGTGGAATTAGAGCACGAAGTACAACTTTTCCGACAGACAAGCTTGCATCAATGTTGTGTTGGCCAACACGTCTCCCTGTGAAAGGAATCCCGAAGCGAAATTCGCAACAGAGTGTCAATTATTCCAACATTCCTACAGTGTCTGAGTGTCATTAATTATTTATCAATATATCTATGGACAGATAGATATAAACTCGACTCTCCTCACACTAAGCTAAGCCAGTCACCAGCTTGTGCATATATACTCGCTCCGGTTCATGGTAGAATTATTGCTGCGCTTCTAGCTCTGATCTTTCTGTGAGTCCCTCCCTTTACTCACTCGCTCGATTGAAATGCTTTCAATTTCTAAATTCTCAGCTACATATATAGCAGCATTCTAGCATGACTGCGTGCATCCCCTAAATATTTGAAATGCTCAGGATTCGAATCCGACATATGCAATCCGCGTTGCCCCTATTTCGTATCGTTTTTGCTGCAAGCGATTCGATCACCTCGATCTTGTTTGGCTTCCGAAACCACACTCACATCTAGCTCTTGAAATTCCGAACACTGCTTGTGCGGAAACTGTCGATCATGATGTGTCATTGGGACTTGAACTGCGGTGTGGTCGAGATGCTCAAGCGCACCGATGATGGGTGCTTGGATGTGGATAGTTAGCATTGATGTTTTGTGTTTTCTGGGCACTGAGGGCTGCAAGAGTATTGACAAAGTGCTTTCAGATCGAGTACTAATTATCCTTGGAACCCTACTTGTGGAGTTTCTGTAATGGATTTACTGAAATAGTTGGTCGGTAGACTCTCAGTGTCTCCCAATTTCTTGTGTGGTCGGCGATTTCTGGATTTAGGCATGTTTGGTGATGGTTTTTTGTTTTCTATATATCACATTAATTAATTTTGGCATGACCTAGTACTGTAGTTGACTTGCTCTTGCTAGCTTCGGAATGTGGTATTTGCTGGACACTGAGCGTTGCCAGAGTCTTGGCAAAGTGCTTTCAGATCGATTATTTATACTGGTTCAGACCTTATGGAATTTCAGTCCTCAGGTGAAAAGTTTGCTGACATAGCTGGTACCGCCTTAGTGGCCCCCAATTCGTTGTCACGAATCTGTCGATTTTATTCTGGATTAGAGCGTGATTGGTGACGACTCATATTTGCTTTCAGATCAAAGGAAGTGAACACTCAGGTTTCATCACATGGCGCATTCAAATGCAGGGGATGCAGGTCAAGGAGTTCCACAGCAGCCCGGCGAAGTCCCCAACGACAATGGGCCACCACCACCTGCAGCACCAGCACGGCAGGTTGCTGACGGGGCGGTCGTCGTGGCAGGTCCAGTCATCGCTAATCTGGCGGGAGCGCTGCCACCTCCGCCCCCGCGTTTCAACATCGAAGCTGCTCTCCTGATGAGTCCCCTACCGACACTGAACGACAATCGTTACTACATTCATCCCAAGATCAATTGAGTGATGAAAACAGAACCAGTGGATGAAAGTCGGTACTCTGTTACGGAGTCGAGGATGTCATCGCACTTGGAGAGGATGAAACTTAAGGAAGGAGAGTGCAAAGTTTAGTTTTTTGGAGCAATGTGTACCTCCTATATACCTCGGGTTGAATATGTGATTATCAAAAAAGTAAGAGTACTAGAATTGATAGATAGAAGTCAGTAAACAATAATTAGTTTTAGCTCTAGCCAATATGTTTTGAAAATGAGTGTTGAATGGTAAATTTTCAAGTGTTTTTATAATAAGAATTTGTATTTCCATGCTTTTGTTGAATTTGGAGCACCTTGTTTGGTTGGGCCTAAATTCCAAAAGATCATAATTGTGATCTGTTTCCAAGAATTTGTGTAGCATTCGTTGCAAGAAACATTTAACATTTTTGTCTCAAAAACGTTGGTTTTGACCATAGTATTGCCACTCCTATGATTGCTACAAGTACCATGCACAAGTAGTATAGTAAAAATCATTAAAATGAAATTAAAAATCAGTAGAAGTTATTAAAAAAATCATTACAATGAAATTTAAAAATGAATAAAATCATGAAAAATATCATTTAAAATAATCATTAAAAGTCATTAAAAATGAGTTCTAAATGAATGATAAAATCAATGGCAAGGACGATTCTATAATATTATGCACTGCCACTCATTGCAATATACAACTATTGAACCAAGGGACCAAAAATTAGCAAAATGTGTATTTGATAATTTTTATTTTAAAACAATGAATGGAATTTAAGAATGTCCATTTTTCTACACTTCAATACGCTTAAAATGCATTGAATACTTCTAAAAGCAATTTTTTGCTCATTCCAATCTTTGCACAAAGAATGCATACTTTGAGCCCATCTTCATGCCAAACAAGTTAGAATTAAATTTTGCATAAAACTTTGTCTTCACTACATATAATCTTGGTTCAACACCTATTTTCCCATTTTCGGCTCCAAATTTGCATTTTCAAGTTGAAAATTGGACCAAAAATCCCCACTATGGCTAAAGTAGACATCCAATTGGAATTCTTTAAAAATAATAATCTAATTTTTAGATAGTGTAAAAAATTACTCGATGTCAAACTATCACACATACCTTACTTTCAAATTTCTTATACATTGGACAGATACTATAAAAGTTTTAGCTAGAAAAACATTTGTCCAAGGCCAAGTGGGCAAAAAATAGGACAAGTGTTTCTTGCAACTATTTGTAGATATTGTTTGTATTGACCAAGGTTTGAATCCTTTGTGACTTACATGTTTGAAGAATTGGCAATATAATCTCATTCAGTGATACTTTAACCCCTCAAGGACTAAGAAGACACAATATATCCTCTTAAAATTTTCAATGGCAAATTCTCAATAGGGTGAAACAAATCTTAATAATTTGTAAAGTAGGATTATGTTGAATAACAAGTTGACATACTTGTTTCATTTTATAATTTTCAAAATTTTAATGTGAAAAGTATTTAAAACTTTATTTATGAAATGTAGTCTTGTAGCAAAAAGAGCAAACATAATTTTCTTACGATGATAGGAACAATGGGGATGGAACTAAACATTTTCTTGGACATTTATACTCTTTGTTCTGCACAAATAAACTAGGTCTAGTGGGAATTCTTTCAAAGTTGTATTTTTAGCAATTTTAAAAATACAAGGTTCAATCTAGTGTGATCCAAAACCCATAATAATTGGAATGATTCCAATTTTTTTTGAAGATGTTCCAAATTAGATACTAATAATATCAATCATCAAATTTTAAAATTGATGCATAATAAATGTAAATTAATTTGAAGGATCCAATTTGGTCAATTTTGGCCTTCTACTCTAACTTTCTGTTTGAAAATGTCTACAAATTTGAGAGAGTTTTTACACATTTAATTCTATGCATATTAGACAATGTATTGTTTACTTTATTATGGTTAAATTAAAAAATTCAAGCGCATCCATGTAGAAAAAAATATAAAAATGGAACAATTCATTCGAAAACTTCCATTGTCAAAAAGTTGTATAGTCATTTAGTTTGTTTTTGTTTTTGACTAATTTTCCTCTACTCTATTAAACGAGACCAATGGTCAAATTGTTTTCACATTTGTTGAGTAATGCATGCTAATTGTCCTTGTACAAAATATTATATTTAAAACGTTTTAAATAGCTTGAAATTGTAGAGTGGCAATTTGTCTTGGAGACTTTTTGAGATGAGCAATTGTCTTCCTAGTTAGTATATAGTCTAACAATTTGAAGTTTTTTCCTCCTCTTCCTTCTCGGTTTTCTTTTGAAGTCAAATTGTCATCTATTTGTACAATGAACTCTTTCATGCAAATATCATCCATTTTAACAAATTGTTGTTTAGAGTTTGTTTATTGTGAATTTTTGAGTGTTGTATAAATTAAATCTAGTGATTATATTGTTATGTATTTGTGGCTAACAAATTGATTGTGGGAACTTGTAATTGTTGTGTACATGTACTTCAAGTTAGTTGATTTCATTATTCTTGGAGTTGCGAATGGCCTGGCAAATGGTTTGGACAATTAATAGTTTTATATCTCCATTGAATCTAGGGATTGAATTTTCTTGGCATAAATCAATGTGTAATTATCATGTAGTAGTGTTTGATTTGTACATATTGGTAGCTCTTTATTTCAAGAAATTTGTGTGTGATTGGAAGCTTTATTGGTTAAAACTATATGAGTGTAGTTGTCTTCTTTGACAATTTGTAATGGCCAATGTGTTGAAACCAATCATTGGTTTACATCATTTAAATTTTATTTACAATCTTTCCTATTCCATTACAAAATTCTTTGGTAACAAACCTTTGCTACTATACTATAATAGAAATGACAATGCCATTAGGTTTGTTACTTTTTGGCATGACAAGTTGTTAGACCTTGAGTGGTTAATTCTTATTCCTTTACCCTTTAGGTCCTAGGTGCCCACTTTCTACTAATAGAATAAAAAAAATTAGAATTATATGAAATCTATAAGGATTTGGCTAGTGTAGCCTTTTGCATACATAAAGAAGTGAACATACAAGTTGTAGTGTGATTTTCAAATTTACAATATCATACATTTGTAAGTAGATATGACTATTTCTAGATATGCAACTCATATATTATATGCAAGAGCCAAGAAGCAACGACATGAAAATAGATGAGAGGACAACTTTTGTAAAAAATCAAATTAAAAGAACAAATTTTTTTAGAGAAGGTCAAATAAAATGAGATGTTGAAAATGTTGGGTTTCATATTTATTAAGAAAAAACTTCACAATATATATGAAGAATTGAAACACCTATGTACACCTATATACATAGATCTCAACAATGTTGAATACATTATCAAGAAACTCTAAATTCTTACAATACCAACAATAGATCCCCCTAATTTTTTGCACATCCATTGTCTATCACTCATTTTTTAATTTGGTAGTGTTTTTTTTCACTTCAACTCCCTTATCCTCGATAATCCCACATCTCCTAAAGATTCTATCTATATTCTTGCTTTGACCAAAACAACTATTGGCATTAACCCCTAAAGTCCCAAGGCCTTTTTTTTAATCAAAAGCCATTCAAAATTGTCATTTCTATTGCAAAGAGCAAATTTCTTTGAAAATTGTTATTTTTGGAGATTTAACCTTAGGATCTTGCACTAGACTACTATAAAAGTGTGTGGAAGAAATTTCAAAAACTTTGATTTCTTAGATTGCAAGATATTTGAATCTAAAATGAAGAAAACTAGTCTTTTATAATTTATACATACCTTACTTGAATAGATTTTTTGACTTTGAATCTTCTTAATTAAATTTTTTTGCACAATTGATTTTGAGTTAATAAAAATTTCTGTTGGAAGAATTGAGTTGAGAGTTAGGGAAACAAACCTAACAAAATAGAACTTAAGTTTCATTCTTAAAAAAATTGTTATATAGAAGTAGGAACAAGACTCAAGGAAAATCTAAATCATTCATTTTTCTTAGATGGAGTTGAAATGCACTAGTTCCAACAATGAGATTGTTCTAGCAAGAAAACTAAACTATGTGGAACTTTTGTTTTTTGAAAAGTTGCAAAAATTGAGGTCACATGAGCTTGCCCAAAATCCCTAGTGCCCTCCCTCAAGGGGTCTTTGGGACTTTTAGGGTTAAAGGGTCAATGCATTCTCAAAGACTGGTCGATAGAGAAGGGACACTTGTTAGAATTGGAATGTTGTGCAATGTTCCCAATAAATGTTGCAAACACCTCCCATACAATGTTTTTCTTTCCGGCAATTTGTCCTCAATTTGCATCAAAATGATAGGCCCCGCATGAAGCCCATAGAACATAAATACTGAAATCTTGGATGAAATTGCCAAATAACTTCAAATTAAAAAAAATCTTGGATGAAATCGCCAAATAACTTCAAATTAAAAAAAAAAATCTTGGATGAAATCACCACATTGTGGGTGAAAACGAAATTATGAATATGTGATATGTACTACTGTGATATTTTCTATCCAATATGTGGATGAATGTTGAAACTAGGAGCACCACTAAGACATCTAATATTGCCACTTTGGCACTTCACAAAAAATGAAAAAAACAACCCTACTCCCATACTGACTGATTGAGACTACATAATTACATTGCCTGACAAAGCAATGTCAGCTGCTTCATACTGATAGTGGATGATCGAAGCAAACGGAGGTCATTCCTAGGAAGTTAAGTTATAGGAGTGAGAAAAGTAGGACAGTAGTTAGGCATAATTCAACCTGAGATTCCAGGCCGTGGTGAACTGACCCCCTCCGCATCAGGAACTTCAAGGCATGTGAACATGGTGCCACAATGGTGCATTGAAGTGCAATTATGCTAATTTGGTGCCAACCTCCATACCAACCTAATATGGATGAAGTGACACTAAAATGACCAATATGCTGCCTTTGATGTCAAAATGGCATCAAAACAATCTGACTCAACTTTTCTGATGTCGCTCATCCCCAAGGGAAAAGCCTGAAATTTTCTATTTGCCACGCATGATAAAATTTGTAAATTTTGAATTCATATTTGCAAGTAGAGGCCCCTAATTAGCATGGAGAGGTGTCAAAGGTAAATTTATCAAGCAAAAAATGGGGGGTCTTTCTTTTTTCATGGACCCATGGAATGACTTGGGGAGGATGAGCAAGGAGGTTGGTTCACCCCAACCAGATTATGATTCCTGATGGATGACTAGAATGTGCCAAGCTCTTGAAATTCCATACCTTTAAGTTGGGCCATTTTTTTATTTTTTTTTGTTACGGTGAGATCTCATGGATCGTGCAACCCTTGGTCGAGTTATTGGTACTATCAAAAAGCCCTCGACGAGGAGGGGTTCATGGGCTTTGTTTCACGGCGTTTCGACCTATAGTGTGAAAGTTATTGAATTTCGAAGTTCTCATGAATGAAAAAATTAGAAAATTACTTCTACTTTTATTTAAGGAGATTAAAGAGGTCTTAGCCATCACTTTGACATCTTGATGTTTGTCGCAACAACACATGGCACACTAACTTAGTTCCTATGAACAGAGTGAAGCATTACACCACTATGTGACCTAGTCCACAATAAGGTAGGAGGCTCGAACTCCATTCATGCTTTTAGAATTGTCCCTACTTTAGCTTTGAAATGGACATGAGATGGTCCTTAAATCAACCTCTATAGTCATTTGAATGGATGGAGAAAAAAAATGTAATTTATTGCTAGAGCCAATCATTGTCCTTGCTTTCTCCATTTCTCTTTATAACTTCAAGTGAAAAATTTATGGAAGACCTAGTGACATAAATAGGGGCCTATGATTCAACTTGTTTGAAAATTCATAAATAATTCAATAATGCTTCAAAAAATATGAAACCACCTGTGGTACATTCTACATCTATTTCTCTTTGTCTGAAAAATTAGATACAAATATTCCCATGAAAAGAAATACATGAAAAAGGTGGACCAGCCCTTAGATGAACAATTTATGAACCGACAAGCATCATTGCTTGCTTTGGTACAGCTGGGCAGCTTCTTTACAAAGTACAGCGGCATGGAGAGTGAGCACAAACTCCAACCTATTTTATTTTCCAAGGTGGCAATCATGGCACACATGCCAAGGCCACACTGACTGGCTCTGTAAGTCAAGTTAGTTGAGCTCCTAACTTATTAAGTTAGTCAAGGTGTGAGTCAATGAACAGGGACTTGTAGACAATTCTAGGAACACTGTACTAGACAAGATTCGACAATTCTAGTTTCAGACCACTGTAGCAATTTCACTGGAGACAAGGTGCACACTGTTGTACAAACGCTTTTGTACAGACTCTGTTAAATGCTACATGCGCCAACTTCCACTTTCTAGATGACGACCAGACTGGAACTCAAGTTTTTGGTCCGCACTACTGTACTGAATGCTTGGATGAAAGGTATCCTAATTTGTGGAGGTACTTGACCAAGTTTTTGTTCTATCTGATGGTTGGATTTGGGTGTCAGTAGAGTACATATTTTCCGAAAATTACAAATGTACAAGGCTATTCAAGTGGTGGACTGAGCCAAAATTGCATTGACTCGAGTTCAACGTTGTTTGGATTTGCAAAAATGAGGTCATAGATTTGAAGAACACAAAAATTTCAAAAAAATTACCATGCCAAGAGAACCTCATTTCAAATCCATTCCAACAAATTGTACTCAAAAAATGATAATATTTTACTTGTAATTGAATTTAGAAGGGATTTTGAAATTTTCCTTTCAAAATTTATAAAAAAAATATTGGTGATAGCATTGGTGAATCTAATTGTATAGATGGAATTTACAACTCAGTCTACAACTTTTATTTGTATATCAACTTGAAAATATTCTTCCAAATAGCACTTCATAATGATTCTTCTCAAATCATCAATTTTGGAGAAGACTCAGACAGACTTAACATAGCTACATTTAGGGAGCAGATGGTCAATTTCATTAAAATGGCCGTGTTCCAGTAAAATGGCGGTATTCTAGAAAATTGGTGGTCCATTTCACTACTTTGGCATGGTCTGAAATCTAGACTCGTCCGAGATGTCTAAAATCTAGACATGTCATAGATAGTTTAGAGCGCACGGTCTGAAATCTACATCGTCTCTAGATTTCTGAAATCTATAAGGGTCCTAGATGTCAGAAATCCATAACTGTCTTAGATGTCCTTTTACAGTTCAGACTATGTGGTCTGAAAAATGGCATTTGAATACCGCCAATTTAATGAAATTGACCACGTAGGGATTAACATTAACATAGCTACATTTAGGGAGTAGGAATTAACATAGCTACATTCTCCACTTATTACTTCGAGATGAAATGTCTCTCATTAAAAAATAATGGAATCCCCGAATCCAGTGTCAAAAAATGATCTATCTATCAATCAATCTATGGATAGATATAAATTCGCCTTAGCTCTCCTCACACTATAGAAGCCAGGCACTTGTGATTGTATACTCGCTCCAGTTCAATCAGGCATAGTAGCATTGTGGCTAAACTTTCTGGCTGTGAGTCCTAGCTAGCTCCCACACTGACTCCTCACTTCAGGTCCTCAGTCCTCACTCGCTCGATTGTGTTTGAATGCTGGGTGCTTGGATGTTGGATAGCTAGCATCCGTATTTGATATGTGCTGGACACTGATGGGAGTGCTGCCAGACGATTGACAATGTGCTAGCTTTCAGAACGAGTAGTCATTTCTACTCACTATGTGTGGAATTTCTGTAATGCATTTGCTGAAATAGTGTGTGACGATTTCTGAATTTAGGCATGTTTGGTGATGATTCGTTGTTTTCTATCACATGGATTTGGGCATAACCAGGTAGTTGAGTTGCGCTAGCTAGCTTCGATATTTGATGTCTGTTGGACATTGAGAGCTGGCAGAGTATGCATTTGGCAAATTAAGTGCTTTCAGATCAAGTACATATTTCTACTCCCGAGCTACTGATGGAAATCCAACTTTGCTGACATAGCTGGTACCTTCTTAGTGGACCCCCAAATTCGTTGTGAATCTGTCGATTTTATTCTGGATTTGAGCGTGATTGGTAACGACTCATTTTTGCTTTCAGATCAAAAGGAAGCGAACACTCAGGTTTCATCACATGGCGCTTTCAAATGCAGGGGGTGCAGGTCAAGGAGTTGCACAGCAGCCCGGCGTGGTCCCCAGCGATAGGCCACCTGCAGCACAAGCGCCTGCGGCGGCAGTCCTGCAGGTTGCTAACGGGGCGGGCCCCGTGGCAAATCTAGCCATCGCCAATATGCCAGGAGTGCTGCCCAATCCTCTTCCCGAGCACCCCCGTTTTGACATTGATGCTGCTCAGCTGGGTCCCTTGCCGACAAGAAGCGACATTCGTTATGTCATTCATCCCGAGATCAATTGAGTGATGAAACAGACGGAACCATTGGAAGAAAATACTCTGTTAGCGACTGCCCAAGTGTTTCTTCATGTGCAGCACCCTTGGTTCTCCTACAGTGGGTTCCGTCAGTTTCCTGGCTTTTCCAGGACCCTGGGACCCTGATGGACTAGTCCCTTTTCCTTCTTCTTTTTATTGGTCAGAATTGCCTGCCTTTCTTTTCCGTCCTTAAGTAGTGTAGGGACTGGTTCTGATTGGCTTGTAATTTCCTCTCTTTCTACAGTACAGTATATGACAAGTGCTGTCCTTGTAAATTTTTAACTGCGTTTTTGTTAACCCCTAGAGGACCGGGGTGCAAAATACTGTATTGCAGAAGCCACCTGGTGGCCTTATGGTCCTTTCAAGGGGAATAAGGGTTAACAAGGATTTGTGTTCCGAAGTGAGACAGTGCTTGCCGGTTGTGAGTGGCTTGTGAGCACTGAGCACCTTCCGATGAAGTTAAGTTAGTTGGGGTCCTTCATGAAAGGAGTTTGCCGACATATTCAGTTGCTTGTGTTGACCCAGGTTTGAATCCTTTGTAACTGACCTCAGTTACATGTTATTTGAAGATTTGGCAATATAATCTTGTTACTTCCTTAATCCTCGGTGATCTGTGTAGAACAACATTTTGGTTTCTTGAATTAGAATTATGCACCCAAAAGTGGCAAGACATACACCATTGGATTTATGATTCAAAAATTAGCATCTTTCATTTGGATGTCATTTTAACATCTAAACATTGTCATGCTCAAATATAGCACCATACGTATGGAATAAGTAACAATTTTATCATAGACCTTCAACCTTGGAGAGAATTGAAGTCTGCTAAGGTATCCTCACCTTTTGTAACACCAAACGTTTGTCACACCATTCACAAGTGCTCATCGACCCAAATACGACAAAGTTTTTGCTCAAACTCAATACTAGTTTTCAAAAGGATCCAATGTAAATTTGAGGAATTATTTGAAACAACAATGAAAATTGAAGCATTTTGTACTTCAAGGTGCTTGATTAACAATAGTCTAATGTTAATAATAGATGTTCCTATGACCTTAACTTCGGAAATTTGTGTTAGTATATTCGTATAATCATATTGACTCTTAAAAATTCTCAAATTGCTAATAGCATTCACTTTGCCTTCATTTGCTAACATTATGATATGATATTTTTGCAAACAATTTGTAGAATTGTTGGTTTGAAAAAAATTGTATGTTTTAGGTGCACTCCCTTTCTCGGCTAGATCATCTAATTGGGTGCAATATGGATTCCCAAGGACAATTTTCATCAATCACAAAGAAGCTAGAGTTGTTGAAAGCATTGTTTGGTGGAACGAAAACTCGAATTTAACACTTTGCAAGTTGTATGTAGCCTGAAGCTAGAAATAAAATTCAAATTTTACACTACACCAAAATGGTTAATTAGTATGGGTGGATGATTAATCAACATGAAAATAAGGAGCCCAACCTAACAATGCCACCATTGCACACCATGAATGCTATAATGCCACAATTGCAACCAATGTTGAATAATATGTCTTCTTCATAAATAGTTTAGAAAGGCCATATTCGTTATATTGAGACTTTTCGTAGATTTTGAGACAGAATGCTAGTTATTGGAAAATTCATTTAAAAAATTAGGAATTGAAACCAAAAATAAATAATGCTCAAATAGTGATCCTATAATGAAATTCTAAAAGTTGGTGTTGTTACCTATTTATAAAAAAAATACTAGTAAAGAGATAAAACAATTTATCCTCGAGTCGAGGATATAATTGAGACTGTGAAAAGTCTCAATATAACAAATATGGCCTTTAGACCATACTAAAATATTTGGGTGTAGCTAGATATACTTTGATTCTAGTTATGAATTTCTCATTTTTCTACTTGTAACCTTTTTTAAAAAAGGTTTTGCTCAACCCCTAAAGGTTTGTAGGTTAGAAATTGACAAATACTCATGAAACAATAAAAAATCAACACTCTCTAAAAAAAGAACCATTTGAATATTCAAATTTTATTCATTTTTTAGAATTCGTAACTTCCAGATCCCATTCTTAAGCAGTAGTGGGGTCACAATTTTAATATATTCAGGGGTGGGCACTGCCAAAACCAATGCATAGTAAGTGTGAACCATTTCCTTGGCAGGGCAATTGTAAGTTATAAGCTCTTGGATATGGTGCAGATTCAGTGGGAGCAGTGGCTGGGACTGGTTGAAGTTGGTTGCTTCGTAGTAATTTAGTTGAAGCAGGTGACAACAAATTAAGAAACACAGTTTTTGTACAATGAGTTTGATGAAATTGAGGTGAATAATATATTTACAAAGACGTAAGCATAAGTATGCAAAAATTTAGGTGCTAAATGGTTAACTGTGGAATGATGTTGGGATCATTTGAGAATATTGTAAAAAAAGTGGTGAAAAAATTTATAAAATTTTTATTGATAGTAAAAAATAGTGGAAAAATCAGACCCGATAAAAATTGGTTCTACATAGAAATTACAAGAAAATAGCTATTAAAAGTTTAAAAAAAAATATGAATGCTAGTTGCAACTCTGGAAGCAACTATTGTGACCTATGACTAAGGTATATGACCTATTTTTGACAATATTAATCATTTTAGCATATGTCCGATTTAGCAATGATGGGAGGGGGGGGGGGATGATTTTCTCTAGTCATGGAAAAGAAATAATGAGGCTTACACTATTTTTTTGCTAATTTTCCATCAAGTTTGGAATTAGTAGAAATTAAGGAAGTATAGATTATAGTCCAACTTGTTCTTGATCTATAAGCAAACCTAGACCCGAGAAGTGCCAAAACTAAAAATTCATTTTAGCAACTTCACTAGGTATCGATGTGTTATTTGTCACACAATAATGAAGGCCCTAGTTGACATCATATTCCTCTCATTCATGAAAATAGGTCACCCTATCTTACACAAACATGTCATATGCCTTATACTATGGATTACAATTGGGGGAGTGTATAGAGAAGCTAATTTTGGCTATCAATGGTTAGTACTTGTCACAACCATTTGTGTTGTGGAGGATGACAAAGTAGTAGTGAAGGTTAAGAACTATCTTTCCAATGAAGGTGTGGTGTTTCACCGGCACATAATGCTTTAGGTATTGTTTCATTGTTGCCATTTGAATTGAACTCATACACCGAAATGGTTATTTAATATGGGTAAATAATTGGCTAGTATAGAAATTAGTAAGACCAATCTAACAACAACAACCCTCCATACCACTACTGTTACAATGCCACCATTACAATCAACCATTTTAGTGTATTGATTGTGGATGAATTTTCATATTTTAGGATGAATATGTATATTTTCATACACATTTTGTATGTTTCAACCATGTTGATGGATGTAAATAGCTTCACCATTGCATTGGAGAGCACATTCTGTGGAGTCCAAAAATAATGAAAAGAAAACAATAGTCTTGTGTACTTTGATGTAGTGCTTTTAAGATCTATCAAAAATCCAAAGTTCAAATATGGGTAACGTAGTATGACTTGTTCCTATTTCTAGTGATTATTGATGTGCTTCCAATGGTAGTTCTTTCAAATTCAAATTCCACATCAATCTAATATATTGGTTGAGTTGATTTGGAGAGTGAATTGAGGATTGTTCTTGCTTACAATTGTTAACTCTAAATATGTGGAAGGAAAATTAATTTGTCAAATTTAATTGAAGAACATTGGTTATTTTAATATTAGATTTCACCATATATATAGGATCTATGGATCAAACTTTTACAACTTTTGTTAAATTTCATCCACTAGAAGAAAACTACATTGTACTTGTCAAAAAATACATTTTACTTGACAGAAACTACGTTGTACTCAACTGAAAAGTGTGGGCTCGATTTTGTTGCATTCTCCCTTTGTAATGTAAAATTTTGCGTTTCAACATTTGAAAATAGAATTTGACAAGTAAAACATAGAATTTTGTGTCAGAATGCAGAATGTAGAATTTTATGTTACAAAGGGAGAACTCAATAAAATCGAGCTCACACTTTTTTGTTGAGTAAAACACAGTTTTTGACAAATAAAACGCAGTTTTCTTCTAGTGATCATTGCATTTTTCTTCTTATTTGGATTTATAATATGTCTTTACAATTTGGAAATTTAGATCCCTTAGATCCTTAGCTCCTAATAATACAAGGAGGTCCTCCCTCAAATATAATCTCTAAACAACCACTTCTCACTACAAGAAAATAGTGTTCGAATCAACCCCTCCAAATTGACTCACAATGTTTGAAATGACAGAAAATTGACAAAATATTGTTGAAATCAACCCCTCTTAATCAATTGGAAATGTCTTAATTGACATTGCTTCCTTGTAGTGTCTATAAATTAAAATGAAATGTTTCTTATAGTCATTTTTTCAAAAATTAGACTATAGGATCTTGATCATTACTATCAAATTAACTAGACATTAAAGTTTTGAAGAATTTTACCATTAAGATTTTGGAATATTTGCAATCAAAGTTCAGATTTAAAAAATAATAGCTTTTTTCTCAGAAAATGACTTTGGGAAGGGGACATATCTCCAAATTCTCACAAATGAATAGTTTGCATTTTTGACTAAATGCAATAATAAATAGTTCAGAACATACAAGCCAATTTTTACAAGACAATATTGAAGCAATGGAAGATTACTTACAAAGCCATGTATTTAGTGGAGGTACATTATGAAAACAAGATTTTGACTTAACAAGGTCATATATTCATTAAATTCAGCAAAAATGCATATATTGGGACATACACACCTTCCATTCCAAGAGAGTTGTTGAAAGCGAAGATATATATAGGCCAACCTATTTTTCTTATGTCCCTTTTAATAAAATTCAAAGTATGTCCTAACATTTAAAGACCTTCTTCAATTGTCCTCACACTCCTACATAAATAAAATACCTTACTTTTTACTTATTATGTATCTTATCTAATTAGAGATAAAACATTCTTTATAACCAAAATACATGTGATTATTAAGTCATAATATTTTGTAAAATAAGACATAATAAGTCTCCTTCTAATAAGTGGGAGTTGCCTTGCTGGGTTTAGGTGATTGTATGATCCACTTGCATGATTGTTCATACTCTCACCAGTAGTTTCATGTTGAAATAGAGAGCATTGAAGCCATTGCAGTCACTGTCCTAGACGACTACTTGCAAATCAAACAGTGAATGGATTCCAGAACATCATGAACTTACTGGCTATGCTTGCGAATCAATGGATTCCAAAATATCATGGAAGTCAGAGCATTCTAGTGTTGCCTCACTTCACTTGAAAAGATCAAGAGCAAACTGGTAGGAACTTACTTCAATTCAGTCCATGCCAATGCCTTCCTCGCCAAAGGAATTGCTCAGCCCTCTCGTCCATTTGCGTCGACACCCCCAAAGAGTAATTTAATGTTTAAACAGAGTCAAAGTGCTTGCAAAGAATTGCTCAGGCCTCTCGTCCATTTGCATCGACACACACACCACAAAGTAATTTAATGTTTAGATAGAGAGCTTTATAACCATTACAATCATGACATTAGTATACAAGTCAATGGATTCCACATATCAAGGAAAAGCATTCTAACGTTGACTCGCTTCACTAGAAAAGATCGAGAGCAAACGATAGGAACTTACTTCAGTCCATGCCAATGCCTTGGTCGCAAAAGGAATTGCTCAGGCCTTTGGTCCATTTGCGTCGACACGCCTACAAAGTAATTTAATGTTTAAATAGAGTCAAAGCGCTCGCAAAGACTTCCTCAGGCCTCTCGTCCATTTCATGTTTAAACAAAGAGCTTTATAACCATTGCAGTCATGACATCAGTCTGCGAGTCAATGGATTCCACATATCAGGGAAAAGCATTTTAGCTTTGCCTCACTTCACTAAAAAAGATCGAGAACGTAACTTACTTCTGTCCTTGCTCGCATAGAATTGCTCAGGCCTCTCGTCCATTTATGTCGACACCCCCACAAAGTCTTAGAATGCTAACTAGGTGTAGCTGTTGTAGGCTCAACGGGAGGCACAACTTTAGTCAAGCATTCAACAGATCAGTTCAATAGCAAAGCTCAAGCAAACTAAACACTCAGACTTACTTCAACTTAAACAGTTTTTGGAAGAATGGAAATCAGACAAGTTTATGTGATGAAGTTTCTATTTCTTAAATTCTCAGCTCAATTCTTCAACATCATTTTTTTATTAATTCAAAATTTTGTAGTGCACCTTTTTTCGAAGTTAAGAGGATTCAAAGTCTTATAATCTAATGTAACAAGGATGATGAAAAAAACTGGATTTCTTCATTTTAAATGTAAATATCTTGCAATCCACTTGGTCAAAATTTTGGAGGTTTCTTCCACACATTTTCATACAAGTCTAGTGGAAGATCCTATACAGTAAAAGAAAATGGGGGTATAAATGACTACGAAAAATGACTGTTTTGCAACTGCTAGAAGTCATTTATCGGAAATGTGACTAGAAAATGATTGGGATGCACGTAGTCATAAAATTGTCATTGTCATTGAGCTAAAATCTACGTGTTCCTAATATCTACATGTGTGTATTATCCCCATCTTTTTCTTTCTGCAGGGCCGATGGATGACAAAATCTGATGTGGAAATTGCTGAACCGAGCATGCCCCATGGACTTCCACGAAAGCAATCATTTTCCTATCATTTCCAAGTTGCGACAACCCTTTATACATCTGATAATGTGGTGAGACATTTGGTAGTACAGTATTAGTTGGGCCAAATCCCTCCTAAATTTGATGTGGCATGGCCTAGAAGATGTCATCAGACAATCAGACAATAGTTGTGTGGGAGTTGTGCATTAGTTGTTTTGGAGTTGTGAGGCTTGCAGGTTTAAGGTGACATGCAGTTGCTGCCCAGTCATTTATAAGTAGTAAGGAGTCATTGATGATTAGTATGACCTTGACCTACATCATTTTCCACTTTGTTTGAAGTGACTATGAAGTACAAAGACTGGATCGTAGAGGCTATCATTTATGCAAAAGTCATTGCACAATTGCGTGAAAGTAAGGTATTTGTTTAGGTGTAGTTGTGGAATGCAACAAGCTATAGTTGCACGTAGCATCGGCAAGAAAGATTGTCGGAAGTGCTTCAAGGGTTTAGAGGACGCAAGGGGAGATATGATCATAGACATCAAGGATGTTAGAGGAGCAACATCATTCCTTGAATTGAACCAACCCTACTACACAATGACCCCTATTGCAATCTCACAGTGCATTTCAGACAAACCTTGGCCATGGCATGTTGTACAAAAGTATCATGAAATCCATTATTGTATACACAATTGATTTCAAAATGAGAGTTCTGCATTGCCACCAAAAAAAATTACAATGGCTCTCATCACTTACAACCACATGTTCTGAAGTTTTGCATGCTCCATTTCCTGAACTACTCCCCAAACCACGCAAATCTGTTGGAAGAACAGAGGGCACCTCAAGTCAAAAGCTTTATATATTTCGCATACTGAAGCATTGAGCTCCCCTTGGCATCTTCAATGTTCTGCATGTCAAGGTCACCCCTAGGGAACATAAGCTCCACATCAGACTGAAAAATCTTAGAGATGTCGACCTTCACCCAAGGCTTGGGAATGTCCTTGAAGTGGAACTTATGCTCACCGAACAGTCTGTTGATATTCCCCTTTGCTACTTTTAGACGTGTAAATCGAGGGTTGAAAAGGAAGACTTCGTCACCTACCTTAAACTGCACAAAACAACATGTTAGACAATGATTATGTATCCTAAAATAGGCCACTTCACGAATGTGAATGTGGAGCAGAAATAACTACGTTGCCACTTTCACATGACTTCCCTACGACTTCTGTGCATATTATACTACAAGTCGACTCCTGCGCTATTTCCTCACGACTCAAACATTACATTTAGGGGACTGATGTGTCTTCGTCTCTATGACACATTGCTACTTCATCTTGCACTTTGACGAACATAAAAAAACTCTCACTACAAACTTGAAGTACATTTAAGGCTACAAAAAAGGGTTGGAGAAGGCACCTTTTTAGACCACGCATTGCGCTTCTTCTCTATCCCCGTTACTACTTTCAACCTTGTTTCTCGAGGCTACTACTTCTCCTACAAAGACATGCACACTCGGTTAGACATGTTGTTGAAGTAAAGATGAGGGGACATTCTTAAGCACAACCACATGGGTCGTTGATCCCCTCACCTTCCACAACATCAAGAAACTCATACATTGACTCGTGCTTGCGTTTAGCATCCATGTCATCCATTGATTTGTGCACTAGTGATGGGTACTTCAAGCGAAAAGCAGACACGTCTAGGCATTTTGAGAGAGCCTCCAGTAGGGGCCACAAGTAACACTTCAAGTATTCCTTGTTGTTAGCCATGTATTTGATGCTAGAGGACCCAGCCATGTAGGTTGATAAGGTGGGGGCGGTCCTTGAGACTATAGAACTGGTGCGGGTGGAGCTCGGGAAGGCATGTAATGCCCTCGCACCCACTACAAAGTCTATGACCTATAAGCTCCTACATCCGGTTCTCGTTCCAAGAACAGTTGGACAAGGGTTGCGATCTTCTTCGAAGATTTCTTTGGAATCGTTGTCCCTCATTGCTACTTTGGCAAAGGCTTGGGAGTGGGTTCCTTGTCCTCCACGGATATGTCTTCGTCGCTAGAGTCCACAACCTCATTCGCTACAACAACCAAAAAACAACAATGACGGTGAGCTTCAACTGTGGTTTTATGATGATAATGTAGGCTCTGTTGCTCTGCTTGTTGACCGCAGGTCAACAGAACTTAGGCATGAGTGAATCAAAATTGAACTATAGCAAGGCGGAGTTTATTGTTGATCCCTAAAACCCTAATTTCAATTCATGGAAGCATGACACCTAATTATCTGTTGCCACCACCTCCGAGGTGGCTTGTTGTTGTATAAGTGAACAAGCTATTGCAAGATTCATCATACCTTTTGTGATGGCCTCTTCATTAGACTGCGTTGCCTCGAAAGAAGAGTTAGTGTGGTTGCTCATGTCATCCACAAAGGGCACACGTCTCCTTGCTACTCCTACGCTCCGCTCCTTCTTCCTCTCACGTCCTCGAAGGCTCTGATTTGACCGTCTCAGTTTCAGTGACTCTCCCTTCTCTCCCCCAATGTCGGATGCCTCCTTCTTCATGTTAGGGTTGTCTATGTGATGCAGAACCTAGGGAGAGGATATTGATCCTTAATGACTAAGCGAATAGACAGCAAATCAAAACATCATGGTAGCATGCACAAAAAACAAAATTCGGGACAGTCAGTCCATTCACAATAAGAGAAAGAACATCTGGGATTAACATTTTTGTCTGAAGTCACTATAATCCTATCAAATTAATTTTTAAATTTTTTAATAATTTTGAGCTATTAATTTGGACATTGATGAAAAAATTCTAAATTTTGCAATATTTATTGAAATGACCTTATACAAAGCTTAACAGAGAGATTACAATGATTGGCATCTATTCTAAGAAATTCATATAATAATTCTAAATTCAACAAAGCTTGCTAGACTTTTCAAAAAACTTGAAGTAGGCTATTTAGTGCTTCAAGAGATAATCCCTAAATGCACATTCAATTGAACGTACAACATTTTGTTTCAATAAAATTTTGGAGTCAAATACAATCTTATAAAATGATTATTTTTAATAGTTATTTTTCGATAGTTTTATGTATTTTGAGTACTTAAAGGTGAATACCCTTGAAATTTAATTTTGATACCCAAAAAATTACTTGGAAAAAAGATATTGATGAAACTTCTTTTGAGCATTTCATGCAAGGGTGTTCATTGCAAATCATGACTTTTTAAAGAAATGACCCTCAAATACTCTTGATATTGGAAGAAACTCTCACAAAAAATTCATCTAGAAAACCTTGAATCGTTTATAATTTTGTTTGTTATGTCCTTTGACCTCATCTTTTTTCTAAGACCTCAATCCTAAATTGGGCATGTAAAAAGAGGATTCAAAGATTTCTATTGATTTTCAAATTTGACCCCTATGTGATAAAAAATTACATTTCTTCAATGTATTTGTGATTTTGTTTTCTTTTCTTAAGTAATCTTAGCATGTTTGTGTTAGACTATATGATTATAATTCAAAATAAGTAGATGTCACAAGTGCATCTTATATTCTAATTACTTTATTTAGAACAATCTTGAAGAAGTTCATGAAAGTCTTTGCACATTTAGAGGTCAATCTCCTTGCAATGGATTCTCTCCTATTGTATTAAAAAAATATTAACTACTAAAGGTTTTTGACTATGTTTTCACCAAGATCACTCCAAAACTACCATTTATAGTACAAGTACGAAATTTTAGAAAAAAAAATCAATTTTGGACACATATAACCGTAGGATCTTGCAGTAAATTGGTTAAAAAGATGTAGAAAAAATTTCAAAAATTTCCACTATGTAGATTGCAAGATATTAAAGTTTGAGTTGACAAAAATCGTTTTTTTGGCCCTACAAAAAATTGGGTGGTAGTAATTCACAAGGTCACATTTGTATGAAAAAATCTCCAAAATGATGGTGCCTCTTTGGATTCATTCTTCAAGGCAAGTTGACAACATGCTTGAAAAAATTTCAGATGATTTGGAATTATACAACAAATAGGAAAAAAATAGTAAGTAGAAAGAAGTAGAATATGATTCAAAATACTAAATTGTTAAGAATTTAGTCATGGAATTGAAAAATGCCAATCCCAATGGTTGTAATGTTGTATTAAGCAATTTACATCTTATAATTTTTTTTTCCAAAAATATGGAAAATTGAGTTAAATAAAGGACTTCAAAGTTACTTTATTTTAGAATAGGGAATCCATAACTACCCACAAACTAAAACTCCTCATAACTTTCATTTCATGAATCAAATTGCAATAATTCTAAGCTTTCACATATATTTAAATCTATAAACTAATTTCAAATTTTTGATTTGTAAGAAAGTGATTTTTTCAGAATGTTTTTGAGCTACCCAGGTTACTTGCTAAACAACAAAAATTACTTATCATGTAGTAACTTTTTAACCATGTAGTCAAAAGTTATGAAAATTGTTGTGCCTTAAAGCCACTCCTCGGGCACACATTGTGTGAAATTTTTTTAAAATAAAAATAAAAATTCCGTTTGTGCCTTTGTGGTGAGTTGCCAAAAATCACTATGTTGCCAAAAAATGTTGTTTGGTCCTTCAAGGGTTATTAATAATATATTGTTTGTTCTTCACCCCTTAGCACTCTAACTTCCTAATTTTGAATGATGAACAAAGAGGTTCTATGGAATCTTGTGACCACATAACTTTTCATTCATCCAAATCTAAACTTGACTTTATAAAAATAAACTTTTTGTAAGATGAATTTGATGAAATTGAGATAAATGAAATATATTCATAAAGATATAAGCATAAAAGTACAAAAATGAAAAAAAGACTTGGACATGAAGGGAGATTTTATTTGTTTAATATTTAGTATTTTTCATATTATTAAAAGATATTATCTAACTTTTTTCCTCCAATGAATCATTCAAAGTGCTAACTAATATCACCCTATTTGTAGATGTTGGAAATTCTTTTTTTTACTAGAGCTTCTTTGTGATGGCAAATCAGTAGAAACCTAAATAACAAAGTAAAATTTGGCATGCTCATAGCCTACTGTTTTTAACTAAAATTGAATGATAAAGGATGCATAATTTCCATTTCATTTGTTTAAAAAATAAAATAAAATAAATGAATGAATGATTAACCCCCTCAAGGTCTAAAGAGCCTTTTTTTGGCCTCTCACCTATTCAACATGTCAAAGTTATAACTTCATATTCCTACAATCTAAGAAGTACATCTAAATGAATTTCATATTATAATGTTCATATGGAACATGGAAGCTCAAAAGTACAATTGATAGTATGTAATAAGCTTGATGTACAATGCACACTATGAATCAAAGTTAAAACTTGTGAAAAAGTATAGAAATTGCTTGGGCCTCGAGGGGTTAATTGAAAATAGATTTAGTTAAGCTAAAACAATTTAGTTATTTGCATCTCACTCTATCATGCCTAATGGTAATTTCGGCTCTATCAATGCCTTCTTAAAATGATGAATAGGCCAACATAGTAGCTCAACAATATTGGTAGCCTATTATATGTGCTAGGAACTCAAAAATCACGTAGAATCCCGGTAGGTCACTACTACTACCACCCTAGTTTCTCTTCTACTCACCATGAAATAGTGGATGGATGTTGTGGATGATAAGTGAAGGGAAAAATGTGATGGCACTCACTATTGTAGTATTGTTTCAATAGGAATGGAGTATAATATTGAAAATATACTATTCCATGACTATTTGTAGTATTGGAACAATATACTTTCAACTGTATCTCCATTGAAATTTCACTTCAACAATATTGAAGCAATGGGGGATTACTTTCCTGATGCAGCCCCCTTTCATGCAATTGAATGTTGAGTGTGAGAAACCTATAGCTCATTGTTCTTTTTTGCTATTCCAGGGAATGAAAAATGATGGGGGTTCATTCTAGTGTTGAGTTTTCCCATCACTCAAGTTTGTGTCAAACATGCTCAGGTACTGTAAAGTGTGTCTATACTCCGGCGAGGCCACTCCGAGTCTTTGAGCTAATGGAAATTGTGCTGGAAGTACTCACAACATTCACTACTTGCAGTAGTTGGTGACGGAATTGCATAATTAAAGAATCATTGATTTGCACTTCTCTACTTTTTTTGTTCACATTTCTGTGTCATTTATACATATTCTAGGGTTTCATGTTCTAAGGTGGAGCGGCAAGCTCCTGGTTTTGCAAAGCAGATATCCCATGCATTTTGATGCCCTGTCTGTTAGGGCACCATTACAATGCCTCGAACTAAAATATCTATGCGCACTTGATAGGGAGGAACAATTTGTGTTTTAGATGCACTGTGCCTTAGAAGCTTGGTCCATTGCACCTTGGGCGGGGCAACTATAGTATCTTCCCAAAGAAAGAATAGATCTCCTTATTTACAGGAGGGGGGGGGGGGGGCAGGCTTCGCATGGCCTTCACTCAAAATTAAACTCTAAAGCGGACAATCTTATATCATCCAATATGTCGGATCAATGACGAAGTCATTGGGACATCACGCAAAACCTAAAACCCGTTTCTTATTGAAACCCTAACTTGTTCTTTGCATCAAATATTTCAAAAATCGAATTGTTAAGGAATCCTCATACTAATGTAAGATAATCTCAGCCTAATGGTACTATCAATGCTCTGAATTGGAAGGATTGATTATCTCCATGGAGTAGAGTGATTAAATACACATCGGCCATAAGGCACGCACTTCGAGTAAACTCACTATTACTACTAAAAGAATCCCTAATTTAGAAAGTAACTCTAATCAACTTGTATTGTAACTATAGTACAGGAAAGGGATAAGATAAGATGACGTATCATCTATTATGAGGTTCATGGTTTGCTTGTTAACTCTAACAACTAATACCTCACGCTCAAATCCAAGTGAAGAAAGTAAGACGTTCAAATCCGAGGTACAATCTGTTTTTTCAAAATTGAATTGAATGACTTTCTTTTAGCTATTCCAAGTAGGTAACCTATTCTCCTTTACCAGGTCGGCAGCGAGGCAGCGAGTAAGTGAGTCAGAGGTCCCTTGCAGACAAGAATAACATGTCTACAATTGAGGGTAGTTATGACTTACATGGGTACCTTGTGATGTACATTTTGCAGCTATGCTGGGTATTCGAATACGGTATTCATGAGACATTTTTGTCTGTACATGGATAGGTATAAATTCACTAGATTCACTTTCTTCATACTAAGCGAGTCAATTTGAGGGGAGTAACAAACGTCCGATGTGGTAGGATCTTTCTTTCAGTAGTCCTCCCACACTTCTCCCTACATGTACTCGCTCGCTTGATTGATAGGCTTTCAATTCCTCTGTTCTTAGCTATATAGGAACTTTCTCGCGGGACAGACTGCATACACTCCCAAATTGATTTGAATAGCTCAGGATTCGAGTCCGGCGTTGCCCCCTCTTTAGTCGTGGTGATAACCAGTGATCAAGTCATTGTGTGAACCTGTAATTCATGACATGAATATGCCCTGAAAAATGAGATTTTTACGGCTTCTCCTTATGGAAAATCCCAATTTTGATTTGTCAGGTCCTAGTTATGTTCGTTTCATTTCTGCTTCTATCAAATCCTTGCCAGCAATTCGATCTCCTAAATCCCGAAACCACGCTCACATCTAGCACTTGAAACTTCGAACATTGCTTGTGCTAAAACTTCAAGTCCATGGTCGGCTGTTGGGGAAGGCGGTATGGTTGGCCCACTTGGCTGAGAGGGTGTTTGGATGTGGGGTGTTGCTAATATAGGTAGAACCTCCCTTAATATATGGTGTCGGGACTATGCACTAAGAGAGGTTTATGCATTTCGAGAAGCTATAGGGCCACTTGCCTTTTTTATCTTGAAGCATGTGCTACATGTCTTTTCATCTTGAATCATGGGCATGGGCCACCTACTATTTACAAACTCTCTTAATGCATATTATACACCAAGGGAAGGTACACTAAGAGAGGTTCTACCTATATCGATGTTTCAATTGATGTATGTTGTCAGATTATTGACAAAGTGCTTTCAGAATATTTTATGCTCCTCATTTGTGGAATTCCAATGAAGGATTTGATGAAATAGTTCGAACAATTTCAATGTCGGACTCCCAATTCCTTGTGTGCATGGCAATTTCCAAATTTTCAAATTTGGTGATGATGCATTTTTGTTTTTTCTATCACAGTGATTTGGGCATGACTTGGTAGTTGAGTTGCAATGACTAGCATCAATATTTGATGTTTGTTGGACATGTAGATTATTATCAAATGAAGTGCTTTTAGATTGAGTATTTCTACTCCCATGCTATTATACTTTGTATAATATACACCTATAATGAAAATCACAGATTTTTTTGAGCATATATTGCAGTTGATATGAATTTTCTTCATTATTCTTTAAAGAATTCACAAAAATTTTAAATTTTCACAAAAAGAATTGAAATTTTTATAAATCATAGAAGACATGTGATATCATCTTTAGAAAAATTCATTCATATATAGTTCAAAATGGAAACAAATAGAGTGAAGGATTGTAAGTCTTGAATTTGTGGTCATGGCTCCCTCCTTCAAGGTTAACTGTAAAGTTCTTTCATGTTTAGAGGCCCCAAACTCCTTTAACCCCTAAAGGACCAAGTGTTTGTTCAACGTACACAAGAAATCTCGGGTAGGCTCCTACGAAGTCATTTTTAGTCGGATGTTCATGAAATTTGGTCATAATGTGTAACTATGTAACTCCTTCCTGAAAATCTAAATTTTTTTCCAATTGGGTGCTTGGATCAAAAGTTATGTTGTCCTGAACTTTGTGGGCAGCTCAGGCAGCTTCGGGCAGCATGTGCAAAGCTCTTCCTATGATTTTGAAATTTGGCGGGTGTGTAGCTTACATGATCCAAGGTGCAAATGTCAAAAAAAATAACCCTATTTAGTGTAAGAATCTCATTCTAGAAGGAGTTAAAGTTTGTTGGCCATGTCGGGCAAGGTTGGAAAAAAACTTTTCACCTAACTTCAAACGTTATAATCTTTCAATCCATGTGGTCAAAGTTTCTAAAAGAATTTCCACATGTTCCCAAGAAGTCTAGTTCAAATTTGTATAGTTGAATTTTGAAAAAAAAAACTTATTTTTTTCATTTTTTTCTTGTCCTAAAAAGTGGCAGTTTTTGACAAATCTTTAATAGCTTTTAGATGGAATTGAAACACACTAACCACAATCGTAAGACTATTTTAGAAAGCTAAGTCTAGCTTGACCCTATCAAAAAATTTCTTTTGAAATATTGTGAAAATTGCATTTAGAAATGAATCCTATAAGTAATTTTTTCTAGAAGATGTTCAAATTGTTTGAAAAACAAGATTGCAATCCATAACTTTCTCATCACTAGTCCAAATAGAATGAATCAAATCCCTCTAAGTAGACAAAAGTTTTCTACAAGAAATAAAAATTTTAAATTTTCTTTTGACTATTTGTGATTTTTTTTGTCTTGCTCAACAAATACCATTTGGGGCTTAGGGTGGCATAACTTTTGCTTTCAAGCCCACATTGGAAGAAAAATTATATTCCTAGAAAGCTAATATGTTTTTCTATCTTCGAAAACAATTTCAAAAAATTGCATCAGAAATTGTGATCAATTGCTTATAGAAACATGCCCAAACTTGGTAGTGTTGCCCAAGAGGACGCTTGGTCCTTTAGGGGTTAATATAAAATTCCCATTTGCAAGCCTCCCTTGGTTTGATCTTAGTAAATGAATAGAGTATTTTTTTTAGTTTATAAATAATACACCTACTATTTTTTGATGCTTTCTTGTGCATTGAATTTTTTTTAAACTAAGTGGAGAAAATAAAAAATAAAAAATATAGAATATATCGAAAATATTTTAAAATCTTTGACTACATAGAATGCAAGATTATAGCATTTAAAGGTAGACAAAAATACTATTTTTCAAAATTGCTTGATGTATTTAACAAAGTATGACTTCTCTTAGAATGTTATTTTAGAACTAAAATCATTTTCTTAGACATTCACATAGCATGTTGTATTAGATAGATGCATGCCAAATTTGAAAAGTAGACAAGGGGTTTAGCAAAAGATGGCCAAACTACATTCACTGCCCAAATTATTTTGGGCAACATAACTTTTCAATCACAAGAATCCAAATGGAATTACCCCCCTTCAAAAAAGTTGGTTAGTATTTGCACCTTGCCTTGAAATTCTAGAAATATTTATTCAAGGTTGACTTTGTAGGAACCTACTCAAACATTCCATTGTCCTTCAAAGAGATAAAAATAATTTTTTGAAAGTAAAAAATTTGCCTCCTCCGATATCTTTAATCCACATCCTCTTACAACCATTGCACACTTCCATCAGTTCTATGTGCAATTTTTAAATATATTTGGTTTTCTTTCAAAAATTTAGTTGATATTTGTATATGGAAATCCTTTCTAATGAAGTCCACTTAAAGAGGGTTGAGTATAGGGATATAAATCCTATTTGTATCCAAATTATAGAGATACATATCTATGGTTTTCACTTAGTAGCTTTGGCCTTGGTACACTAATGAAGGTGGTCATGAGCTCAAGTTTGGACATTGACACAATGCTTAGAACATCATCAACAACACTCTTCAAATATAATGCGTGAAATTCCTTTCGCAAGCTCCAAATGTACAAATTTGGAGTATAGAGCTGATGGTCTCCATCCTCACCTTCCAAAGCTAACCTCTAGGTCTTCCTTTATTATGATGTGAACCATGAGCCAAGGGGTCAAGCCACACTCAAAGGTACTAATACCATTACTTTGCTAGAATTAGGTCTAGAGTCCTTTTCTGAACTTTTAAAGCTCTATATTACTTTCATATTGACATTTAAAAAAATAAATTAATGGATGAATAGTATTGCAATGCATCCCTTTGATAAATTGGAGAAAAAATTTTATATGCAAAATCCTCACAAGGATGTAAATCAACATCTACAAGGCTATGTTTAGAGTCTACATTGCAATATAACACTTGAAAAGAATATTTTAATATTTCTCTCCAAATTATTTATACTTCTTAAGCACGATTTGGATTATTTTTTATATTGAAAAAGACCTTCACAAGTTTTTATTTTTGAATATTACCGAAAATGGGAAAGTATTCAAATTGTACCAAAGATTCCTTTTCTAATCTATCATATGATTACACATGCACCTGATTTTTTTGATTCAATCTCATTAATATTTATTAGAGATTAAACCCCTTTTCTATCATTGAAAAACTTGACATGCTAACATTTGAACTTCCATTAGAATTTTAGTAAAGAATTTTTTATTTTTTGATGAATAAAAAAATACGAGTCTTAACATGACTAGAAGCACTAGTCAAAAAGGACTAAACTACCTATAATTAGTAGTTTAGCTTTAAAACACAATAGCTAAAAAGAAGTTACATTGCAGATTTTACTAGGTCTGATTCTTTTTTTGGTACTTTTGAATGTGGTTTGACCCCAAGATATGATGATTGATGTGGCCCTCTCTTTTCATACTCTAAAATGATTTACGCCCTCACAATACATGATGACGTAGCCATGAACAACTTGATTTGTCATTCCAACCTTGATTTTTGAGTCAATTACTAAAATCACCACACTTTGGTTGCATTGAAGATTCCCAAGGGTCCCTTACATAGGTGTCTTTGGAGCTCAAGTTGAAGAGTCCATATGAAATTTTGCACTTGGCATGAATTTAGTGGAGCTCTACTTCAACCAAGGGCACACTGAAACCTTGCATAGGTATGTTTAAAGATTTAAAGTATGATGCTCTTATCACTATAGTCCTCCAAACTATAGTTGGAAGTCAATTGAGTTTGTTGTCATATAAAGACTTGAGAATTTCTTGGAAGAAAGAACATCTTGGTACTTTATAGGATCTACTTCCTAACATATACATGAAGGATGAAATTTGTCATCTAAATCCATAACGGTTATGTAGTTGATCCATTCCCAATATTTTGAACCATTCCCAATATTCCAATAGATGCTTCATTCATGAAGGTCTTTTCACTTCAAGGAAATGAAGTCCAAGATGACAAGTTTTTGATAGAGAATTGTTCGAAATGAAAATAGCCATATTTTGTTACCTCATCTTGTCAATTTGTGAAAACTTGTCAACTTTTTGTCAAGTTGTTGTCAAATTTGTAGTCGATATTTGGTTCGACATCTCCCTATGTGCCAAAAATACAAAGATTCCATTAGGTTCTTTAAACATTTATCTTTTCATCCATTGCAATTGATATCTTAGCTTGAGTTATGTGTAAATGTCAAGCTCTCTGTATATAGATGGAGTGGTAGGAGGTAGAACAATCCATGTGGGATATGTCATTTAGAAGTTGCAAAGCTCAACTGCTCATAGTTAAGTTTGAAATAAGAATTGTATTAAAACTAGAATTTTAGACCTCATTTAGGTATAGTAGAATAACTTTTTAAAAAAAACTTTGAACTAAAAAAAGTTCCAAAATCAATTCAAGTTTCATGTACAAAAATACGTTTGATGTTTTGATCCTTCAATCAAAAGTTATGAACAAATTTCAGAGAGGATGTTTGAAAAGGTAAAAAACAAATTCCCTTCCACCACCCCTTTGAAATTTGTCCATAACTTTTGATTAGGGGATCAAAATATCAAACGGATTTTTGTACATAAAACTTGAATTGATTTTCCAACTTTTTTTAGTTGAAAGTTTTTTTGAATAGTTATTCTACTATGCCTAAATGAGGTCTGAAATTCTAGTTTTAATACAAATCCTATTTCAAACTTAACTATGAGTGGTTGAACTCTTACAACTTCTAAATGACATATCCCATATGGGTTGTTCTACCTCCTACCACCCCATGTGTATATAGAGGGCTCTCTTCTCTTTCTAAATCCACAAAACAAAAGTGGTTCATAAAGTGCAATGTCAAGATGATGATTGATTGTCCATACTTACATTTTCGCTTAATATATGAAGGTTAAAATTTAAAGCAATTTCAATTTTGATATTTTATCTTTCACAAAAAATAAGGACACTTGTAACCATTGATTAGGCCATCATGCGAACATGGCAATGGGACAACTAGCAAAGGAGGGTATTAGGAAATAGAAGTTGACAAAAATTCTAGCAAAATGACAAAATAGTTGATAGAATTTTGTCAAACTATTGGCCGAATCTACAGGTCCCCACCGACAAAGCAATTGACAAACTTTTATCAATTTTTTGTCAAATAGGACACAGTTTCCCTTGAAGTGTTTAGATTGAAATTAAGCTTCTTCTTCTACCCAAATTGAAACCAAAAGAGAGATGAATCTTCTCTAGCTACACCTAGGTATAGTAGGTAGTGTCAATTTTAGGTTTTAGATTTGGATGTTGTCTTCTTGATGAAGTCCAGAAATTGACAACTTCTTCAAAAATGTCTATGACCACTTCCCCTAAAGTTTTGTTGTCAAAAGGATAATATGTCCAAATTTTTGATTGTCAAGAGTAGTGATCTTCAAAAAAATCAATTGTAGAAAATGTTAATCTCTAAAACATTTGGGTGTCGAATTCATATTTTTCCAATAACAACTGAATTCATTTCATTTTCAAGTACAAAATGCAAGACATGTAGAACATTGTTATAATAAACTAAACTAAGCTATCTAAGTGTAAAGGTGTTTCCATTTCACACTTTGCAAAGGGGCAACTTGCAACAATCAAACAACACAATATATTCATCATGTTCTCATAGTACACCAATTGATTCATACTTTTTTGAAAGTGATGGAGGGCAATGGTCAACTTGGGGTACCCAAAAAGGTTGTTTAAACTACAATGTCAATCCATTGTAATGAGTCAAACAACTTCATTTTTTAAATATAATAAAGTATGATATCACAAAATATGGTTTTAAGTGCCTACATTGATTATGTATCAAGAAAAAAAATTCATCACAATCAAAGAATTTAAAGAAATTTGAATGAATCTTTTAGTTGAAAAAGTAAGTTCATCCTATGTACCTAGAATATTCAATAACAAGCATTCGAAATATCAAATAATTTTATTTTAATATCATTTTTGGACGTGACTTACATTTAATGGTCCAATATATAAAATAATTAATTTTATCAATAAAAATTTAATAAATTGTGCACTATGATGCCTACAAATCTCACAATTTAGCATTTAATGTCACTTCAATTAGTAGATCTAAAAAAATTTTAATTTAAAAAAACAACTCATTAGGAATATGTGTTTTGATCTGATTGAGGTGCAAGAATTTTTTTTTTTCATTTTAGGATCTTCTTAGTTGATCAAAATGAACAAATTAGACAAACTTTGGAAGTTTTAAACAAAAACCACCTAATTAGTGTGTCTAAAAAGTGATACCCTAAGTTCACCATTGCCCTAGAATAAATTGCAAAATTGTTCATTACAATTTTTGTTTGTTCGGACTTGAGATTTTCAAGATTCAAAATAATTTATAATAATGATTCAATATGATTTTGAGTCTAGAAGCCTCTCTCATAAGAAGCCCTACTAGATGGAATTGTAATAGAAACTTTTATTATTTTGTCATTGAAGGATACCACCTAATATAGGCAACATTTGAAGAATAGATTGTCTAAGCTTAGTACATTTCCAAATGAATACAAAAGCCCAAATTATATGGTGCACTAGCTTGAAGCTTCTATATCAATCTATAAGCATTAAAAAAATCTAATCAAAATATACATGTTCAATAATAATTTGAAAGCATAATTGAACAATCCTATAAAGAAAAATTGAATCTTGGAAGCAAATGGGGCTTAATAACATTGAATTGTTGCAAGTGCAGTCCTCCCTATATTTATGTGTAAGTACATTTTGCAATTCTCTTACAATATTTGAATAAAGAACTGTCACCTCCAAAATCTCTAGTATAAGGCAATGTTGTAGCATAATGTAAACAATGAAAATCAGAGAATGTACCATCTAAATAAAATCACTCCATAATCATCTTCTCCTCTAAAATGTTTGAGAAGGAATTCATTTATGTACCAAATCCATCATTTATCATCATCCACCAAAGCAATGCAACACCTTAGGCTAAAAGTCCTCATCCACCTCAATCACATTTGTTTCAAACTACGCAAATTGTGAAGTAAGGCAAGAAGTTCTTACAACACTCAGGCTCTAAAATCATCAATTTCCTTGAATGTGCACTATTTGTATATGTTTCTTTTTTGTTGTAACTACAAGCAATGTACAAATAGTATACATTTGAGGAGGTTGGCAATTTTAGAGCCTTAAGCCATTTCAACTTCAAAAACTCATAACTAATTCCACCAAGCTCCCCAAAATATGAAACAACTTGGGTTAGATGCCAATCCATTTTTCTTCCAAACAAAATTTACTAAAAATTAATTTTAAGAAGTTTCACCTCCCCACATTTAGTTTCAATTCTTAAATGGGCGCTTTACGGACCTCCTACCTTTCAAAGGAACAATTTCCATCCTAAAATGGTTGTCAAAAAACAACCAAAACATCAAATGACATTATGACAAGCCCCTGGTGGTCAAACTTTTGTCCTAAGCTTGCCTCCGTGGCCCAACTTTAGAGGCCCTCATGAGAACAAAGGAACGAAGGCAACAACCGGATTCTAGCTACACTAAATAGTGAAATTAGGTTGCCATTTAAGGCGTTGCAAAGTCTAAAAGCTTGTTGCCATTGGAGCTTGGACCTCCAACTACTGGAGGGGGGGGGTCTGGTTGATTGGAGGCTAATGGGGTCTAGTGGGGTTCCATTGGAATCAGAGGAGGCTAGGTTGGACCCCCTTCTAGATTTGATGTTACTCTTTGCACAGTTGAGTATTTAAAACGGATATTTCATTAAAACGACAATATTCCACAAACTTGGCACTTTGAAGTTCAGACTGCGCAATCTGAAATGTATACCCCTTTTAGATTTCAGACAGTGTGGTCTGAAATCTACACTTGTCCTAGAAAATAAATGGAAAATGGCGTATGAATACCACCATTTTAACGAAATATCTATTTTAAGTAGGGCCCATTCAGGTGAGACCATTCTGGATTTTGGAACCAGAGCAGAACCTTTAGCACATTTATTAACCTTATTTGTTACTGTAAATAGGGCATCGAGGAGCCCCTCCAGCCCTTCTAATTCTGCTAAAGCGATTTCCACGGACTGGAGCTTGGAGGTCCTATCGGAGGTCCAATTCTGAGCCAAAGTTCAACGGAGACTGCTTGGAAGTCCAGGATCCCAATGGTAACCGGCCCTAAGTGCCTGTTGCCATTGGAGCCTAGACCTTCAACTATTGGAGGGGGGGGGGTTGGTTGATCGAAGGTTGAATGGGGTCCAGTGGGGTTCCATTGGAATCCCAGGAAGCCGGACTGGACCCCTTTTCCGAGTTTGATGTTACTGGAACTAGAGCTGAGCACCTGAGTAGGGCCCATTCAGCATATTTATTAATCTTGTTTGTTTATGTAAATAGGCTCTCCAGGAGTCCCTTCTAGCCCCTCCGATTCTGTAAAACTAAATTCCACGGACTAGAGCTTGAAGGTCTAGCTCTGATCTGAGATTTAACGGAGCATGCCTGGAAGTCCAAGACCCCAATGGCAATCGGCTCTAAGGGCGTGTTCGCATGAAGGACCGGACCGGACCTCCAACCGGGCCCAAGGGAGTTTGCATGATGAAATTGTGAACTTGATTTCGGATATGGAGCTCTGGTCCCTCCTTGGCTCTTCCATCCTTGAATTTAGGATTTTCAAACCCACTCTCCTTCCATCAACCTGACTTACTAAAATAAATGAAGATTATCCTCCACATGTCTCCTTATCTCACGTCATTAGTCAAACTCCCTTTTAAAAATACAGAGAGTTCCCTCTACAAATATTTTTTCTACAGAAGTATCACTACCACATGCCAACCAATCCTAAAAATTTGGAAATGTTTTATTTGAAGAACCGGTTCACATGCGGAAGCTTGATGTGGCATAGACCCGATCTTCATGAACTTGCCTCTGGAGCTCCACCTCCGGTCCGGTCCTACATGCGATAGCCTCTAATAGTAGGCCACAAAGGACCGTATGATAGTAAGCCGCAAACACACGCATCATAATTGCAGGGCACGCAGTTCGAGATTACCAGGAGCTAGTCAAATTCATGCTTGTGTCCCTCGACTCCCCACTCCCAGCTAGAATTCTGCATCACTCACTTCAAGCTAAGAGGCTACACTGTTGCAGGACTCGGACTAGATGCCTAGAGGCTGGACCGCTGGATGTACGGACGAGCTTCTTGCGGAGGTCCAGTCAAGGGTGAATGTACTACGTTATCTCTGATTCCAATAATAGCGGTCGCACTTCGATGCAAAAACATTCCAAGCAGATCAGATCGAGTCGCTGTGCTGGCCGGCTCGCACTTCGATGCAAAACATTCCAAGCATATGGGATGAATTCGCTGCGCTGGCCGGGCCATGCAGCAGCAAAGCCCAGCCCAAATACTCCCTCCGTCCCAAAATAACTTCCTGTTGGCCTTAATTTTTTTTCCCAAAATGAAAATGTCCGGTCGAAAATATTACTGGGAGAAAGGGAGCTCCCGGCAGCCGGCAATTTCCCACATGTTGTAGCAACTACAGTTGTCTTGGGCGGAGGGTTTGAGATTTCAGAGAATATTTAGGAAAACTCCTCCGATACTCAACTAAATGATTGGTATCATTTGATTCTCTTTGCCTTTACTGGCGAAGATACATCTATCAATTTAAGTCTCGGGATTTGAATCACAACCATGGTGGTCAACTTGCAATCATGACAACATTTTGCCTTGTCTTGTAAATAAATAGTAGCCATACCTGAATTAAGGATTATTCACAATTGTTCTCAGACTTGAGTGAGTGAGTGACGACTAGGGAGATGGTCTTCGGGAGCATTATTCCTACGAACTGCGCTTTAGAGCTGGGTTTTTTTTCTATGCGCTGCTTCTGTCATGAGTGTTTCAGACTATATATGCTGAAGAACTAGCACTGCTAGCGTGAAGGTACGTGTACCAGTAATTTACGATCCACGAAGAGGCATTATAGTTCCGAACCCGGCTTCTGGACGGATTGTAGGATATGCTGGACAACCGGGACTCGGTGATAGCTTGATCAGTATATCCCATTGTGAGTGACGATTTTGGAAGTAACCCTGATTTCAATCGTTTGATTTTCGACCACTGACGTCGAATTAATTTGGATTTCTAGAGGATTTCGATCTGAAGGTGGCTTCATTAGCTTGGCTTGTTGCGATTTCTCAAGTCCACCTGGTTATCAACGATTTCTGAAGTGACCAGACTTTAATTCAGTGGGAGCAAAGCCGTCCCTTCTAGCTGCCGCGAGTGTGAAAGATTTTGGATTATTTGATTTAATTTACCAGTAGCAAGTGCAGGGAGTTTTGGATTGTGTTGATCAAACTCATTGTGTGACCGAATTCAGGGTCTGAGCAAGCTCATCAATGCTTATTGGGCCACCCAGCGACTTTTGACGTTCTGGCACTACGAACAGTGTGTGCTGTGTGAGAAGTGACGCAATTCTTGTAGTGCTTAGCTTAGGGATCGATAACACGGGTAATTATCGATATTTGATTTCTGATAGAAGAAGGATAAATTTTCTAATTTTTCTAATTTTTGGAAGTACACCCAATTGCAATCGGTACCGTTGTACCGACAACAAGTGCACTGTAAGTACGAAGAGGATACGATGGCCCAAGTGAATGCAAACGGGGAGGATGGCAACCCAAACGGCGGGGGAGCGGCCCAGCAACCTGAGCAACAGCCGGGCTTGGTGCCAAATGGAGCACCACCAAATGGAGCTGCAGTCGTTGCAGTCCCAGACGCTGCTCACTTGCCGGTCGTCATCGCCAATCTTGCAGGAGCGCTTGCTCCTCCGGGTCTTGTTATGCACCCACAGTTTGACGTTGAAGCTGCTCTTCTGGGTCCGCCACCATCGAAAAGCAACCCAAACTTCAACATCCTTCCTATTATCCAGTGATTCAGTTGGCCAAACCTGGCCGATGAATTGAATGCATTGAAACTTGAAAGCAATCCAAGACTACCATGTAATCTGGTTTGGATCAAGGAGAAGAATACGCTTACTTAATCTTCGTGCTTGGAGATAGTTATATTATTGCAGGTCAAATGGTTTGCATCTGAGATAGGTGTGGCAAGTTTCAATGATAGTTTGGCAAGTTTGTAGGATATATATTTCGAAATGCTAGTCACAATTAATTGAAGAAGGTGGTCAAATTTAAAGGGGTCAAAGTGTAACTTAATTTTGACCCCAAGCACCATTGCGTGTCGGGCAATTACTACTTTTATATGTACTTACCCTTAGCAACAATTAGCAGGCCCCAAGCCTTTTTTGAAGGTGAAGCCGTGAAGAGACTCTCTTAGACTAGCAGCTGGTTTACTTGATCACCGGTATGTTTTTATATTTTGAATATGTATGAAAGATCTAATTATTTATGTGAAGTCATGTGTTTATCAAAGCCTTCATTTACATACATTTCTATTATTACCTTGTTGTGATTTGGCTTAATGATTCTTGTTTGTTTAGGAGAATTTCAACTTCTTGTGTAAGTCTCTTCATATTTGAGGTATCCGTGTTCTCTGTGTATGGGCAAATGGCGACATATTGATATTTCTGGTTCTCTGATGGGTTCATGTTTGCATGTTACGATCGTGAGCTGGGTTTTCACAAGGATTTTATTATTAAACCCTAAAGAACTAAGGAGACCACTTTGGATTTTTTGAGAGCTTTGGCAAGCCCTATTGACTTAATAATTAAAAAAATTTGCATAAGCTTTTTATAATGGATGTTATTCATCCAAATTTACAAGTGAAGCTTTGTTTCACATCATTCCCTTACATATTGCAAAAGTTTTGAAGTTTTTGAATTTGATGGTTGGATTTAAGGTTTCTCATGCTTTAATCAATAAACTACACTTGGTTTAATCATGTAAAGAAGCAAGAGTCAAATAGTGACATAAATGAAGATCTATTATTTTTTCTAATATTGAATACTAAATGATTTTCATTCAATTTTGGTGTACCACTTTGTTAGCCCCTAAAGGTTCATCACTATATTGTATTTCACCAAAAATCATTTTAAAACTATCACTTTTAGAACAAAGAGCATTTGAAGATAAAAAGTAACTATTGCTTTTGCATAATTAACCATAGGACTTGATCTACATTCATCTTCTATGAGAGTGGGTGGAAATTTTTTTGGAAACTTTCACTAAATACATTGCAAGATATTAGTATTCAAAGTGGAAAGGAAAATATTTTTGTGCACCTTGATTTACAAATATTTTAGACTTTGAATCCTCATGGAGCATCACGACTGGGCTTGAAAAACAAGGCTAAAAACTAGCTTGAAAAGGGATGGGGCATCCACTTTGCAGGCTGCAGAAAAGAGGACAACCCCACTCATGACCTCTTAAGAGGCCACCACCAAGGTGAAAATGCATTAGTGCTAGCTTGGAAATTTACGTTTCTTCGTCTTCTGCAGATCAGGTACATGAACTGTGCTCCAACTTTATCAATCTTGTATCAACTAAAATATACAAATCTTATACAGAAGAGAAATTGATGTAGCTTCCCAAACAGGTTCCTAAACATAACTTTCAAGAACATCATGTAATTCTTGCTGCAGTTGTGAGAATGGCAAACATGCAGCAAATTCACCAATACAAGCATATACTCCAGCATGCTCACCAGAAATCTTTCGACTGTACTGTACAAGTGCAGGACATATTTGAAGTGTGCTTCAAATCTAAATATTGAAACACCCAACTACCCAAGGAGTACAAATTGGAAGGACAAGTACTTCTGGAATAGCTTGCAATAAAGAATCACAGCCAGGGACAAAACACTGTTTCCTGTTCCTGTACCAGTTAGTATCAAGTGTCTCTCAAATCTCAATTCTCTCAAATCAAGAAAACCTGACTTATCATAATCAGTGAACTCTACATACGGCAATGCAAGCACACTTCAGATCAATGCAGGCATATAACAGGGCCAGATAAACCACTGCTGCTCCCAGAATTGTCAAACTTCACAACGGCTTTAGCTGGATGTACAGTACAGGATTCCAAAACAGTGTCTCCTCAGCAGCACAGTCCTAGCCGCTAACTACACTACAATTTCTATCCCATACTTCAAACTAGAATCTCTGATACAAACTACAGAAGCAAGTAATAAATTGCGGGAGCAAAATTTTACCTGATCGTAAATCCCTGCCAAGAAATGTCATGTTCCAAAGGTGGGCAGATTATTTCCTATCATCTCCTTTTGACGAGTGAAATCCGTGTAATCATCGATTATGGGATTTTCATTCATTGATCACATATTTCATCCATTTTCTGGATGGGCAATTATGTTGGGCAATCTCCTTGTTATCAAGAATTCAGGAAAAAAATAGAAGCATTCCTCATCGAGCTTTACCCTCCTTGTTAGCTTGCTTTTTTTCAGAATTCCCTTTGCCTTGGTGATTGCCCTACAAGGAAGTGCCTGCAAGAGGAGGTGGTCGGAGTGCCGCAAGAGGTAATATGCGATGAAAAAACTTTCCCCTCATTAAGTCCCAAGAGTTGGGGAAACGGTGATTTCATTTTTGTCCTACTCATTTCAATTTGCAAGGCTTACAAGCATATCATGGAGATCAAGACGGCTTCCGTTTTTTAGGTTGATGTAGGGGACAATTCATCAAGTTTGGAGGTCCAATGGGACAAGTTTTCCCAAGCAACCATGGCACGGTTGCTAGCATGTGAGTCTAGGATCTTAAGTCTATGAGCTTAGGAATCTAGGCTCCTATGTTATTAGTACCTATATTATAGGTACCTTTCATAGTTATAGGATGTTTATAATTATAGGTGTCTATGTTGTAGGTACCTATATTATAAGCACCTTCCATAATTATAGGATATTCATATTATATGTCATGACCCTCATCAAAAGGCGTGCCCGTGCCACCTTGGTGAGCAAGGGGGACATTGGGGGTGACTCCCCAAGCCTTGCAAGAGATGAGGTGAGGGGGACTAGGAGTCCCGAGCGATCAGAGCGATGTAGCGCTCTGATCCGAACGAATTTGGGGTCGTGTGATACATGCTTGGAAAGGTCTTGAGAAGATGCTTCCAGTCGTCCAAAGAACGCGTGATTTGGACTTGCGAGTCAAAAGTTATGGGCGTTCAAAGTTGGGGGTGTCCCGGACGCGCCGGGAGTGTCCCGAATCTTTGGAGGGCAATAACTTTGCGAGTACTTGTCCGAATGGAGCAAGTGAGTAGTCCATCGGCATCTACGCGTCGCGTAGATGTCGAAAATGGGGTCGCATGTGCGATTTGGATCCCGGAACGCAAAGTTATGCCGGGTGGAAGTTCGGGAGTCCCAAACTAGTGCGAATCGGGAAAAACGGGGTGGTCTTCCAAAACCAAAAAGTGTTTGGGTGTCCCCCTTGACATACAAGGGGGGGGGCATACAAGGGGGGGGGGGGCTGCCAAATCCCGCAGAGAGTACTATGAGGAGGGGTGGTCTCCCTCCTCCCTCCCGGATGGTGCCATGGTGAGCCTAAGTGGCCCCGGGTGGTGAGGTTAGTATTGGAGCCTCACCACTACTTGTGTGTTACCATGGAGTGCTTGTGCACTCCTTGATACCGGTTGAGTGGTGTCCCACTCCACACTAGGCCATGGTGTGAGTCTCGATTAGTGAGTCCCGAAATGAGTTGGGTTGGGCCTAGTGGAGAGTTGGGTCCCATTCAAGGGCGGTTAGCACCGGTGGGAGTAGTGCCTCACCGAGTGCTTGGACATCAATGGAAGTTCCGCCCCATGTCATCAAATGACATGCCCGGTGTCTTGTGGGAGTTAAGGATTGGAAGTCACGGAGGAATGGGGAACCTCGTGACTTGAGTTGGAACCTAACATTGTGGGTGCATGGCATGTGCAGTGTTAGGAGAGCGTGAACCTTGGTGGCATTGAGGTGTTAAGTGTTTGGAAAGTGAGCTTAAGGTGGTAAGTGTCACTAAGGGGCGCGACATTATAGGTGGCTATGTTGTAGATACCTAAGTTATAAGCACCTTCCTTGATTATAGGATGTTTATAAAATAAGTATCTAATTATATTATGGGTGTCTATGTTTTAGGTACCTATGTTATAGGCACCTTCCATGGTTATAGTATATTTATATTATAAATACTTATGTTACAAGCACCTTGGATGGTTATAGGGTATTCATATTATAAGTATATATGTTATAAACACCTTCAATAGTTGTAGAATATCTATTTACACCTAGGCTCAAGGCTCATGGGCTCGCATTTCTAGGCTCACATGCTAGTGTCGTTGGCAACCATGGCAAGGTCATCCATTTTGCAAACTTGTTAGGCTTGCTCTTAACTTATAAATTTTGGTATACTTAATTTTGAAGTTCAAACCTTTCAAAAGGAGAAGAGAGATCAAAATCTAGGCAAAAAAATTCAAAAAATAAAAACTTGATTTTCATTCTTTAAAAAAATGAAGTAGATACAAGATGGAAAGGAAATTAAATCATCCATAGTTCTAAAATGGAATTGAAACATTTCAATTCTAACAATGAGATTGTTAAAGTAAATAATCTACATGTTATTGAAACCTTTCTATTTTGAAAAATAATAAAAGTAGAGTTCAAAAACAAATTGAATATATTCTTTTAAAAAGAAGATGAAATAATTTCCTACAAAATAAGAGTCTTCATAACCTTTACATTACTATAGTAGTCCAAATGTAATTAATCAAAACTTTTCATGAAGACATAAAATAGACTCTATAAAGAATAATTACAAAAAAAATTCAAGTTTTTACAGGAGTTTTTTGTTGCTTGCGCTCAAGTAGTTTTTTGCTTTAAATTTAACTTTTTCTCCCAACCACCAATGGAAATAGAAAATATACTCACATAGAGCTACACAATATTTTGAAACTAAGTTGCCTTATCAATTAGGTTGCCTCACCTAGAAAAGTTACCTCGTGACTCACCATTGGTCGACATGTATATGCAACTCTTTAACTATTTCTTGAACCAGTGCAACAATTCATACTATGCACATGGTTCTGGATTGAAAAATATTGCATTCTTATATGGTAACAATAAATATTTAGATAGTGCAAAATGTTGAGAAATTAGTGAGGGAGAACCTACTTTCACTATTTAATGTAGCTTATTTGCTTACCTAAAAAAAAAATAAAAAACATTTCAAGAAAATTAGACATCATTGGAACCAACCTATAATCCTAAAAAGCCCATCCCAAGAATTTGGACCTTTATGGTTAATCCCTAAATGCCCCAAGGCTTCTCTAGAATTGACAACTTGAAAAAAAAATATTTATAAAGTGCCATTTGAAGAAGAATATCTTGAAATTGATTCACAAATAAAAATTATAAACTGCGAGTTTTAGATTCCATCTATACGATTAGATTCACCAATATTATCACCAATATTGTTTTTTATGAATTTTGAAAGGAAATTTCAAAATCCCTTCTAAATTTGATTACAAGAAAAATATTATCATTTTTTGGAATAAAATTTTTTGGAATGGATTTGAAATGAGGTTCTCTTGAGATGGCTATTTTTTGAAATTTTTGTGTTCTTTAAAACTATGAACTTAATTTTACAAATCCAATTCTGAATTAGAGTCAATGAAATTTTGGCTTTGTCAACCACTTGATGTACTTGTACATTTGTAATTTTAGAAAAATAAATGTATTCTAGTAATACCAAATCCAACCATTAGATAGGACAACAATTTGATAAAGTATCTTCACAAATAATTAGGATAACCATCATTCAAGCAATAATAAGGATGAAACTTGAATTTCAATATGTTCATTGTCCAGGAAGTGGATGTTGGAGAGTTTAGAGGTTAATGGTATAATCCACATCTTTGAGTTAATTGCAAGTAATATTCATTATTTTATGATTTTTTGTAGCTATTGTGACGTGTTAAAATTTTTGTGTATCTATGGTATAGTAGTGTATTGTATCAATTTTGGCTATAATTTCTTAAATTTTGGTTTTAAATTTGAAAATGATTTTCCTACTGTAAACCAAATTTCAAAACCAACGAACTAATTATTCTCAATTTTAGTTTCTTGTAGTTTAAAGTTGAGAGTCTATTTGAAAGTTCTAAAATCATTTTTTTGGTGCACATTAGAAGATTCTTAGTACTCCCTCCGTTCCAAAATTATTTTCCTGTTTGCCTTAATTTTCTACCCCAAATTAATCTTCTTGTTGTATTTTGAGACATTGTGAATTGGTCAAATTTAGCTTTTGATTGCTATCTAAACCAATGAAACAACTCCGAGCAGTAGTTCCCCCTCCATCTATGCACTCACCAATCAAAAGACAAATGAAATGATTGAAGGGGTCAATCAACACTATTTGTTCCTATTTTTGACATTTCTTTGAGTACTTCTTGAATGAAGGAGATGTAGCTCTGGAAGCAAAGAAGAAGTCTACACTTGGTCTTGGACCCATACTAATTGCTCACAAAATGAGGACCTCGCACTCAACAATTGAGTGCCCATTAGTGCAAATGACCTAGTTGTCATAGGGGGACTTGAAAATTTCTTGAAGAAAAGAAAATGTTGGTTTTTTACAAGGTCTACCTCCTAATGGAAGCATCAAGGATGGAATTTGCCATCTAAGTTCACGAGGTTTAGATTGTTGAGCCATTCCCAACAAATGCTTTGTTCACAATGATCTTTCAGTTACCCTTCTTCTTCTATCTCTAGATTGAGTCATGCAGAGTTTTTAAAACTCAATTTCAAATTGTATCTAAAAGGATCAAACTAACTGAAGATGTTGTCTCCACTAGATACAAATTGGAAAAAGACCAGCAACAATATCTAGGAACCTAAATGGAGGGAGAGCACATTGCTGGCCATTAACTCACTCTTGGAGAGCAAGTATTGCCCAAGCAATTGAGATGTGCTCTAACTTGAATGCACAGGTTGTTCACTGTGCGGAAATTTGTACCGGATTGGATGCTAGATAATGGTCGCGTTCACAACTGTGGCAATTTTTTTGTTGCCGAAAAATTTAGGGTTCCAGAATGAACGCCCAGTGACACATCAGCTGAGCGTGCCGTGATTTCGCAGCCCATGAGGCCATGACTATGATCATATTCCTGATTCCTATGATTTCGCAAATTTGCTCTGTTTCCTTGATCACCTTAAACCCTAAACCGCCCACCCGCATTCTCACAGGCGAGCGATGTTGGAGGATGCTAGCTAGTCGTTGTCACCTTGTCACAATTCCTGCTCTATGCGAGGAGGCTTCAGTCGAAACGCCATGATCCCCCACATCTTGAGGTTGAGTTTTCCCATCAGTCAAGTGTTGTATCAATCATGCTCAGGTAACTGTTACTGTAAATGTGTGTCTATACTCCGGCCAGGCCATTCCAAATGTCGAAGCTCAGTGAATCTGTGCTGGAAGCTCTCGCAACATTCACTACTCGCAATAGCTGGTGACTGAATTGCATAAAGAAGCGTTGATTTGCACCTCTCAACTAATTTTTGTACACGTTTCTGTGTCATTTACATATATTCTAGGGTTTCACGTTCTAGAGTTCAAGGTGGAGCGGCAAGCTCCTGATGTTGCAAAGCAGATATCGATCCCATGCGTTTCGACGCCTCGTTAGTTAGGGCATCACCACAAAGCCACGAACTGAAGTGCCTCGGCACAGTTACCTGGGGGGAGAAATCCGTGATCCAGACGCAAGGTGGCTTAGAAGTCTGGTCCATTGCACCTTGGGCGGGGCAACTTGAGTATCTTCCCACAGGAAGAATGCACGTCGTAATTTATGGGATCTGGGGGGCTCGCGTTTGCGCGGCCCCCACTCAGAATTAAATTCCAAAGCGGACAAAATCTTGTATCATCCGGTGAATGTCGGATCGATGGCAAAGTCTTTGGGACATCACGCAAAAATTGAAACCCGTTTCTTCTTGAAACCCTAACTTGTTGTTCTTTGCATCAAATATTTCAAAAATCGAAACGTTATGGAATCATGATTCTAACACCTCACACTCAAATCCAAGTGAAGAAAGTAAGACGTCCAGATCTGAGGTACAATCTGCTCTTTCAAAATTGAATTGAATGACTTTCTCTCAGCTATTCCAAGTAGGTACGTAATATATTCTCCTTTACCAGGTCGGCAGTAAGGCAGCAAGTGAGTCAGAGGTCCCTTGCGGACACAAATAAAATCTTTAAAGTATACGCAGTGGAGAGTGGTTGTCATGTACAGTACATCGGTACCCTGTGATGCACATTTTGCAGCTGCATTGGGTATTCGAATAAGGTATTCATGAGACATGGCTTTGCCCTTACGTAGATGCATAGGTATAAATTCACTACATTCACTCCCCTCATACTAAGCGAATCATTCCAGCGGAGTAAGAGACGTTTGATCTGGTAGTATCTTTCTTTCAGTAGTCCTCCCTCACTCCTCCCTGCATGTACTCACTCGCTCGATTGAAAGGTTTTCAATTCCTCTGTTCTCAACTACCGTATATAGGTGCATTTTCGCAGGACTGCATGCACTCCCAAATTGTTTTGAATAGCTCAGGATTCGAGTCCAGCGCTGCCCCTTCTTTGGCCATTGTGAAAATTGAACCAGTGATCGACCCATTGTGTGAACCTGAAATTCATGACATGAATAAGCCATGAAAAATGAAATTTTTATGGCACTTCCCCATGAAAAATCCCATTTGTCATTTGTCAAATTCTAGTTGCGTTCGTATCGTTTCTGCTTTTATCAATCCCTGCCAGCTAAATCCCGAAGCTACGCTCACATCCAGCTCTTGAAACTCCAACCACTTCTTGTGCGGAAACTTCAAGTCCTTGGTCGCTGTGGGGGGAGACGGTATGGTTCGCTCATTTGGCTGAGAGGGCATTTGATGTGGGGGTGTTTGGATGTTGGGTGTTGCTAGTATCGATGTTTGATGTTTGTTCCGCATTGAGCGCTGTCAGATTATTGACAAAGTGCTTTCAGAGTATTTCTACTACCTATTTGTGAAATTTCAGTGAAGGATTTATTGAAGTAGTTCGAACACTTTTAGTGTCGGACTCTCAATTCCTTGTGTGCGTGGCGATTTTCAAATTTGAAGATGTTTAACCCCTAAACGTCCAGAGTCATCTCCAGAATTGACGATTTCAGAAAAATCATTATAATGTGCCATTTGGAAGAATATTTTGGAATTGACATACAAATGAAGGTTGTAGATTTCGAGTTGTAAATTCCATCCGTATGATTTGATTCACTAATGCTATTACCTATATTTTTTTTTAATTTGAAAGAAAAATTTCAAAATTATTTCAAAATTTGATTACTGCAAAATATTATCATTTTGTGAGTAAAATTTGTTGGAATGGATTTGAAATGAGGTTCTCTTCACATGCTGATTTTCTGAAATTGTTGTGCTCTTAAAATCTATGACCTCATTATGGCAAATCCAGTTTTGAATTAGAGTCAATGCAATTTTGGCATGGTCAACCACTTGACATACTTGTGCATTTGTAATTTTAGAAAAATATGTACTCTAGCAACACCAAATCCAACCCTTAGATAGAACAACTTGATAAAGTATCTCCACAAATGAGAATAACTTTCATCCGAGAAGTAAGAGGATGAAATTTGAATTTCAATCTTTTTATTGTCCAAAAAAGGGATGTCAGAGTGCTTAGGGGTTAAATTAGGTGATGATGTATTTTTTTGTTTTTCTATCACAGGATTAGAGTGAATTTTGGCACTGATTAGGGTATGACCTAGTAGTTGAATTTTGCTAGCTAGCATCAATATTTGATGTTTGTTGGACATGAATATTATTGTCAAATGAAGCACTCTTAGATTGAGCATTTCTACTCCCCTATTGTTATACACTATAATACACACCTATAATGAAAATTTCAGATTTTTGAGCATTTTTGTATTTGATATGAATTTTCTTCATTTTTTCTTAAAGAATTCATGGAAATTTTTAATTTTCTCAAAAAAATTGAAATTTTTATAAATCATACAAGGCATGTGATATCATCTCTGGAAACTAAATTTGAAATTTTTTATTCATATATAGTTGGCAACACACAGAGTGAAGGATTGTAAGGCTTGAATCCGTGATCACGATCCCTCTCATGGTTAACGAGAAAATTTGGTATTTGGAGCACATCAATTGGAAACATGACGTGGCTTATTAGCTTGGCCCATCTGATCTCTGATTGTACAGTTCCACAGACAATTCGGTGGGTCCGGGCAATCTTCTGATTCGGAAGAACATGAACTGTTCGGAGGGAAACGGACTTTCGGTAGAAAATTGTCAGGCTTCGAAAGTTCGGGAGCCAGTGATGATCAGTGGAAATTGACCCCCGGAGGCGTCCAATTTCGCGAGGTGCTTCTGAGTGTAGGTGGAACACGTGGTGACCCAAGAGCGACATTTAGTGGAAGCGGCTCTGCTTATAGTCTACCAAACCTTGCCAGAAGAGTTGAGCGACTAAGTCGCGGTTCCAGTTCTTGCCCTGGAAAATGGTCTGGTTTCGCATGATCCAAAGGTACCAGAGTGTATTAACTCTCACCTCTTACCTCTCGCGAGAATGTAGAGCCTTTCCGCAGGACATATTTGATCAATATCGTTGATATCTCATGAACAGGATATGGAAGTACAGAGCAGTGCACTCGATCAGATGGGTCACTCAAACAATAGTGGGGGCGTCAGAGTTGATTGATGGTGGCGGGGAGTTGAATAGCAGGTTTTGCATATTTTCAAGGAGACCGCCACACGTGTCAAATTCCCCATCTTGCAAAAATTTGCCCTTAGTCCTCCAAGATCTCTGGATTGTCTGCAGTAGTTGCGTAAGCAAGAGATGGTCCCACAGGATGGCCAGTTCCCGAGGAATCATGGTACCCAAGGTGTACATTTTCAATTGAGAGTTCCAGGTGGATAGGGAGATGACCCTAAGCAGCTGGGGTGCCAAAGTTCGGCCAGCACTTTCGAAAGCAAGAGATGGTCCCACAGGATGGCTAGTTCCCGAGGAATCATGGTACCCAACGTGTACATTTTCAATTGAGAGTTCCAGGTGGATAGGTAAATGACCCTAAGCAGCTGGGGTGCCAAAGTTCGGCCAGCACTTTCGAAAGCAAGAGATGGTCCCACAGGATGCCAGTTCCCGAGGAATCATGTACCCAAGGTGTACATTTTCAGTTGACAGTTCCAGGTGGATAGGGAGATGACCCTAAGCAGTTGGGGTGCCAAAGTTCGGCCAGCACTTTCGAAAGCAAGAGATGGTCCCACAGGATGGCCAGTTCCCGAGGAATCATGGTACCCAAGGTGTACATTTTCAATTGAGAGTTCCAGGTGGATAGGGAGATGACCCTAAGCAGCTGGGGTGCCAAAGTTCGGCCAGCACTTTCGAAAGCAAGAGATGGTCCCACAGGATGGCCAGTTCCCGAGGAATCATGGTACCCAAGGTGTACATTTTCAATTGAGAGTTCCAGGTGGATAGGGAGATGACCCTAAGCAGCTGGGGTGCCAAAGTTCGGCCAGCACTTTCGAAAGCAAGAGATGGTCCCACAGGATGGCCAGTTCCCGAGGAATCATGGTACCCAAAGTGTACATTTTCAATTGAGAGTTTCAGCTTGAGTGGGCGATGACCATGGGCAGCTGGTTGAGAAACGAATCACCTTCTATTTCTGGTGTATGAAATTTCTGCATCACCCAGTATGTTCCTTCTGTCTAAATTATTCTCCAGTTCAGACATCTAGGAGTACCTGACTACCTGAGATATTTTGCTGGTGGTAGAGTCCGAATTCTACGTTCGAGCCCAATAAATAGCATTGATACCTCATGGTAAGGCTCATCTTTTACTCTTGAGAAAGCTAGTAGTGGATGATCGCTCTTTGAGAGCATTAATCCTTCGAATTGCGCTTCAGAGCGCGCTTTCTGTACGGTTGTTCTCCCAGAACTTGTACTACTTGCAGGTACGTGTGGCAGTGATTTCGATCAACAAAGAGGCATCATAGTTCTGGACTCGGTATCTGGGCGGATTGTAGGATGTGTTGGGCAACCGTGACTCACTCTTAGCTTGATCACTATTCCAATTGTCAGTGGCGATTTCTAAAGTGATCTTGAATTCGACTATTTGGTGTTTCCGTCCATCTTGTGTTCTGCACGAAGTGCTGTTTTCCAACATCTGGTATTTTCCGCCATCTGCTGTTATCTACCAGGTGGTGCTTTCCACCATATGTTTTTTTCCATCATCTGCTGTTTTCCACCATCTCTGGTTTCCGATCACGTACGTCGAATTTCGATTCCTATATGCTTTCGATCTAAGGTCAGGTGGTTTAGCTGGGCTAGTTGCGATTTCTCAAGTCGACTCCCGGGTCGACTTAGTTTTCAACGACTTCTGAAGTGACTGGGGGCAAAGGCGTCCTTCACACGTACCAGTTGCCTCGATTGTGGGAAATTTTGGACCAGCAGTGGCAAATGTGGGGAGTTTAGGATTCTGTGACCAAACTCATAGTGTGAGAGCTAGGAAGCTGAATGCTTTTGGGGGCCACCCAAGGAACGCCTTCAGGCGTTCTGTCACTACCAATAGTGTGTACTTGGTGAGAAGGACGACGTTAGTCGCCCATTCGTATAGTGGTTGCTTCGCGATCGATGAACCAGGTAACGATATTTCATTTCTGATACTGTAGAGAGAAGAAGGAGAATTTTTCTAATTTTTCTAATTTTTGGATGTCCACACGGTGAGTGCCGTTGTAACAACAGCAAGAGCTTTGAACGAAGAGGATACGATGGCCGAAGTGAATGCAAACGGGGAGGAAGGCAACCCAAACGGCCGGGGAGCGGCCCAGCAACCCCAGGAACAGCCAGGCTTGGTGCCAAATGGAGCACCACCAAATGGAGCAGTAGCAGTTCCACACCCAGTCGCTGCTCACGCTGCGGGCGTCGGGGCAAACCCCGTCATCGCCAATCTAGCGGGAGTACTTGCTCCTCCGGGTCCTCTGCACCCACAGTTACAGTTTGACGTTGAAGCTGCTCTTCTGGGTCCCCCACCAACAAAAAGCAACAGAAACTTCGACATCCATGACCGGATCCAGTGATTGGCCAAACCTGGCCTATGAATGCATTGAAACTTGAAAGCAATCCAAGACTATCATGAAATCTGATGGTCAATTTCTTTAAAATGGCGGAATTCTATTAAATTGGCAGGCCATTCCGCTACTTTGACACTGTTAAGGTTTAGACCGCAAGGTCTGAAATCTACATCTGTCCTCGATGTTCCAAAACTATATTTGTCATAGATGTCTGAAATCTAGATAAGTCATAGATAGTTTAGATTGTGTGGTCAGGAATCTATAAAATTTCTAGATTTCTAAAATTTGTTTGCATCCTACATATCAAGAATCTATACCTTTCCTAGGATGTCTCTTCTAAAAAATGGCACATGGAATGCCACCATCCATACCTTAAGTTAGGCTATTTGTTTGTTTTGTTTTGTTTGTTACGTTGAGATCTCATGGACCCTATATCCCCGGCCGCATGCTTGGTACCGTCAGAAAGCCCTCGGCAAGAAGGGGTGCACGGGCTTTGTTTCATGGCATTTGGACCTACGATGTGAAAGTTATTGAATTTCAAAGTTTTTTTGAATCAAAAAAATTAGAAAATTAGAAAATTACTTTTACTTTGATTTTGGATGTGGCATTGGCATAGGGCACACTAGTTTTAATGAAATTGACCAAACTGGTTTTGATGAAGAAGTGTACACTTGCTTAGTTTGTATGCTTGCAGATAGTGAATTACAGTTCAAATGGTTTGCATCAGAGATAAGTGAGGTAGAGGCAATGGTAGTGAAGGCTTTTTTTTATTCAGCTTTCTGGTGAGAAAAATAATTTGGCTAATAAATGGCAAGAAACTGTGAAGTTTTTCTCCAGAAAAGTTTGAATTAGAAAAAAATCTTGGATGAAATCGCTAAATTATGGATGAAAAGATCATTACAGACATGTGATATATTTGCTATTTTTCTATTTTCTATCCAATATGTGGATGAATGTTGAAATGTGGAGCACCACTATAACACTTTATATCGCTGCTTTGGCACTTCATAAAAAATGAAAAAAACAATTGTGATGGTAGTGTGGCAAGTTTGTAAGATATTTTGAAATGTTGGTCATTGAAGAGGGGGGCAAGATTAAGGATTAAGGGCTTAAGCCCTAAGTGCCTAAGACTTTCCAAGTGTGTTTTGACTATGAAGAAAGAGCATTGTCTTGTAGTTATTCTCAATGAAGCAAATTGTGTTTTTTTCCAAATCTAACCGTATAGATGTTAATAGAGCTTGTTTATCAATATGCACACCAATTTTGAGTGCAAAATTTCCTAGGAGTTGTGATATTATACCAATGGAAATTACATTTTCTATTTTTAGCATGTTGTCTTTGTCCACAATGTTTCAAAAATTTGCATCTAAATGTTTTTTGGGATTGGAGGTAACATGAACAACTTCAAAGAGTGTTCTCACACTAAAATGAACTTCCAAAAAACTCAATTTCAAATGAAAAAACATCAAACTCATTATACAATCCACCTTGCAATTGTTGAAATGCAATTTTTGCTTTTAAGTAGAAATTGCTAATAGCTTCAAATAAACATTTGCATGTTGAAATTTTCAATGGTGAAAATCATGAAAAGACTTTAAACAGTTTTTCATTGGGACCATTCTCAAAGCAAATGGATAAGTACAATTTCTTAGATCTCAAATCAAATGAAATTGCCAAGCTTTGTATAAAGCCAGGAAATGAAGTAAAATTAGCAAGTTTTACACTCCACTTTTAGTACACATATGCCTTTGAAGACCTCTCAATAATTGAATTTGTACTTTTCTCAACAAAAAATGAAAGTTTTCCATAGTTAACCCTCAAAACTGCCCCCCCCAAATTTTAATCCTGTCACAAGAATTTAACTGCCTACACAGAAAGTGGGCCTGAAATTTCAGATCGACTATATATGGTGGTCTAGGCAATTAGGGGTTAAAGTGTAACTTAATGTTGCCCATGACAAACATGATTGTATATTTCACAATTTCTACTTTTTAACATACTTACACTTTGTACTTTGTAGTGGAAATAAACTCTATATTGGAACCAAACCATAAGTGACCAAGATCGATTTCTATAAGAAATGTAGTTGAAATGCTTGAGAGAATTTATTCTTTTATTAGCTTTGGACTAAAGGGGAGGAGGCTTTACATCAACAAAAATTACATGTGAGAAAGTTTGAGTAGGACCTAACTGTAGTTACTAGATTAGCAATAATTAGCAAGCCTCCATTGTAGGGAAGAGCCTCTTGTAGAGTAGCAGCTTGATTACTCAATATGTGTTTGTATTTTGAATACATATATGCAATGTATTTATGTGAATGTTTCTATAATTATGCATAATCCTTTATTTATTTACTTTTTTCTATTATTACCTTGTTGTGGTTTTGAAGTGCTTCACGATTCTGGTTTGTTTTGGAGGGTTTCAATTCACTTTCTGTGTTTCTTGAAATTTAGGGTATCTGTGTTCTTTGAGTATGGGCAGATTGACGTTTCTGGTTTATGATGGGTTCATTTTAATGTGCATATTATTAGTCATCTTAATTTCACAAAGGATTTATTTTTCAACTACACTTTAATAGGGGTATTAAGGGGACTAGAAAATTAAAGGGACTGATTGTAAAAAACTGTAGATGTTTGAAACATGATGTACATCCCGGAACACTTCAATAACTACTCATGTACAATAACGGTAGATATTTTTATAGTGTGGAATGTTGATTAATTAGTATAGGTCCCCTTCATATCCCTATTCAGTGTCAGTTTGTCAAATGATGGCTGGGTTTTAGGTTTCCTCTTGCTTTAATCTACCAATTACGTCTGGTTTAATCAAGTACTGAACCAGGAGAGTAACATTGGCATACTTAAAGGTCCACTCATTTCCCCCCCATTGTAGGTTGGATATTTTCATTCAATTTGGTGGTCAACTTTGTTAACCCGAGCAGGCTCATGACTATGTTTTACCAAAATCCACTCCAAAACTATCATTTTTAGTGCAAAGAGAAAAGATTTAAAATTTTTTATTGCGATTGCACAACCAATCATGGGATATTGGGATCTTGCATGGAACTTGCTTGAAGATGGGTGGAAATGTTTTTGAAAATTTTGATGAAGTGGGTGATTGCAAGAAATAATTGTCCTATTTTTTGTCCACTTGGCTTGAGACAAGTGTTTTTTGGCTCATAAATTTTGTATTGTATGTCGATTTTGCATGAAATTTGAAATGAAGGTACATGTAGAAATTTTAGACATTTAGTCATTTTTTAAATTGATTTTACTATTTTACACACACCCACCCATTGGATGTCTACATTGGCCATTCGGAAGGGGAAGGGGGGGGGGGGGGGGGATAATAGCATTTTTGACCTAAAAATGAAAAATTTTGAAGCTCAAAACTAGTATACAAGGACTTCTACCAATGTTACACAAGATCACGCAAAGATTTTCTAAAAATAGCAAATTGTCCACCTTCTACATGTGCTCAAAGTGCACTACATTTATGCAAGTGCAAAGAATTACATTTTTTTCCCGAAGATGAAAATGGTTGAGAAGGAGCATCTTCAAGTTAGGAAAAATTTATTTTTTATTTTTTATTTTTGAATATTTTTACTATTTTTCAAAAATTAAACATCAAAGTATCCAATTTTTTTGGTATTTTCCATTGTGCTTTTTTTGTGCATAACATTTAGAGATAAATTTTTATAGGTTTGAATTTTCAAAGATGAACTATTCTCAATGCTTTACAAATTATCCATATTTTATTTCATTTAAAAAATTATTATTTCAACATGTCATAGTACTTTATTACTAAGGCCATTTTGAGCCCTAAACGGCAAAGTGTTTTTTGCAACAACCTTAGTTCATTTTAAGATACAAGTATTTAAAGTGAAGAGGAATAAATAATCTGTGATGGATTGGCTTCCATTTGGCCAGTCATAGGCCGAGTTACTTTAAGTCTCAAGAATCAGGGAAAGTGATTTCATTTTCATCTTACTTGTTTCAATTTGCAAGTTGTGTGCAAGGCATTAGAAAAAAATTGAACCTAAAAAGGGGCAGCTTCGTAATGCATAAATTTGGATGGAAGAGAGCCTTCTAAACTCATTAATTGGGCCAACATTTGCATGATGGGTTCAAACATTTGTCATGATTACCCAATCCATATCCATGATCTCATCTCCATTACCCAATTCATCCCCAAGATTTCTTGATTTAATCATGGAGGATGGCTAGCGCATGCCTCCCCACCAATTTCCACATGCCAAGTGGCCACTAGTAACTTTAGTGGCTCTACATGGTGGCACTAATGAGGACGTGGACAACCTCATAGTCACTTCAAGTAGTAATAAAATTAGTAAAAAAATTCAAAGCCCCTTGATGGGTTCAATTCTCTTGTAATGCTCGCAAGCACATCATGGAGATCAAGTAGGCTTCCATTTTCAGGTTGATGTAGGGGGCAAGTTTTCCCAAGCAACAATGGCAAGGTCATCCATTTTGAAGAATTGGTGGGCATGCTCTTAACTTACAAATTTTGGTATACATAATTTTGAAATTCAAACTTTAAATAGGAGAAGATAGATCAAAATCTAAGCAAAAAAAAAATTTGAAATAAAAAATGGATTTTCATTCTTTAAAAATGAAGTAGATACAAGATGGAAAGTAAATTAAATCATTCATAGTTCTAAAATAGAATTGAAACATTTCAATTCTAACAATGAGATTGGTAAAGTAAGATCTCTACACATTATTGGAACCTTTTTATTTTGAAAAATTATAAAAATAGAGTTTAAAAACAAATTGCATATATCATTTAAAGAAGAAGATGAGATAATTACCTACAAAATAAGACTCTTCATAACCTTTCCATCACTACAATAGTCCAAATGTAATTGATCAAACTTTTCATGCAAATATAAATAGACTATGTAAAGAATAATTTTAAGAAAATCCAAGTTTTTATAGGAGTTTTTCATTTTTTGTGCTCAAGCAGTTTTTGCTTAAATTTCAACTTTTTCTCCCACGCACCCATTGAAATAGAAAAAACATTCACATAAAGCTACACATAATAGTGAAATTAAATCGCCTTACCTAGAAAAGTTACCTTATGACTCACCATTAGTCCACATGGCGCATGCAACTCTTAAATTGTTTCTTGAACTAGTGCACCAATCCATACTATGCATATGGTTTTGGATTGATGAAAAATATTGCATCCTTATATAGTAACAATAAATATTTAGATAGTATAAAATGTGAAGAAATTAGTGAGGGGTAACCTAATTTCACTTTTCAATGTAGCTTATTTGTTACCTTCAAAAAAAGATTAAAAAACATTTCAAGAAAATTAGACATCATCAGAACCAACCTATAATCCTAAAAAGCCCATCCCAAGAATTTGGACATTTAGGGTTTAACCCCTAAACATCTAGTCTTCTCTAGAAGTGATGATTTGAGAAAAATCATTATAAAGTGCTATTTGGGAGAATATTTTGGAATTGATATAGAAATAAAGGTTGTAGATTGTGAGTTTTAGACTCCATCCATATAGTTAGATTGACTAGTGCTATCACCAATATTTTTTTTTTAAATTTGGAAGGAAACCTTTTTAAGTCCTTCTACATTCAATTACAATGAGAATATTATCATTTTTTGAGTAAAATTTGTTGGAATGGATTTGAAATGAGATTCTCTTGACATGGTGATTTAATAAAAAAAAAAATTTAAGACTATGACCTTAATTTTTGCAAATCTAGTTCTAAACTAGAGTCAATGCAATTTTGGCTTGGTCAACCACGTGATGTACTTTTAGATAGTAATTTTAGAAAAATATGTACTCTTGTAACACCAAATTCAAACATTAGATAGGACAACATCTTGATAAAGTATCTCCATAAATTAAGATATTAACCTTCATCCAAGCAATAATTAGGATGAAACTTGAGTTTCAATCTATTCATTGTCCAAAAAAGGATGTTTGAGAGCTTAGAAGTTAATGATAAATCTACATCATTGAGATAATTTCAAATTATTATTATTATTTTAGGATTTTTTTGTAGCTATTGTAATGTGTTAAAATTTTGTGTATCTATAGTTAGTATGGTACAATAGTATAATGTATTTTTTTTGGCTTTAATTTCTTAAATTTTGATTTTTAAGGTTGAAAATAATTTTTCTACTTTAAGCCAAAGTGCAAAATCAACAAACTAAATATTCTCAATTTTAGTTTCCTATAGCTTAAAGTTGAGAGTCTATGTGAAATTTATGGAAATTAGATTTTATCATTGAAAGTTCTAAATTCATTTTTTCCTAGTGCACATTAGAGGATTCTTAGGTACTCCTCCATCCCAAAATTGTCTTCCTACTTGCCTTAATTTTCTGTCCTAAAATGATATTTTTGTTGCACTTTGCAACTTTGCGAAGTGGTCAAATTCATCTTTCAATTGCTATCTAGGACCAACTAAACAACTCCACATAGTAGTTCCCCCTTCATCCATGCAATCATCAATCAAGAGACAAATGCAATGATTGAAGGATTCAATCAACACTATTTGTTCCTATTTTTGACATTTCTTTGAGTGTTGCCCAAATGATGGAGATGAAGCTTTAGAGGTGGAGAAAAGGTCCACACATGCTTTTGGGCCCACAATAATTGCTCACAAAATGAGGACCTTGCACTCAACAATTGAGTGCCCACTAGTGCAAATGACCTAGTTGTCATAGGGGGACTTGAAAATTTCTCAAAGAAAAGAACATGTTGGTTTTTTACAAGGTCTACCTCCTAATGGAAGCATCAAGGATGGAATTTGCCATCTAAGTTCACGAGGCTTAGATAGTTGAGCCATTCCCAACAAATGCTTTGTTCACAATGATCTTTCAGTTACCCTTCTTCTTCTATCTCTAGATTGAGTCATGCAGGATTTTTAAAACTCAATTTCAAATTGTATCTAAAAGGATCAAACTAACTGAAGATGTTGTCTCCACTAGATACAAATTGGAAAAAGACCAGCAACAATACCTAAGAACCTAAGGGGGGGAGAGCACACTCCTAGCCATTACCTCACTCTTGGAGAGCAAGTATTGCCTAAGCAATTGAGGTGTGCTCTAACTTGAATGCATAGGTTGTTCACTGGGCGGAAATTTGTACTAGATTGGATGTTGGGTTATGGTTGTGTTCACAACTATGGCAATTTTTTTGTTGTTGAAATTTTTTGGGTTCCAGAATGAACACCTAGTGACACATCAGCTGAGTGTGCCGTGATTTCGCAGCGCATGACTATGATCATATTCCTGATTCCTATGATTTCGCAAATTTGCTCTGTTTCCTTGATCACCTTAAACCCTAAACAGCCCACCCGCATTCTCACAGGCGAGCAATGTTGGAGGTGTTGAAAGAAGCTAAAAAGCTTAGAGACTCTATTGAAGGTAACGTTTAAGTACACAATAATGATCGATGAATCTACAGTAAGTGATGAATCTACAGTAAGATCGATGAATCTATAGTAATGAGATGTATTTGTATAGGAAAATGAGAGAAGGCAAAGGGACGACGTAAGCGTTTTTCAACACCCTCCCTTGCTTGTGGCGTCATAGTGAATTTGTAAACAATGTTGCGATACAATCTGTTGCCGGTGAATGCTCTTCAAAATCAACGGCAACTTGCGGAGACTCTCTTGTTGGTGAGGGACAAGTCTTGAGGTTGTGAATGAAATCATTTGTGTAGTTGAAGTTGAGAGAATCTACTAACAATAGTTTGTTGTGTCAGGTCTAGCAGATCTGCATACTTCTCTATTGGGTGGCTCTTGTGCTGCGGCGAGTGTGTGATAATATTCTAGACATCTGTAGCTATGTATTTGTGTTGGTATAGGGAAGTGAGTACAGCGTAGACGGATTGGAGAGATTGGAGCTAAGTGTAGATGCTACTAGGGTTTCTAGAAAGGGTAGTTTGTCTAGCAACAGTGGTGAAGAATCAGATGATTCGTATAGGAGGGATGTGTGTGATAATCCTGATTATTGGTGGGATAATCGACTGTCGAAGAGAAATCCGAGAGCACTAGATTTCAGGCACAAGCTAACGAAGAAGGCTCTATGGGTGGATGGCTAGTTTACTCCTAGTTGGGTGAGAGATAAATTTCATAGCTAGACTTAGGGAAAGAATACCTAGACGATCTCTGTTGGTGACAAAGCTGTTGTATGACAAAGGTTTTGTCAAGAAATCGGCCTACTGATCTGCAGTGGGAACGTAATGTACTTGGATTTGTCCTAATTTGGAAACCTCATGAATATAATGATGTTGCATTTCTATATGTTTTGTTCTAGCATGCATCACAGGGTTGGCTACGAGCTTGATGCATGATTGATTGTGACTATAAAGGTCCGGAGAAGTGCTACAATCTATTCCCAGTTCACTAAGAAGTCTGCGAAAATGAACTATGTCCTTTGCAGCGTCAGTAAGTACCCTGTATTCAGATTCAACGCTTGAAAGTGATATGGTCGGTTGGAGTTTGCTACTCCAGCAAACACTTGAGGTTCCCAATTTGTGAACTATGCCCGAAATTGACCATCTGGAGTTCGTGTCGCGCCCCCAGTCAACATCCATGTAACTGTGAAAATTATTAGTAGTATCTAATGGCATGAACAATCTATAGTCCCGTGTGCCACTTAGGTATCGTAGTATGCGTTTTGCAGCTTGAAGGTGGGCAGTTTCGGGTTTTTCAACAAACCTAGAAATGCATCCTACAACAAAACAGAGGTTCGGTCTTGTGTGAGTTAGATAGAGCAAGATTCCAATAAGTGATCTGTAGAGGGTTGTATCGACTAAACCTGTGTTCATGTGCTTCTGCAAATGTGCATTTGGGTCAATTGGAAACTGTGAGGGATTACAGTCTTGCATCTGAAATTTTTCGAGCAATTTCATGATGTAGCCTTTTTGTCCAATGAATATGCTGTTTGAACCTCTGTGAATTTATGCTCCTAAGTAGTTGCTTGCTTGTCCTAGATCAGTCATTTCAAATTCGCATTGAAGTTCCGTCTTCAATTGGGTGATCTGTTCATGATTGTCGCCTGTAATTAACAGATCATCAACGTAAAGAAGTAAGATGATCATTTTTCCGTCTTGCTTTGAGTAATAGAGATTCGGATCACTTTCACTTTGGATAAGTCCTTGATTTAATAACCAATTGTTGATTCGTTCATACCACGCCTTGGGGGCTTGTTTTAATCCATACAAGGCTTTTTCAATTTTGCATACCTTGGTAATATCACCGGCACTGGGAAATCCATCCGGGATTTCCATAAATATATCTTTAGTAATAGTTCCGTTCAAAAAAGCTGTGATAACGTCCATTTGTGATAGTGACCAATTTTGTTGGGCGGCTAGTGCCAATATTAGAAGAATGGTTGACCACCGCACAACTGGTGCAAAGATATCTTGATAATCAATTCCTTCTTGTTGTTGGAATCCCCTTGCAACTATCTTGGCTTTGAATTTGTCAATTCCACCATTCATATTTTTCTTGGTTTTAAAAATCCACTTTGTAGTGATAGGTGTCTTGTGAGTAGGTCGATCGACTACTTGCCATGTGCGATTCTTCAAAATAGAATTAATCTCACTTTGAATAGCACTCTTCCAGCCTTTTTGTTTAATCGCAATGTTGAAGTCAAGCAATTCGGCATTTAATTCGAAGACAAGTGTCCAAAAATCATGGAGCTTTACAGAAGGGATCCTATTGCGAGTGAATAACATTTGACAGGTGGTCCGGCGTTTGGATCTATAGGCATGGGTCGTTTCTGTTTTGGGGGTGACTGTGACAAAGGTGAGGAGCTTGATGATGGTAAACCCAAGATGCTAGGGAATTTGGTGAGCTAGGTGTGGACGGTAGTAAGACTACTGGAAATTCAGGATTTTTAAGATCTGAAATTTCGATGCTTTCAGCACCTTGCCTTTTGGTGCCTTCAATTTCTGCATCTTCACTTTGCTGTTCTGAGTTGCAAGATTCCGTTGCTACAGGGAAACTAAAGATATCATCTACATGGTTTTGGTTCTACAAGTAATGGAATCCAACTTTAGACTCATCAAAGATGACATCTCGACTAATGATTATTTTTTTGCTGATAGGATCGTAAAGTCTAAATCCTTTTGTCTCAGTATCATATCCTATGAACATGCACCTCTGGGTTTTGCTATCAAGCTTGAGTCTATTTTCCTTAGGAATGTGTACATATGCCAAAGATCCAAAAATTCTTAAATTCGAAATATTTGGCTTTATACCTGAATACTTGGCTTCAGGAGTCTGTCCGTTGTTGGCTCTCATGGGGCTTTTTTTAATAAGATACATCGCAGTTGCTACAACCTCTGACCATAAGTAAATTGGAAGTTGACAATCGTGTGAAATGCTTCTTGCGCGCTCTATAATAGTATGATTCCTTCGCTTGGAGACCCCGTTTTGTTGAGGCGTGTGTGCTTGAGTTAGTTCTTTGCATATTCCATGAGTATCACAACACCTTGAAAAATCTCCTGATAAATATTCTCCTCCTTTGTTAGATTGCAAGACTTGAACTTTGTTTCCTATTTCATTTTCTATCATCTATTTAAAAATACAAAACTTTGAGAAAGTTTCGCTTTTGTGCTTAAGAAAATAAACCCACCCTTTGCGTGAAAAATCATTTGTGAAAACAAGTACAAATTGAGAACCACCTAGCGATGCCTGTTGCATGGGGCCGATAAGATCAGAATGAATACAGAGCCGTGGTTTTTCTAAACGGTGGAGTGTCTGACATGGAAACCGCTCCCTGTATTGTTTTCCGGCAAGGCAGCATTGACACACTAGCTGTTGTCGATCAATGCAAGGAAGACCATTGATATTTCTTGAGTTAAATAAGGCGTGAAGACTTGCATAGCTGAGATGTCCTAGACGTCTGTGCCACAATATAGAGATATCTGAGTGTGTTGCCGCTAATGCGTGTATGATATTTCTAAAGTAATACAAACCGTTTGATGAGTCTCTGTGACCAGAGGCTAAAATACAATCTTGATTGTCAAGTATCCAACATTGTTTGTTTGAGAAGACCACTTTGTTTTCGCAATCAGCAATAGCACCAACAGAGATCAAATTTTTCATCATACTTGGGACATATGAAACTGAATTCAAGTTTATTGATCCTGACTCAGTGCGTACAGTTGCATTTCCCGATCCCTTTACAAGATGAGATTCACCTCCTCCTATTTTAATTTCTCTAATCTCTATGCCCAAAGTATTGGGCTGATGATTGAGTTTGTTGTAGTCAATGGCTATATGCCCTGTTGCACCACTGTCTAAGTACCAAGGTTCGTTATCCCATGCAATGTGGTAATACGGATCATAATAAGATTGAACTAAGTAGGAGTCAAAGAACTCAACGGAATTGGCAAAATTTGTACCTCTTTGACTGTTTCCATCTTGTTGTTGGTTCGGTGGAAATCGACAATCTCTTACCATGTGTCCAAGCTTCCCACAGCTATAGCAGTATACTAGTGGTCTGCTTCCGAACGGGGGTCTGAAATTTCCCCGTCCAGGGTACCAACATCTTGGAAATGCATGTCCTGGATAGCCATGGACTGGGTATCCCCTCCCTCGATGATGCTGAGGTCGACCTCCGCGTCCTTGATTCTGCTACTGATTTTCTCGCTAGTGAGTCACCGCAAATGCCTTGTCCTCTCCTTGCTGCACACGATGCAGTTTGTGGTGCGATTCTAACATCAAGGAGGCACTAAGCTTCTCAAATGACATTGTCACATTTAGGTGAGTGAGAGTTTGGATCGTACTTTCGTACGATCTCGGCAATCCATTCAGAACTATTTGATTGATATTGCGATCAAATAGCTTCTCTCCCATGTTGCCAAGACGATTCTTGAGCTCTCTTGCTCGTTTGATGTATTCTTCTACAAACCCGCCTTCATCCATCTTCATCGATTGAAGCTGGCCCATTAGCATGAGAATCTGAGATTGATCTCCGGATTGAAATTGGTCCTTCAACGCTTTCCAAGATTTTACAGGATCTGAGTGGTCTGCAATCAAATCAACTAAGTCGTTAGAAACTGAAAGCAAAATGAGTCTACATGCTAATGCTTTCTTCTTTTTTAGTTGTGCCTCAGTGAATATTTCACCATCGATTGTCACTGGATACACAGTGTGGTTTTATTCTTCATCTGTGATCCCCCACTGACTTTCTGCCCTCAACATTGCTCTCATCTTGAGTGACCAAACATAATAGTTTGACAAGCCTTTTAGCTTGTTTGTTTCTCTAAAGGCTACACTTGAACTTTCTGCCATTTCTACGATCCCTTCTCTTATCAGTTTCTAGGAGCAGTGCTTCACTAGATCGATCTTTACTCTATGGTGGTATTCCAACTCTTGGCTACATCAACTCAACAAGTATTTCATGCTGTAAATCTATACTTCCTCTCTCTCTAAGTCTATACATCACTCTAATACCATGTTGAAAGAAGCTGAAAAGCTTAGAGAGTCCATTGAAGGTAACGTTTAAGTACACAATAATGATCGATGATCGACGATCGATGAATCTACAATAAGATCGATGAATCTACAGTAATGAGATGTATTTGTACAGGAAAATGAGAGAAGGCTAAGGGACGACGTGAGCGTTTTTCAACAAGAGGATGTTGGTTACTCGTTGTCACCTTGTCACAATTCCTGCTCTATCCGAGGAAGCTTCAATTGAAATGCCATGATCCCCCACATCTCGAGGTTGAGTTTTCCCATCACTCAAGTGTTGTGTCGATTATGCTCAGGTAACTGTAAATGTAAATGTGTGTCTATACTCCGGCCAGGCCATTCCAAATGTCGAAGCTCAGTGAATCTGTGCTGGAAGCTCTCGCAACATTCACTACTCGCAATAGCTGGTGATGAAATTGCATAAAAAAACATTGATTTGCACCTCTCAACTAATTTTTGTACACGTTTCTGTGTCATTTACATATATTCTAGGGTTTCATGTTCTAGAGTTCAAGGTGGAGTGGCAAGCTCTTGATGTTGCAAAGCAGATAACGATCCCATGCGTTTCGACGCCTCATCAGTTAGGCCACCACTACAAGTCTCGAACTAAAATGTCTCGACACAATTATCTGGGCGGAGCAATCCATGATCCAGACTCAAGATGACTTAGAAGCGTTTGGTGCATTGCACCTTGGCCGGGGCAACTTTAATAGGGGTAATGTAAGAGGTCTATAAAGTGCTCATCTAAGAGCTAAAACTGGAATTTGTGGAGGTAAAACTTCTAGGAATATTTTTCAGTAAATTTTCCTCAAAAGACAAATGGAATTCGCATCTAATCCAAGTCATTTCATATTTTTTTGAGTTTTATATAATTAGTTTTGAATTTTTGAAGTTGAAATGGCATAGGGCTCTGAAATCGCCCACCTCATCAAATGTACAATATTTGTATAGCATTGGTACAATGAAAAAGTAGCATGTTCAAATAGTGTACATTTACAAAGGTGAGTGATTTTAGAGCCTATGTGCTTTTAGAACCTCCTACCTCACAGCTTCATCACTCCAGGGGTATTCTCGAAAGAATGGTCACATGGCGTTTAGTTGTTGGTTCACAACTATATCGTAGGCATAGAATATACTTTTTCTACGAAGCCTTCTCCATGATTGTTATTCTCCTTGGAGGTGAGTAACGGGCTTGGAGAAGGCTTCACAAGCTAAAAATTTCCCCTTTCCCTATAGTTTCATTGCTCTTGATTTCACAATTGCTACTGATACTAACATAGTAGCTCATCTGATTGGGTCCTAGAACCCTTGGCAATTATCCCATCCACTTTTCAGGGTAAATCCATTCTACAATTTCTGATTCTCCACGCTCGACACAAGTAGAAGGGGTGTTATGCCTTCTTATCCACAACTGTGTTTGATTGGCTCCTTTTTTTCCTCATCACTGTTTCATTCTTCAGAGAACTTGGGATTCTTGTATCATCTAGTGAATGTCAGATCAATAGGGGTAGTCATAGCTTCTTCACTACACTCTTATTCTTCATAGAACCAGGATGTGGCGATTTAGGGTTGGCTTGTAGTAAGCTCTTGGTGGCAAAATATACTTTTGTTGCAAAGTTTTTTTGGCGTTCATTATTCTCCTTTGGAGCAAGAGAATGGGTGCATGGAAGAGTTCACGAGCTAAGTATATTTTGTGACCTGCATTGCCTGCCCTACACTTTGAACGATGACCCGACAACTGCAATACTTGTGTATTTTTTACACGGAGGTGAACTTGTTCTTTGTAGCAATCTTCCACATGATGCAAAAGGGGGGTCACACCTTCTTCACTCAGAATTGCTGCGCATTGGCTCTTGTTTTCTCTAGTTACTGTTTCATTCTTTAGAGAACTTTGAGTTGATGAAGAAGTTGTGACTACCCCTAATGGCAAAGTCATTGGAACATCACGCAAAACCTGAAACTCGTTTCTTCTTGAAACCCTAACTTGTTATTCTTTGCATCAAATATTTGCAAAATTCCCGGGGAGGACACTCTTCCTATTTTCTGGGTACCACGTGCGGCGCTGGGGTATTTTTAGGGGGGGTATTTATTTATTTTTTTGAATTTTCAGGCCCCTATAATTACTTATAAACCCCCCTAGAGCCCATATTATCATGCCTATCTTTACTTATAATACGTACATAGGCTGAATTTATTGGAGGCTATTTTCTTTATAAAGAACAAAACTAATTTAACAAGTAATGAGAATTAAAGTGACAAGATATGCCCTGTACACCCACAAGATTCAACTTTAAGGCAAAAAATGGATGTGTTTACATTAGAATGCATACTTGAAGACAAATACATGCACAAATGCTAAATAAAAGCAAGACATTACAAATGACAAAGTAATGAAAGAGTTTAATGTACAAAATGTGTTAAAAAACACAAACATTACAAATGAAAAAGTAATGAAAGAGTTTAATGTACTAAAGGTGTTAAAAAACACAAACATTACAAATCATTTACAAGAACTATGGCAACAAGCTGCAGTTCTAAGCCATCCAACACATGTGAAAAAAAATTTAGAGTCTATGACACAAATGTCTACTTGTACATGAGACTCATAGTCACCCCAAACCAATTGGAGAAGTGATCAGCTCCTTCACTCCTACAACCATGTTCTGCAAATCCACCAATCATCACATTCCAAGTGATTACACTGCACCCCATAAATCACAAGTCACAAGTCTGATTGACAAAACCAGCAGCCTCTCAGAAAACAGTCATGCATCAAAAAAGATGCCACACTTCCAATACATGTGAACAAGTGCATCCCTCACACACAAATGTGACTGAAGTCCTCCTTTCAGCTCTACTTTCAGCTCTACAAGGCCCCAAGATGTGCACATGCATTCAAAAAAATTGCATAAGGAATAGCATTTGGTTTAGGGCCAACCGGTTGCACTTGAAGAAGCACTTCAACTGGTTTGTGCCCACAGCCATGTTCAGCGACTCCACCAATCCTCACGGTCCATGCAATTCATGCGATCCTCCACAACTCCTCCTTCACTTGTGCATCATCCACACTGCCACATTTACCACACATGTGAACAAGCGCATTGTGCATCATCCACACTGCCACATTTTCCACACATGTGAACAAGCGCATTGTGCATCATCCACACTGCCACATTTACCAAACATGTGAACAAGCGCATTGTGCATCATCCACACTGCCACATTTACAATGCATGTGAACAAGCGCATTGCCCCCCGTACATCCCATTGTAGCCCACAATATCACCACCACATGAACTTTTCTGCCCCACTGCGAAGGTTTAGGACTCATCTGAAGTATGGGAGGCCGAAGGTGATCCACCGAAAGTCAGCGGGCACTGTGGTCTGCCAGAAACTGCCGCAAGTGCTCGGCATCATTCCGATCCAGACTGTACACCTCATTTTGAGGGTTGTACGCCAAGGTCACGTTACATATAACGCAGTCAATGTCAATCCACTTGCTATCAGTATGGTCATACTTGAATTTGTCCCGTCCAATGTATTTGCGATAATACTGCAGCATAACCTCTATGTGTGGATTCTGATTTGTTCGCCGACCTCTGTCCTCCAACCTCGCCAGTAAGTCCACAGGCTGCCGCAGCACACCGAACTGCTTGCCATTGCGCCTCCTCATCGCCTGCACTCTACCCAACCAGCAAACCCCCTCATCCACAGCCCGCAAACAATTAGTAGGAGTTAACCGAGATGGATTGGACGGAGGACCCCGTTTCCGCTTCGCAGCTGATCTCACTGTAGAAGACAATCGAGTAGTGCTTCGTTGCACAAAATGAACAGCACAATCAGATCCAATTGACAACAAGCCTGACCCAGATGATGAGCTGGCCTGCAAACAATTATCATGGTTATTGAACTGAGCACTGTGCTTGATTCTAGCCAATCGATCCTTGGAAAGGAACACACTACCATTCAGCTGCGACACAAGTGTCGACTTGTAAATGACATGCCCGTCCGCTTCCACAGTCGCTTCAATCCGCTCACTGCCTTGCGGCTGCTGCACTTGCACCTCTGCACTATTCAGGACATCAGTGACAGCATCTCGGGCTTCTTCCTCAATGATTCTCAAATGCTCAGACTCATCTTCCTCCGCTGCGAACTCCTCCAGGTTATCCCGCATTTGTGGCGCATGTGCTGGCGGTTCAGCTGCAGACAGCTCACTCACAAGTCGATCTCGCAAGACCTCGGAGCAAGAGCAAACCCCGCACCAGGCAGAACTGATCGCGCACCCCGCAAAAGCAAAACCCCGCACCAGGAATCGGTGATCGCGCACCCCGCAAAAGCAAACCCCGCGCCAGGAATCGGTGATCGCGCACCCCTCAAAAGCAAACCCCGCACCAGGAATCGGGAACACCTTTGTCACGCCGCTGACCCCAAAACAGAATTCCACACCTGATTGCGCACAAACAACTGGTCGCGCACAAACAACTGATCGGGCACAAACAACTGATCGCGCACACACAAGCAAGCGCCCCCGCACAAGGAATCGCCGACCCCTTCGTTCACCTCCTCACCCTAAGCCCACCACCAATCTGATCGCGCACCCACAACCAAGCGCATGCCATCCCCAAGAGCAGCCTCCACGGTTCAGCCGAAGAACTGATCGCGCGAATCGGAAACACCATCTCCACGCTGCCGTCCCTCAACAAGCAGCAGAACTCATCGCGCGATTAACCCTAAACCGCACCCAGATTGCAAACAAATTCGTGAACACACGCTGCCGTCCCTCAACAAGCTGCCCCCCTGATCGCGCGATTAACCCTCAACCGCACCCAGATTGCAAACAAATTCGTGAACACACGCTGCCGTCACTCAAGAAGCTGGAGAACTCATCGCGTGATTAACCCTCAACCGCACCCAGATTTGCAAACAAATTCGTGAACACACGCTACCGCGCCTCCCTCCCAACCTCGAAATTATCGTTCGCGCCTAAACCCTAGCAGTAGTCGTTAAACTTAACAGACAGAACAGATGGAAACTACCCCATTCATCGACTGACTACAAGATATGTTGTAGTTATACTTCAGATTTGTATAGTACCTGTATCTTACTAGTACTGTAGCATAACCATAACTGAACCTAGTAAATAGAATTCCTTGGATCCTATTCTTTGGCCCCTATTTTACATTTATAAAATAATTAATGGACCATAATTTTCGGGTATCTATTTTACTTATAAAAGACATGTCACTTTTTAAGTCCCCTTCTTTAAATGTAAAATCTTTATAAATTTTACCTGTGATGAATTAAATCCACCCTATTTTTTGCCGCAGGTCACTTTGTAAAGCGCAGGGAGTGTCGTCCCCTAGGCAAAATTGAATCATTATGGAATCTTGATCCTAATACCTCTTGCTCAAATCCAAGTGAAGAATGTAAGACGTTCAAATCTGAGGTACAATCTGTTCTTTCAAAATTGAATTGAATGACTTTCTCTCAGCTATTCCAAGTAGGTAACCTATTCTCCTTTACCAAGTCGGCAGCGAGGCAGCGAGTAAGTGAGTCAAAGGTCCCTTGCGGACAAGAATAACATGTCTACAATTGAGGGTAGTTATGACTTACATGGGTACCCTGTGATGTACATTTTGCAGCTGTGCTGGGTATTCGAATACGGTATTCATGAGACATTTTTGTCTATACATGGATAGGTATAAATTCACTAGATTCACTCTTCTCTTAGTAAGCGAGTCAACTCGAGTAGAGTAAGAGACGCCTAATCTGGTAGTATCTTTCTTTCATTAGTCCTCCCACACTCCTCCCTTTATTCACTTGCTCAATTGAAAGGCTTTCAATTCCTCTGTTCTCAACTATATAGGAACATTCTAGCAGGACTGCATGGACTCCCAAATTGATTTGAATAGCTCAGGATTTGAGTCCGGCGTTGCCCCTTCTTCGGCCGTGGAGAACCAATACTAGTGATCGGGCCACTGTGTGAACATGCAATTCACGACATGAATATGCCATAAAAAATGGAATTTTTTTGGCATCTCCCCATGTACAAAAAATCCAATTTTTGATTTGGCGGGTCCTAGTTGTGTTCGTATCGTTTCTGCTTCTATGAATCCTTGTCACGGATTCGATCACCTAACTCCTGAAACTATGCCTACATCTAGCTCTTGAAACTCCAAACACTTCTTATGAGGAAACGTCAAGTCCACAGTCGGTTGTGGGCGGAGGTGGTATGGACTAAGGTAAAACAACCCATTACGGACCTTTTGCCCATTACAAAGCTCTATGAATGAGCCCATTACAATTTTCTTTTAGTTTTTGAGATTTGGGCCACATTCAATGTCTTAGCTAACTAGAATGGAGTAAATAGCAACTACAATAGGAACTTTCAGTTTTTTAGTGTTAGTTCACTGCAGGAAGTGCCTTTTTCAGGCCTTCTGTATTAGAAAATATTGTGACTGTAATAGGTAAATAAGATGAGTGTTATGGATCAGTTTTTATTGGTTTAGGGGTAGTCTACAGGCTGTGATGGGCTGAACACTTCAAAAATTTATAACAAATTCACACTTTGTTGAAAAAATATAGTTTCAAATGCACTCGCCATTTCTATCACTTGGCTTTTTCTGGAAAAAAAAATAGAAAATTTGAGAAATGACAAGAGGACCCCCCCCCCCATTTGGTCTGTAATGGACTGTTTTACCTTAGGTAATTGCAAAGTAGGCAAAGTTATCAAAAATAATCGCAAGTTAGGACCTACTAAGCCATAGTGGTGAGGTTGGTACTGCCTTGTAATTGTTTTTTTGTCACTTCACCTACTTCGTAATTACTGGATATAATCTCAATGTAGGAGAGTTGAGCCATTTGACTTCTTTGATTGGCAAAACTTTCTTGCATAAATTAGATTATGTTATGTGGATCCACACTCACTAAATTAATGACCAATTGGTAGTAATAGAGATTTCTCTCAAATTTCTCACTCCTGGACCAATGAAATTTCTACTTCATACCCACCTTGTTGAAAACTTGCACAAGACAAGTAGTGAGCATTACCAGTCTTACTCTACCTCTCCTTAACCAATTGAAATATGCCACGATGACAAAACTCTCTTGCATTGAGATTATGGTTGGCTCACTTCGTTGAGAGGGTGTTTGGATGTGGGGTGTTGCTAGTATTGATGTTTGTTCCACATTGAGCATTGTTAGATTATTGGCAAAGTGCTTTCAAAGTATTTTCTTCTCCCCATTTGTGGAATTCTAGTGAAGGATTTGCTGAAATAGTTCGAACAATTTCAGTGTCAGACTCCCAATTTATTCTTGTATGCATGGTGATTTCAAATTGAAGATGTTTAAATTTCAATTGGTGATGCTGTATTTTTTTGTTTTTCTATCACTGTGATTTGGATACTGATTTGGGCATGTCCTGGCTGTTGAGTTGCACTAGCTAGCATCAATATTTAATATGAATTTTCTTCAATTTTTCCTTAAAGAATTCACAATTATTTTAAATTTTCACAAAAAGGAATTGAATTTTTTATGAATCATAGAAGTCATGTGATATCAATTTCAAAGAATAAAGAATTTGAAATTTTTTCCTCATATATAGTTGCGAAATGGAAGTACATAGAATGAAGGATTATAAGGCTTAAATTTATGGTCATAGACTCTCTTTTCTGGTTAACCCCTAATGACCTAAGTAACCATTTTTTGGTCACTACCCCTCTTTTTTGAATTGCCCCTTTTCAAAATTAAAAAAGAAAAGAAAAAAATGACTACTAAAAAATAGATTGCATGATGAATCCAATGGTAGTAGTTTCATCAAATTATGAATTAAACTTCACCAGTCTTTTGGAATTTTGCAAAGTTAAGTGGCATAGTGTAGTTTACAACTTATTTTTCAGGGTTCATTTTGTTTAAGGACTGAAAAGTTAGCCAACCAATGTGATTCTTGCCCACCTAAAAAAGGGCACAACCAAGGAGTTCAAGGAGCAGACAAATGTCCCATTCTTTTTTTTTTCTAACAAACACTATTCTCATTTTAGTAAGTACCATGCATTGCAAACTCTGCCATGAATTGAAAAATGTTTGGAAAGTTGAAAAGCTATAAAATTGTATAAGTACATTTTCAACTCTCTTATCTTTCAGTAAGCACAAAAATGGCATCATTTAAAAATATCATCACAAAGATATGCTCCTTCAAAGTGCACTAGCCTATATTTCCTTCGACTCAAATAATACTTCAAACTCAAATATCTCTGAAATCAAGCTGTCAAATAATCGGAACTTTTTTGAGGTGCTCACTATCAATGTGAAATTCAAGATCCTATGGTTGCATTCTAATATCCAATCTCAAGAAAAAATGAGCAGAAAAATTGCTCAAGTTCTTGGCAATTTTGGCCCATTTTGAAAGTACGCCCCATTGGATCATTAGTGGTTAACGAGCCAATTTGGTATTTGGAGCACATTAATTGGGAACATGCCGTCTTATTACCGGTAGTTGGTCCCCGCTCTGATCTCTGATCGCACAGTACAGTTCCACGACAATTCGGTGGGTCCGGAGCTCTGGGCTCCATTATGAATAAATATGGAAGAACATGAACTGTTCAGGGGGAAATGGACTTTAGGAAGGAAATCGTCAGGCTTCGAAAGTTTGGAAGGAAATCGCCACCACATGCAGCGAGATTGGTCCGGCGCCACAAGCAGGCGGGTTGGGGACGCCTGCAACCGTTGAATTTCTGAGTTTCAGTTAGCAGTGAACCTTGCTACCATATGTCGACGGGAGCCAGTGATAATGCTATTAAAAGAGAGATCTGCGGAATTTTACCTCGGGAGGAGTCGAATTTCGCAATGTGATTCTGAGTGAAGAAAGTACATACGGTGGCCAAAGAGCGACATTAATTAGCCCAAGCGGCTCTGCTATATAGTCTACCAAACCTTCCCAAAATGAGTTGAGCGACTAAAGCGTGGTTCCAGTTCTTACCCTAGAAAATGGCCTGGTTTCGCATGATCCAAATGTTCCAGATTGTATTACCTCTCACGAGAATCCAGAGCCTTTCCGCCATCAGATTGATGAATGTCGTTGATAAGATCCTTCGATATCTCATGAACAAGATATGGAAGTATCTAGCCGCACACTCGACCAGATGGGTCACTTAATCAATAATTGGGGTTTCAGAGCTAGAATAGTTGGTTGATGGCGCGAGCGTTCAAAACCAGGATTTGTCTGCTGTCAAGGAGAACCCCCACGGCAAATTCCCTATCTTGCGAAAACCAGCCCCTGGTCACCCACTACAAATTCTGCACTATCTGGAAGATTGACGCAGCACTTTCTAAACCACGAGATGGTCCCACAGGATAGACCGATGTCTGAAAACCATGTACGCTTTGTGTAGATTCTCAATTTCGCCTTCCAGTGTGAGAGGGCAATGGCCATGAGCAGCATCGGCGACCAAAAATAGATTTGGCCATTCCAAAGCTCGAGATGGTCCCACAGGACCAACCAACGTCGGAAAACCATGTACGCTTTGCGTAGAATCTCATTTCGCCTCCCAGTGTGAGAGGCAATGGCCATGAGCAGCATCGGCGACCAAAAATAGATTTGGCCATTCCAAAGCTCGAGATGGTCCCACAGGACCAACCAACGTCGGAAAACCATGTACCCTTTGAGTAGCATCTCATTTCGCCTTCCAGTGTGAGAGGCAATGGCCATGAGCAGCATCGGCGACCAAAAATAGATTTGGTCATTCCAAAGCTCGAGATGGTCCCACAGGACCAACCAACGTCGGAAAACCATGTACGCTTTGCGTAGAATCTCATTTCGCCTTCCAGTGTGAGAGGCAATGGCCATGAGCAGCATCGGCGACCAAAAATAGATTTGGCCATTCCAAAGCTCGAGATGGTCCCACAGGACCAACCAACGTCGGAAAACCATGTACCCTTTGAGTAGCATCTCATTTCGCCTTCCAGTGTGAGAGGCAATGGCCATGAGCAGCATCGGCGACCAAAAATAGATTTGGTCATTCCAAGGCTCGAGATGGTCCCACAGGACCAACCAACGTCGGAAAACCATGTACGCTTTGTGTAGAATCTCATTTCGCCTCCCAGTGTGAGAGGCAATGGCCATGAGCAGCATCGGCGACCAAAAATAGATTTGGTCATTCCAAGGCTCGAGATGGTCCCACAGGACCAACCAACGTCGGAAAACCATGTACGCTTTGTGTAGAATCTCATTTCGCCTCCCAGTGTGAGAGGCAATGGCCATGAGCAGCATCGGCGACCAAAAATAGATTTGGCCATTCCAAAGCTCGAGATGGTCCCACAGGACCAACCAACGTCGGAAAACCATGTACGCTTTGTGTAGATTCTCAATTTCGCCTTCCAGTGTGAGAGGCAATGGCCATGAGCAGCATCGGCGACCAAAAATAGATTTGGCCATTCCAAAGCTCGAGATGGTCCCACAGGACCAACCAACGTCGGAAAACCATGTACCCTTTGAGTAGCATCTCATTTCGCCTTCCAGTGTGAGAGGCAATGGCCATGAGCAGCATCGGCGACCAAAAATAGATTTGGTCATTCCAAAGCTCGAGATGGTCCCACAGGACCAACCAACGTCGGAAAACCATGTACGCTTTGCGTAGAATCTCATTTCGCCTTCCAGTGTGAGAGGCAATGGCCATGAGCAGCATCGGCGACCAAAAATAGATTTGGCCATTCCAAAGCTCGAGATGGTCCCACAGGACCAACCAACGTCGGAAAACCATGTACCCTTTGAGTAGCATCTCATTTCGCCTTCCAGTGTGAGAGGCAATGGCCATGAGCAGCATCGGCGACCAAAAATAGATTTGGTCATTCCAAGGCTCGAGATGGTCCCACAGGACCAACCAACGTCGGAAAACCATGTACGCTTTGTGTAGAATCTCATTTCGCCTCCCAGTGTGAGAGGCAATGGCCATGAGCAGCATCGGCGACCAAAAATAGATTTGGTCATTCCAAGGCTCGAGATGGTCCCACAGGACCAACCAACGTCGGAAAACCATGTACGCTTTGTGTAGAATCTCATTTCGCCTCCCAGTGTGAGAGGCAATGGCCATGAGCAGCATCGGCGACCAAAAATAGATTTGGCCATTCCAAAGCTCGAGATGGTCCCACAGGACCAACCAACGTCGGAAAACCATGTACGCTTTGTGTAGATTCTCAATTTCGCCTTCCAGTGTGAGAGGCAATGGCCATGAGCAGCATCGGCGACCAAAAATAGATTTGGCCATTCCAAAGCTCGAGATGGTCCCACAGGACCGACCGATATCTGAAAACCATGTTCGCTTTGTGTAGATTCTCAATTTCGCCTTCCAGTGTGAGAGGCAATGGCCATGAGCAGCATCGGCGACCAAAAATAGATTTGGCCATTCCAAAGCTCGAGATGGTCCCACAGGACCAACCAACGTCGGAAAACCATGTACGCTTTGTGTAGATTCTCAATTTCGCCTTCCAGTGTGAGAGGCAATGGCCATGAGCAGCATCGGCGACCAAAAATAGATTTGGCCATTCCAAAGCTCGAGATGGTCCCACAGGACCAACCAACGTCGGAAAACCATGTACGCTTTGTGTAGATTCTCAATTTCGCCTTCCAGTGTGAGAGGCAATGGCCATGAGCAGCATCGGCGACCAAAAATAGATTTGGCCATTCCAAAGCTCGAGATGGTCCCACAGGACCGACCGATGTCTGAAAACCATGTACGCTTTGTGTAGATTCTCAATTTCGCCTCCCAGTGTGAGGCAATGGCCATGAGCAGCATCGGCGACCAAAAATAGATTTGGTCATTCCAAGGCTCGAGATGGTCCCACAGGACCAACCAACGTCGGAAAACCATGTACGCTTTGTGTAGATTCTCATTTCGCCTTCCAGTGTGAGGGCAATTGCAGCAAAAAGGGTTTGGTCCCGATTCCACGTTCTAGGCCAATAAATAGCATCGATACCTCTGGTTAAGGCTCATCTCTAACTTACTCTTGGGTAGGCTAGTACTGGATGATCTCTCTCTGAGAACATTCTTTCTACGAATTGCGTTTTAGAGCCCGCTTACTATGCGATTTTTCTCTCAGAACTTTTACTATTTGCAGGTAAGTGTAGCTGTGATTCCGATCAACAAAGAGGCATCATAGTTCTGGGCCCGATTTCTAGACGGGTTGTAGGATGTGCTGGACTATTGGGACTCAATCTTAGCTTGATCAGTATTTCTACCATAAGTATTGTGACTGGCGATTTTTGAAGTGACCTTGAATTCGACCATCTGTTGTTTTCCACCATCTCTGGTTTTTTCCACCATCTGCTGTTTTCTACCAAGTCGTGTTTTCCACCATCTGTTGTTTTCCATCATTCGCTGCTTTTCACCAAGTGGTGTTTCGAATATTTTTTGTTTTCCACCAGGTGGTGTGTTGACTGTGTTCCATTATCTGTTTTATTCCACCAAGTGGTATTTTCCACCATCTGCTGTTTTTTACCATCTGTGGTTTTCGACCACATACGTCGAATTTCGATTCCTAGATGATTTCGATCTCAGTGTGCCTTATATAGCCTGGCTTGCTGCGATTTCTCAAGTCGACTCCTGAGTCGACTTAGTTTTCAACGACTTCTGAAGTGACCGGTGAGGACTTTCACTGGGGGCAAAACCGTCCTTCCCACAATCTGCCGCAAGGGTGGGAAATTTTGGATTGTGGGATTTATCACCTGCGGCAAATGCGGGGACTTCTGTATTCTGTGTCCAAACTCATTGTGTGAGAGGAAGCTGAATGCTTTGGGGGCCACGCAAAGCCTTCGGACGTTCTGTCATTACTAACAGTATACGTGGTGGGAAGAACGTCATTCGCCCATTCGTGTAGTGGTTACTTGGAGATCGATTAAGCAAGTAACGATATTTGATTTCTGATACAGACTGTAGATCGAAGAAGGAGAATTTTTCTAATTTTTCTAATTTTTGGATGTGCACCCGATCAGTGCCGTTATAACAACAGCAACTCAGAGCACTTTACGAAGTGGATACGATGGCCCGAGTGAATGCAAACGGGGAGGAAGGCAACCCAAACGGCCGGGGAGCGGCCCAGCAACCTGAGCAACAGCCAGGCTTGGTGCCAAATGGAGCGCCACCAAATGGAGCCCTCGCAGTTGCACTCCCAGCCGCAGCACACGTGGCGGTCGTCGTGGCAAACCCCGTCATCGCCAATCTGGCGAGAGCGCTTGCTCCTCTGGGTCTTGTTATGCACCAGCAGTTCGACGTTGAAGCTGCTCTTCTGGGTCCCCCAGCAACGAAAAGCAACCCAAACTTCAACATCCTTCCTATTATCCAGTGATTCAGTTGGCCAAACCTGGCCGATGAATCGAATGCATTGAAACTTGAAAGCAATCCAAGACTACCATGTAATCTGGTTAGGGTCAAGAAGAAGAGGACGCTTACTTGATCTGCGTGCTTACAGACAGTGATATTACAGGTCAAATGGTTTGCATGTGAGATAAGATAAGTGTGGTAGAGGCAATGATAGAGTCGTAAGTTTGTAGGATATTCCAAAACTATGCCGGTCATTGAAGAGGGGGTGAGGTTAAGGGGATTAAAGTGTAACTTACCATTGCCCTTGACGACCATAATTGTATACTGCACAATTTATGCTTCTAAACTTATTTACCCTTTATGCTTTGTAGTGGAAATAAACTCTATGGTGGACACAAACTGCAAGTGACCAAGATCAATTCCCATAAGAAGTGTAGTTAGAATGCTTAAGAGAATTTTTATCTTGTTGGCTGTGGACCAAACTAAGGGGAGAAGGCTTTGCATCAAAAAATCTCCATAAGAAAAAGTTTGAGTAGGACGTAGCTTTAGTTACTAGTCATTAGCAACAATTAGCAAGCCTCCACTGATTGCACGGAAGAACCTCTCGTATATTATTGTACAGTAGTAGCTTTATTATAGTATATGTTAATATTTTGAATATGTATAGACAATATATTTAAATATATAGTGTTTTCATAATGATGCATAAGCCTATATTTACGTACTTTTCAATTATAATTTTGTTGTGGTTTGAATGTGTTTAACCCCTAAACGTCCAGATTCATCTCTAGAATTGACGATTTGAAAGCATATTTGGAAGCATATTTTGGAATTGGTATAGAAATAAAAGTTGTAGATTTTGATTTGTAGATTCCATCTATATGGATAGATTCACCAATGCTATCACCCATTTTTTTGTATAAATTTTGAAAGAAAAATTCCAAAATTCCTTCAAAATTCGATTACAAGCAAAATATTATCATTTCTTGAGTAAAATTTGTTGTAATGGATTTGAAATGAGGTTCTCTCCACATGGTCATTTTTTGAAATTTTTGTGTTCTTCCTATCTTTGACCTCATTTTGGCAAATCCAATTTTGAACTAGAGTCAATGCAATTTGACCACTTGACATACTTGCACATTGGTAATTTTAGAAAAATATGTACTCTAATAACACCAAATCCAACCCTTACATAGGACAACAACTTGATAACGTATGTCCACAAATTAGAATAACTTTCATCCAAGTAATTAGGAGGATGAAACTTGAGATTCAATCTATTCATTGTCCAAAAAATGGATGTCAAAGCGTATAGGGATAATGATTCCGGTTTGTTTAGAAGGGTTTCAATTCACCTTTCTATGTTTCTTGAAATTTAAGGTATTCCGTGTTTTATTGGCAATTTGACATTTCTTGTGTATGATGGGTTCATGTTACTTTGCATGTTAGTCATTTGAATTTTGCAAAGATTTTTTTTGCCAAATTGATGGCTAGATTTTAGGTTTTAGGTTTTCACTTGCTTTAAGGTAGGAGCACCCATAACCATGAGTGTATCCATAGTTGAGAGTAGAGCTCCCTCAAAGTGTTTCCTAGTGTACCTTGAAACCGTCTTCAAAGTTCCTTAAAATCATCTCCATACTTAATTGTGGTTGGTGGGCTCTAATTTTTTTCAGATTTTGGTGCTAGAATCAAGGCAGATTTAGTAGAGTGTGGCTATGGGTGTCCTATGATGTTCTACTTTGAAAATTCATAGAAATTTGATGCTTTATCCAAAAATTCTTTTTTTTGGAAAATTCATGATTTTCAATTGCTCATATTGAAAAAATATTTTTTGTAGAAAAATTTGACCCCAACTATGTTGAATTGCTTAAATTGACAGTTATGGATGTTCCTACCTTAATCAACAAATTACACCTGGTTTAACCCCTAAACGTGCAAAGTGTTCTCTAAAATTCCGGATTTGAGAAAAATATTCACAAAGTACTACTCGAAAGAATATTTTGGAATTCATACACAAATAAAAGTTGTAAACTCTGAGTTGTAGATTCCATTCATATGGTTAGATTCACCAATGCTATCACCAATATTTTTTTATAAATTTTAAAACGAAGATTTCAAAATTCCTATTAAATTTGATTACAGGCAAAATATTAAATTTTTTGAGTACTATTTGTTGGAGTGGATTTGAAATGAGTTTCTCTTGACATGGTTATTTTTTGAAATTTTTGTGTTCTTTTACAAATCTAGTTTGGAACAAGAGTGAAAAAAATTTGGCTTGGTCAACCACTTGACATGCTTGCACAGTTGTAATTTAAGAAAAATATGTACTCCAGTAATACCAAATCCAACTATTATATAAGACAACAATTCGATAAAGTATCTCTACAAATTTGGATGACTTTCATCCAAGCAATAATGAAAGTGAAACTTGAGTTTCAATCTATTTGTCGTCGAAAAAATGGACGTCGAAGCACTTGAGTTTTAATCTTGTAAGGAACTAGAAAACCTAACACTGGCATACTTAACAATCGATTCATTTTTTTCCCTATTGCATATTGGATATTTTCATTTAATTTTGGTGTACAACTAATTTGTTAACTCAAACAAGTTTTTGACTATGATTAACCTAAATCCACTCTAAAATTATCATTTTTAGTACCAAAAAAAAAAAAAAAAATTTAAATATTTGCTATTGTATAAACAACCAACGACACTAGCATGTGAGCCTATGAGCCTTGAGCCTAGGTGTAAATAGATATTCTACAACTATTGAACGTGTTTATAATATACATACTTATAATATGAGTACCCTATAACCATGTAAAGTGCTTGTAACATAGGTACCTAGAATATAAATATACTATAATCATAGAAGGTGCCTATAACATAGGTACCTAAAGCACAAACACCCATAGTGTAATTAGGCACTCATTATATAAGCATCCTATAACAATGAAAGGTGCTTATAATATAGGTACCTACAATATAGACACCAGTCCTATAATTATAAATATCCTATAACTATGGAAGGTACCTATAATATAGGTACCAACAACATAGGAGCCTAGGCTCCTAAGCTCATGGGCTCAAGATCCTAGGCTCACATGCTAGCAACCATGTCTAAACAACCATAGAATATTGGAATCTTGCAATTGAACTTGCATGAAAATGGGTGGAAATGTTTATGGAAACTTTGATCAAGTACATTGTAAGATATGAGTATTCAAAATGATAATGAATGGATTTTTTTGGCAACTTGCTTTACTATGTTTTCATACTTTGAATCCTCTGAAAATTTTGAACTATTTAATTTTGAGGTATAAATCTTTTTGAAGAAATAGTGAGACTCAAAATGTAGATAAAAATTTCAAAAAATAGAAATTTGATTTTTCATTCTTTAAAAATAAAGTAGATACAAGATGGTAAGGAAATTTAATTAATAATAGTTCTAAAATAGAATTTGAATTACGTCAATCCTAATGGTGAGATTGTTATAGCAAGTAACGTACACATTGTACACTTGTTTCTTTAAAATAATTGTGAAAATTGAGTTCATGAACAAATCCGACATATTATTTTTTCATGATGATGTCTTGCTTGGTTGCGAAATAAGATTCATCTTTAGTTAACCTTTACATCACTAATCCAAATGGAACTAGGACTTTGATACTTTGTGCTACCAATGATACCTACTAAGGATTGTAAATTTTGGGTCCCTATTTCTAGCTAGGGAGACCTTGCTAATGTAGATTTTTATACAAATATTAGAGACCTTAAAGCATTAGATATCTATTGGAAATCAATTTACAAGGATGATCTTTGGCCATTCAGTAGAAAATCTACTGAAGATATACAAAATTCTCTAAACTATTGATTGTAAATTTTTTTTAAATGAATTTACAACCATAGACTACTGATTTTATAAATTTAAAATGATTCAGTAAAAAAACATTGAACCACGATGTGCTACAATATAATATAAACATGTGGTGAGATTTTTAGATTTTTAACAGTACATGTCACCACATATGTAACCACAAGATCTTGCACTAGACTGGTATAAACATGTGTAGAAGAAATTTGGAAAAATTTAATCTTGTAGATTGCAAGATATTTTTGTTTTGAGTTGAAAAAAAAACTTTTTAACCTTACTTGGCTAGATTTTAAGACTTTGAATGTTCTAAGCTTGAACGTTTTGCATTGCCAATATTGAATTGGACAGAAAATTATATTGAAGAATCGAGTTGAAAGTCTAGGAAAAAAAAATTCCAAAACGCATAGTAGATTTTCATTCTTAAAAATTGTTAAGTAGAAGTAGGTACAAGGTTAAAGGAAAATCTAAATTATTAATAGGTCTAAGATGGAATAAACACAACTATCCCAATGTTGAGATTGTTCTAGCAAACAAAATAAAACCTATCAAAATCTTTTTTTTGGAAAAATTGTGAAAATTGCATTAAAAAATGAATCTAATAGGTTACTTATACAAGAAGATGCTCACATTGTCCCCAAAACAAGGTTGTTCCCTAATTTTCTCATCACTTGTCCAAATTGAATGAATCTAATGTTTCCAACTTTCCATACAAAAAAATACTTTCTATGTGAAACAAAATTTTCAAAATTTATTTTGGATTTTTTTGAATTTTTTTATATTAGTCAATTGAACCCCATTTAGGACTTTAAAGAATGGCATAAATTTTACTCCCAACACGAAATGGAATTAAAAATTATATTTCCAAAAAGCTAATGTATTTTTCTATCATTAAAAAAAAGTTTTAAAAATCACAATGAAAATTGAGACTGTAAGAACCTATCCAAAATCCATTTTGTGCCCCAACCATACAATAGGACTTTTATGGTAATATAAAAACTATATTCTCCCAAAGCTTATTTGTTTTCCTATCTTAAGAAAAGATTCAAAAAATCATGCCATAAATTGAGATCTTAGGAACCAAACCTTGAATTTCTCCTTTAGGAACACTTGGAACTTCAAGAGTTAAAGGGGATAAATCAAAATAGAATGAATTTGAAGTTTTTGAACAAAAATCAATCCATCTAGTAAAATAAAAAATTAGGGAATTTTTAGTGTAAATTCACTAAGATGCCTATATTGAAATGAACTTAGAAAAAATCTTATTATGACTTTTGCAAAAACAATTACCTTATGAATGTTTTTGTTTAGAATTGTAAAGAAACAATTGCATGCAATTTAGAGTTTTGTTGAAAAATCAAAAGTATACCTTCAATGATGATCACTTATACTTTAAAATGATTTACCCATGGGTGCATGTCATCAGCTCACCTCTATGACCATTATGGCTTTCGCTTTGTGTTTTGTTTCCATTTGTTGTTCCAATACATGTTTTTTCTCCATAAGAAAGTGGCCTATTCCAAGGACCACTCTTTCTAGATTCCTAAATCTATGTGAGAGTCAAATTTATACCTCTAAGGTCTCCCACAACGGCCCCTAAATCCTTCAATTGTCCATGAGCATCATTGGTAGCACAAAAAACAATGAAGTCCTGGTTATGGTATTTTTTTATTACAATAATCATGCAATTATAGGAGAATGGACACTCAATTTCTTTGAAGCACTAGTCGTGATTGCACTTAGGTGCCTTCAATTCATGACTTTAGTCATTTGACCTCAAAATTGCATGGCTAAGTCATTTGTTTCTTCACACCTAGTGCAACCTAGATAGATAGATAGCCCAAAACAAAATAAGTTTGTTTCAATCTAATGGTCGTCATAGGAATCAATTACATGTTTTTCTAAGTTACACTTAGTTTAGGCATGTGAAGTATTAGGTTTTGTCAAAGTCAACATAAAAATGTTGGTTTTTTGTTGAGTTGGTCACATTGATTTTGGACACTAGTCAACAAAATTTGTAGATTCTTTTTGTTGATTTGATCTAATATAGGAAAACAAATCAATTTTTTTACTACCCAAAATTTCCAAGCAATGGAATTTTTTAACTGTTGCTAGCCCAATTTTTTGAAGAGCCACATACTCTACCCATGGGCACCCATGAGGTTCAAACCTAATGGAATTAAATAGCTCCATCCAACACACCACCTTTAAAATTACATGTGATGTATAATTTTTTTTTCGTACTTATCCATTTACAAATTGTGTTATTTTTTAAACTCAATAGACTTTGGTGTCCATTTTGGCATAGTAGAATAACATTTTTTCCAAATAACTCTAAGATAAGAAAAGTTGAGAAATCAAGTTAATTTATTTTAATCTCCAAAAAAACATTTTTTATTTTGAGTCTCCAAAAAAAGTTATGAACAAAATTTAGAGAGGATGTTTGAAAATGTCAAAATAAATGTCATGTCCAGCCCCTCTTTGAGTTTTGTCTATAACTTTTAACTGAAGGCCAAAAATCTCAAATGGATTTTTGGAGATGAAAATTACCTTGATTTTAAGACTTTTATTATTTCAAACTTTTTTGAAAAAAATTATTCTACTACACCAAAATGGTCACCAAAGTTTGTTGAGTTTGAAAATCACTTAATTGTGAATGCATTAGGAAAAATATGAGTCTCTAAGGGGCTATGAGTCCTGGGCAATAGGGAACAACAAGGAACTTTAGCCAAAAAAATTCCAAGAAAAATAAATATATATAATTATTTTTTGTTTTTTGTTTTTTCAGCCATCCAATTGCAGAGCCTAGTTAGTGTGGGATAGTTCAATGAAAGAATTTTAAAAATATGTAAAAAATGAATTTTAAAATACAGTAAAAATTATGAAATCTCAAGTGGCATTAGTGCGACCACATCAAACTACTATGATTATTTTCATTATTACTTTCATTATTTTAATATTTTTTTTATTGTGTCACTATTTATAATTGATGATGAATAGTGACCACTATTACTCAAAAGGGTTGTAAGTTCCTTTGAGAGGAACTTCTCAATGAGAAGCAACCTCTTTGAGGGCTCAAATTTTTCCTAGTGATCAACTGAATAGAAAAGTAGGGGATTTTTTGGGAGTAGATCGCCAAAAACATCCCCAAAAACTATTGATCCAATAAAATTTCAATAAAGTTTATTAATTTTAGATGAAATCAATCTCTAAAGAACCAAACAATGTTTTTTGGCATCATAGAAATTCTGAGCAACTTGCGAAGAACGAAATTTCCATTGTTTTTCTTTGAAGTTTTCAAACATATAGTCAAGGAATAGCTATAAGGTGCAACAATTTTCATAACTTCTGACCGCATGGTTAGAAAATTATTATATGATGTGTAATGTCTCTCTCAACTTGGGCAACTTAAACAACTACTAAAAATGAGTTTTTTTAAGGAACAAAATTTTTTAATTGGTTTTCTACTTTTATATCTACGAGGATAGCTTTGAATCATTCCATTTTGATGAATGAGATGAAAGTTACGAGGAGTTTTAGTTTGTGGGCAGTTATGAATTGTCTTTCTAAAATAAACTTCAAAGTCTTTTATTTAAATCAATTTTCAATATTTTTGGAAAAAATAAAATCTGATGATGTAGATTGTTCATTACAAATTACAACCATTGGGGTTGGCATTTTCAATTCTATAACAAAATTCTTAACAATTTAGTATTTTAAATCATCCTCTAACCTCTACTTCAGTTTCAACTTACTCTTTTTTTTCAAGAATGAATATGAAATTTATTTATTTTTGAAATTTTTTATATGTATTTCCAACTTATTTCTTCAATATATTATAGAGAGTTGCAAGTTGTTGGATCTACACATTTTGGGGTAAAATGCTTGAAAGATGAAATCCAACCATTTGGAAAGGGATGAAGATACTTCTTTATGAAACCTAAGTATCATGATCTTGCAATTGATAAGATTTTTTCTTTTGAAATTTTAATAGGGTGTACTCTAACAAGTTAACTAAAAGATCCTACAATTGTATTTGCTTAAAAATAAATATAGATGAAGATTTTAGCCTTGCTTTGGAGACTAGTATTTGAAGCAGTTATGGGCCTCTAAATATGAAATAACTTTAGAGTTTAAGGGTGATAGTATTAACATGGTGAATGAATATCAAAAAATGGATAATTTTTCTAACCATATACAATTCAAGGTGCATCTTGGACACCCACTAAAAAAAATTAAATGGTGGTAGCTCATTAGTAATGAATGTCTTGGATTATAAAGCAAACACATGTTGAACAGACTCTTGAGTTTTGAGTGGATTGAGAGAGACACCAATTTCAATTAAAATGTCACCATTTAAATTTTAAATTAAATTAAATTTTCTATATAGTTTTTAGTACCCTCTTGCACCCCACCAACTTGCATACTTGTATTTTTGAAACTTAGTTTCGTGTGCATTTGATATGGGATATTTGAGTCAAATTTTGTATTTATATCCGTATCCATATTTCTGCATTGTAGTCTATAACCCTACTTGTAATGGTTGCGATTGATTGCATCAACGACTATGATCAATTTGTTTTTGAAGTCCCCAACAATAGTAGGGAAGGTTGCTTTTTTTTTTCTCACTTTTCATCTGACGACATGGGATTTTCAAGGTGGGAAGGGGGGGGGGGGGGGGAAGGAGCCATAGTTACTCCAACTTGCTATTTTAAATAGAGTTTGGATTCTTTCTTCTTCTATTGAATAAAGGGAGTCACTCACAATAGGGGGTCAATAGTTCAGCAAACTCACTAACTTTCATATTCACCCTCTTGAGTAGAGAAGAAAGTTCAATGAATTTGTTGAACCTCTAATCCCTTGTCATGTTGAATTCAAGGAACTCATTGAGCTCAAGTCCCCTTATTGTGTCTCCCTTTAATATTTTAGAAATGGTACCAAAGACATTTTTGTGGGGTCAACCAAAGAGAAAATGACATGCATGTCTTTGGAATGATGATATTGTACCAAAGGGTTAATGAAGTGGGGTCAACATCCCTTATAGTTCTTTAAAGTTTGGCCTTCCAACCTTATTGGCATTTAAGGTATTCATGAAAAACCATTAGGGGAGATTTGAGGGCATAAAAAGACTCTTGCAGTCCTGTTCCTTGTGCTCGGAACCAACCTCTACTGTCATGAAAAAAAAAAAAAATCAAAATTATTGTTAATTTTTATAATTAAAAAAATTATAAATTATAATATTATTTGATTAAATATTACTATTTGACATGGTAGTGTCATTGCCAAGTCAAATCATTGTTGTGGCGATGTTCTCCACCATTTGGGAACTCTAGGAATTCACAATCTTCTAGAGGGTTGAAATCCCATCTAATGCATTGCAACTCAAGGTTGCAACACCTCATTCCACAAAAGGGGAGATGGGTGATGACAAGAGGATGTGCAATGGTGATAATCCATATTTCATCTTTTCTTTCCCTTAAGTTTGAATTTGTCAAACCAATTTGCATTCACTTTAGTTTTGATTTTATTTGCTACCAAACCTTGTGATTTGATATTTTTCTGGAATTGTGTTTAGAATTGCTCCATCCATTTAAACAAAAACAAAAACAAAAACAATTCTATTTTGGGTTCAAACACCTTATCGGTACTTCATTTGAAGAGCCATGAATTTCTGTTTACATATGCCTCATCACTAAATTCCATTTTTCTGGTTTCTGCCCGTTTATGCCCATTGAGGATTCTGAGCCAACTAAGGTACTGTAAGTTAACCCCGAATGACCCAAGCGACTATTTTCTGGTTTCTGCCCATTTTCAAATTTTTTATAGAATAAAAATCATGGAGAGAAAATATATACTACATTTTGAATCCAATGGTGATAGTTTCATCAAATTCTGAGTTAAACTCCACCTTGTGGAATTTTTCAAAGTTAAGTAGTGTAGAGTAGTCTACAACTCATTTAGGGGGGCTCGGTTTGGGTATGGACAAAAAAGTCAGCTAATCAATATGATTCTTGCCCACCTCAAAAAAGGGCGGATTCACCTCAAAAGGGCATATCCAAAGAGTTAAAGGAGAAGACAAAGAAGACAAGTGTCCCATTCTTGTTTTTCTCACAAACACTACTCTCATTTCAGTGACCACCGTGCATTGTAAGCTCCACCATCAATTAAAAAATTCTTTAAATGTTGTGAAATTTTACATGTGCATTCTCAACTCTCTTATCTTTCATTGAGAACAAAAGAGTCATCATTTTGAAATATTCTCACAAAAATATACTCCTTCAAAGTGCAATGCCTTGTATTTCCATTGACCTAAATAAAATTTCAAACCTAAATATCTCCTAAAATGTGTTGTCAAATAATCTGAACTTTTTTGAGGTGCTCACTCTCAATGTAAATTTTAAGATCCTATGTTTACATTCTATCAAATCTCAATAAAAAATGAGAAAAAAAATTGCACAAGTTCTAAGCAGTTTTGGCCCATTTTAAAAACACACTTCCCTTACATCATTAGGGATTCATAACTACCTGGAATTTATCACAAAGGCGGCCCAAAACTCTACCATAGTCACACGTCAATTAAGACCTCATTTTGTTGGAGTTTGTTAGAGCATCTTGCATGTCAACTACAAAGAAGTGACTTGGTATTGTTGGACTAACTAATTCAGCTAAATTTAACTTGTGTGGTGGCGTTGCGGGTATATAGTTAGGTGATAATGTGGGCCATTGGGGCTTCGAGGCAAAGGCCCATATTCTGTTCTTAATTTAGAACATTGCCATTGTGGCTCAATATACCCTCATAAGACTCCACACTTGTGGCCCAAGACCCAAAACAACCCCCGCTATGATGTTGGGCACTATTTTCAAAGCATCGGGTGCACCAAGCCTTCTTCTTTTTTCCTCAACTTCAAGTGGACGGTGAACTTTTGGCCAGGATTGGAGTTGATTGCTTTTTAAAGACTTTTTACTATTTTTAGTTGTGTCACAACCCTAGTTCCACTAGCATCACATTAAGAGCTTCTTAGTTGGAGCTTGCAACTAGAGTAAAAATTTGATTTAAAATTTTTCTTTTTTAAAACATAGCAACCATGATTGCTTGTAGCCTAAACATGACAATCAACTCTTTGCAAGTGTTGGCACACATTGTGGGGTCATTGAAACATTGAGTGCAACCTTCTGCCTAAGATTGCCATTTGGGATTTGTCATAGAAATTAGTTTGGCTATCCCACAGAGGTGATGCTCTTAGGTAGGATGGATTGATAGCCATTGTTGTCCCTTTAGTCACTACCTATAATTAGACCAATTGAACTCACAATTTTTATGTTTACAATAGAATGGAAAATTAGATAGTTTTTGACACATAGTTTGGTCAACTCATTGTTTAAAGTGAAAAGACACATTATAGATCTTCATGATCAAAGCAAAAACATGTAGCTTCCTCTTGTAATCCTTGGGGGAATACTATTCTCATCCATTTGGTTTTTAATGTGGTTTTTTCGACTCCCTATACAATTGAAATGGTAATTCAAAAGCATTCCTTCAACTTGTAGAATAATGGACGAACCTTCTGCCAAGTGTCTAAACTACATAGTGGTGTTCCTTGAAGTTATAAAACTATGACTTCTCAACCTAATTCCTATTCTTTCAACGTCAATTCCACTTTGAAGTTGTCTTATGCCAATTGTTACAATTTTCACCTTAGAATGCTAAAGGACTCAATTGGGCTCAATAGTAGGGGTTACAATTGGGTTGGGGCAACTTTGAATATACTTACCTTAACCTCCTGTTCCTACGCAAGTAGACACCTTTTCCAATTCTCATAATCTTTGGACTCAATTCTAGTAAACATCCTGGACATGATGTGACTTGTATGATTACTAGGGATTCATCTCAAGTAACAACACCTAAAATCAACCCCTTTCTAAAACCGAAATCTACATATTCTTGCCTAAAATGTACTTCCACTATTTATGAGATAGAGTGTAGTTCTGATTTTAGAAACATTTATTTTCAACATTTTGCAAATTCAAAGTTTATTCACACGAGGCCTAAAAAAATGCATTCTAAGGGGATCTAGATTCTAGAATCTCCTTTTGACTATTACCAATATCCCACTAAAATTTTGTTAACCTAATAATGGGAACCATGATGAATTCTTTACTTTGCATAACATTGTTAACCAACATTGGAAGGGTCCCTCTTGCTTCCAAAGAAAATGGTACCCCTAGCATAGCAACTTCCCAACCAACCAATGACTCTCTTGCAATTTTCCACTCAACCAATGAAACTAGTGTTACAACTTCCAAGATGACCAATGATTCTCTAAAGATTATAACTAAGTGCACTCCTAGGCATATAGGAAGGCATTATTCCACCTCCAATGGGGAATGATTTAGGCTGATTACTGATAGTGCTATGTGCACTTCTCTTGTTCTTCCACGTGTTTTGATGTGTCATTGTTGCATGATTTTGGATAATTTGTTGAATATATAACCAATGTTTTGTTTTACTCAATAGACAAGAAGTTCATGAAATAATATGAAATTCTCATGGCTAATTATCCACTTATAGGCCTAACCAAATAGAGAAAGTTTACTCCGAACTAAGTGAATGGTGTAATTCAAGTATTGTTCATACAAAGAGACAAGCCAGAAATAACCTCTACTTATACATGTTTCTAGTCAACTTCAAAGACATAATAAAATATGTCATTTTCGATGGCTAGGGAAGATTGACCTTGCCTCATTCCCTTGCGGTATACCCTTGGGAAATTTATTTATTTATTTTTCTCCCATGATAAAATTTGGAAATTTTGAATTCATATTTGGAACCAAAAGCCCAAAATTAGCAAGGAAAGGTGAAGAAATACAAAATTAATGTGGCACAAAGTAGGAGGCAATGTTTTACATTTGCCCTTGGCTAGGGCAATGAGGGGGGTAATCCTCCCTGGCTATTTGTGATAGTTGCCGATTGGGAGTTTTGAGAACTTCACTAGTAATTATCTTGCAATCCCAAGATTGAATGGTTTTCTCTTATTTATTTAACAAATGGAAAACCATTGCATTAAAAAAAATTACGGGATACAATTAAGCCTTTAAAGGTTTGGACAATGAAGAGAGATGAGCAAATGATAACTAGAGGCCAACAAAATAACTAGATGTAGGAGATCCATAAACATTGATTACATTTTGGGGGAAGCTAAACTCTTTGAAATAATTTTTAGTAATTAAACTTTTATAAAAAGGAAAATGGAATTGGCATCTGAACCAAGTTGATTCATATTTTTTTGGATCTTATGTTTTATATGTTTTGTGGGATTAATTACGAATTTTTGAAGGTGAAATACAATGGTTACTAAGAATATCCCCCTCCTTGAAATGTACACTATTTGTATATTAATGGTGAATTTGAAGAAAACAAAATTATGTACCTTTGCATTATTTAGAAGACATTTTTAGAGTTTGGTCTATTTTAGAACCTCCTACCTTATACAAGTAAACATTGAAGAGGTCCAACCTTCTCCTAGGTGATGGACTTGCCATTATGAGAAGCAAAGTGCAAGGAGCTCATCCAAATTCTATCAAATTGTGACCACATTCTAGCTTCTTGCTGAGGACAACAATAAATCCTTGAGATGGCCTTGATAAGTATTGTTTTTCTATTTTACTAATGTTACACTCCTATTATACTAATGGTCCATTCATACTACCACAAAAAACAACTAATCGGATTAGGCAACTCAATTGTTGAATTTGTTACATTTAACAACATTTATAATCCAACAAGAAAAGTTGAATTATCCATAAAACTCCCAAGACTACAAAACATCCTTAGAGTAGAATTATCTAAAATTAATATACAAACTAAGGTGTGAATCTTTTCATAATACTATGATTAGGCAAATTGCAAGATTATTTACCTTGAAGTTATAAAAAAAATTTCATTTTCCAACTTCTTCAATAATATTAGCAAAGTTTGACTCCTCCTAGGGTGAGATATTTGCACTCAAAACAAATATTTAATTTTACAATTTCACACTATATCATGTTAGCTACATATAAGCCAAATTTTAAAATGAAATGAGGAATTTAGAAAAGCTACCTTAACTATTCAAATTTTTTAGATAACATAGTTTTCAATCCAAACATCCAATTATGTATTTTTAAAATTTTAGAAGGGAAACAAGTCTTGATACCTTTGTGTCAAAATTTTAGAACACCTACTAATTTTTTACTTTACCAACACCAATCCAAATTTCGATTGTCCTTCAAAAGAAGATTTTCTTTTTATAGGTTAATATTTTTGCTTTGATAATTTTTTGATGCATGAAATATTTTTTCTCTGTTAATAGGTTATCAAATGAATTTTGGATTTTCCTAAGTTACACTTACAATATATCCTCATACAATCTTTGTCTTTGAAAGTTTAAACTAGTTCTATGTGCCTCCCAAGGTGTATAATTGCTTACATTTACTTTAGAAGCATTTGTCAATATCTAAAAACTCTCATCATTTTTTGTTACATGGTGCTCCAAAGCTTTTGTGGATGATTTTAGGCATACCTTTTCATTTTAGGGAGTACTTCAACAGTTCTTGCAAATTTGGAACAAGTGAAAAAAAACAAAGCATGCACTCAAAGTCTTTGTATGGAAATCCCCATTCTCAGAAGACATTTCCAACTTTGAAAAACAATGATGCTAGTGTGTGAGTATAAAAATGCAAGCATGTGAACCTTGAGCATACGTATAAGTATATATCCTACAACCATTGAAGGTGTTTATAATATAAATACCTATAATACAGGTATCTATAATATAATTATATTATAATCACAATTTTTTGAATAATATAGATATCTCTAATATAGGTGTATAGTCTACTAGGCTCATGGGTTCACTTCTCTCAACACTCCTTTGACAAACATCTTAGATATTTGTTGACTTCTAGGCCTGGCTTATGAAAGTCCAATCTTATTGGGATTTTTTGGTACTTTGCTTTTGGGCTAAGGATTGCAATTATGTGAGCTTGAAAGTATAAATCCATGAACCTAAAAGACTATACACCTATGTCGTAAGTGTTTATATTATAAAAGCCTTCCATAATTATAGTATAACTATGTTATAAATACCTATATTATGGATGTTTATATTATAAGCACCTTTAATAATTGTAGGATATCTACTTATACCTACACTTCAAGGCTCACATGCTTGCATTTTCATGCTCACACACTAGCATCGTTGCTTGTGGGCTATTTCTAAAACACAACATCAACATATCGCATTCATCCAGAGCCCAACCAGATGAAGTGATACTTCATTCATCCATTCAAGGAGCGAGAGTGACACTCTAGCTACACTCGCATTCTGCAACACGTCCATTTTGCACTTCCAATTGGAGCTTTCGATTCGGAGGTCGTTTTAGGGTTTGGCAGGCCACCATGAGCGGGGGCAAGGCAGCGCAGAAGGCGAAGGCCATCGACTGGGATTACCTGCAGAAGGTGGTGGTCTCCGACGCCGGGAAGCGGGAGCTCGCTGCTCTGCACCGTGCTTACGACGATGTCGCGGCCACTATCAACGACAAATTCAACATCGTAAGAAATTCTTCATGTTTTCCATTGCCCTTCCTCTTTAAATTTTCTTAAATAGAGTCTGAATATGCTTGTACTATTGAACATGCTAGTATTTAACGGGTTTGTGAGACTCTTCTGAGGAATTACGGAAAATTGGGTTGGTCAATCTTCGTGTGAGTTTGCTTATTTCCGGGGGATCTTTCAGAATTTTTTTAGGAGAGAAGATTTTTCTGGAACACTGGTTGAATCTGAGCCCCTGTGTGATGATACCCTGGTTTTAGGGTTTCTGTGAAGTGGGTGACGCTCGTGTTTGAATTTGGTTTTCGAGGTTTAGAGTCATTCATTTAAAAACTAATGATAATAATCACGTGAAGAACTCGATGAATTTTTAATAAGTGTATCAGAGCACACCTCAAAATTTTGCAATTTGAAAATGAATTATGGGGGATTAAGCACTGGCTGGTTGTTGATCGAAGTGCCTTTGGTATACACAATGGCTTCATTAGAGAATCTGTTCTTTAATCTTGAAATTGTTGAATTGCGGAATACCTGTCAATACAGATGACGTGGAGGTTGATTCCCCATGTCGTGCGTGGCAGAGAAATTTAGAGCAATTCTATGAGGGTTTTGTGAAGCTGGATATTTGGTTGATTTGAAGCTGTTGAAAGAAAATCAGGTTTTACTCGATAATTTCGATTTTCCTTAAATTGAAATAAGGCTAACAGTTAAAGAAACGGACGATGTGTGATTAAAAAATAGATGGTTGCTTGCATCTGAATATATTTATTTTTGAGTATTCCCACTTGCTTTATTATATGTGTCGGAAGAGAAGAATTTCATTTTTGAAAGTGATGAAGGCCCTGGTCGTCTTCGGATCCATCAAGTATGTTGAAACTGACCATGTTCAATGTACAGAAACCTACCAACATCAACTGGGACTTTTACAAGGAAAAGCTAGGTCCGTCTATTGTGAACATTTTCCAGCAATCCGTAAGCTGTAAGTTCCTCCTCTGCCATGAATGCAGTATAGAAATCATCCAGAAGCTGTTTCTGGTGCAATTTGATGAGTATTTTTACATTCTAGGAGATAATAATTTGGGGAGTATTTCCTTGCCAGACCAGTGGGTTTGATTTGTTGTAGTATTGCAGCCCTTGAAAAGGAGGTGCCAGAGTACAAGGATGATGTCACCGTAGACTATAAGGTTAAGCATGAAGCTTTGGTAAGCACTTACAATACCTATCCCACAACAGTACACCGTTCCTTCTATTTATGTCATTCATGATTTGAAGTAACACCAGAATAGTATGTCATACAAGGAATGTACTTTTCTGGTTTACTACCTTGGTTCACCATCAAGAAGCTTTTGAACGATTAATCACTCAATCTAACATTCAGTACGCAGTAAATTGAATTGAACAAGTGGTATACTCCTTTTAGTAAGAAATTGCAAAAATCCAGTGATTTTGAAGATGAAGAAACCATGTACTCGTTGCGCTGTTTCTGAAGTATCTTTTTCTGTCAGCATCTCTTGTGGTGTCCTTTCCTCATATGGGGTTTCTTTCCCGGTTTTGATTTGTTTCATCTCATAGGGAGTATTCTACTTTACGAACCTTTGGTTTTGTTTGTGAGTGAGCAGATGGCCAAGGCTGCAGAACAAGAGGAAGACTCGAAGAAGAAAATTGTTGCTCTTGATAAGGAAATTGCGAGGGTTCAGGAACAGAAGGTATTTCCATTCACCCCTAAACACCCTGAGTCATTTCTTAATTTGAAGATTAGAAATTTTGATCTCCTTTTTTTGTGTCCAGTCGCTCATGGTGGCTTGGCTGTTCTTCTCTTTTGTTTCTGCAGTTCTATTATTTTCGAACACCAAAAATACAGAGATTAGAAATTTTTAATTTCTCTATATAGTACTCTCTCTCTATATAGTACTCTCTCTCTATATAGTACTCTCTCTCTCTCTCTCTCTCTCTCTCTCTCTCTCTCTCTCTCTCTCTCTCTCTCTCTCTCTCTCTCTCTCTCTCTCTCACTCTCACTCACACTGATCTTTACAAATAAAATGGGAAACTACAACTTCAAACAAGATATGATTACTTTTCAAATATTGAAAAGTTTTTTTTGTTAATATTTTTAATCTATGGGTGCATCATTACTTAATCTTAAATATGGTCATTTCTTGAAGTTAAACAGTGCATAATGTTAGTGGACACCTTTTGGAGATGCAAGATTTTTGTCTGCGCATATTTTCAATCTACTATTTAGTAGAATCCGAGTATTAAGTAGTTTTAAGGGTGTATTGTCTAATTGCCGTTCTACTAGCACTAGAAACTAGGCAAATCTGTACGTATGGAAAGTGCACATTTGCGTATGCAAAGAGCACTTGAATCTTTTCATTGTCTAGACACAGCTACTGTGATTGATAAGTAGGATCTATTTTTAATGCATCTATTCAAACTCTCGTTCTCTACATAAAACGTTTATAAGCAGTCGCCCTTTCACTGAGGCTGAGACAGTTACTAAGGCTATCAAGGGGCTTTGGATCTTGTTCCAGGCTTCTTATCAAACAATGACGGTTGATGAATACTTCGCAAAGAATCCTCAATCTAAGGAGAAGATTGATGAAGAGATCAGGAATCAGTTCTGGGGATATTAGATGCTGCCAAAATGATCAAGCCTTTCCTTTTGTTGACACTGGCTTCTCCTAATTACAACGGGGGACATACGTGCCAGATGTGGGCTTCTCTTGTAGTATAATAAAATCTGCGAGTATATGGGTTTGTGTAGAATACGGTGCTGCATTTCAGCTGCCGAGAGTTTAAAGCTGTGCTTCAACACGGTAACATTGAACACGCTTTGTACATGCTCTCTACTGTTAAGAGGTTTCTAAGAGCTACAGTACTGTAAGTTCATCAATCTCCAAAGCCATCATATCCCAGGAATTTTACCCTGTATGTGGTGTTGGAGTTCCAAAATTTGTGCTCCAAGAATGGAGGCAATTTGGACAAAGTGGTTTGAAAACTCTGCAAGCGGCCCTGGGGGTAGGGGGCTAGTAGATAGATGGGACTCAAAACAAATTGTGTGGCCAGATTTGGAAGCAAATGGCAAAATCAAGTGAGGGTAGATTTGGAAACAGATGTAATATTCTGCGGCTGAAGTCACGTATTCTGGCAACCCCTAATGTGAGTCGTTGACAATGATGGGTGTGCGAGGTCTCTGGTTTCGATCTGGTGCCTTGTCGACTTCTCAGGTCGGCCGTCCGGACTATGATATCCAGCTTTGGCAGTATGAGAAAATGGCTTCTTTGGTGGCCTATGGACAAAATTACTATGATGCACATGTTGATGGCAGAAGACACTCATACCTTGCAGTTTGTACCTGGTGCTGATGCCCCATTCAACTCTAACTTGAGGCTTGTGATGGTTGAACTTTTTCTATCTTGTAGTACGACACAGAGGAAGCAAGTCGTTCAAGATAGCAGTAAACGACTGCGCATTATCGTAATCAAAGGCTCTTTCCAAATAAGGGTCACGGAAAGGTCACTCTGCATTGGCAATGGTTATATTCCTCTTCGACTGATGACGACACCGTCTTCAGTGTACCTACCCACATCAGAACGAATGGAGAACCGTGAGTTAAAACTTGCATGTCATATCAGCTAGGAAGCTTGAATGCATATGACCTGCACAGAGGAGCAGATGGCAGAAAGGAGGAAGAACCCAAATTTTGAATACCTTCATCAAATCTTATGTCCCGAATAGAATCGGAACGTAAATGCTGCCAAGGATTGGCGTACCTGCCAGGAAAGAAACAGTTCTCTGCGCAGTCTCCAATGTAAGTTTCCATTTCGTTAACATCTGCACTACATATCAAACAAAAGAAAAATATTGCCAAAATGGGGTCATGCTTCAACTCTCTATTTGTTATTGTTTTCGATTCTAAAACAGAACCGAAAACACCACCCTACTATAGTGATACACCAAGCGAGGGAGGTCAAAGAATGACAAAGAAGGATTGGTAGAGACGCAAGACTTCGAAATGATGTAAAAACGCAGAATGGCGTATCAATTTGTACAGTGCAATGAAATAGCAGCCTTTATTTGCTATTCACAGAACATAAAGTTCACTCATGTATGTTAGTCTCCGCAAATTGCACCAAGGGTGCTGGGACAATTTGCTAGAGACACCAAATAATGGCATCTGGCCTAAGCATTCGCGGATAAATGTCCTTCATTTGCAGCAATTTAACTTCATTGCTACGAATCCACGCTTTACAGTCTGAGCTGTTATCGCGATTTAACGTCTTACTAATTTTCGTAACTTCACGGGCAGCAATTTTCTGTCTGCTCGGAGTTCTGTCTATACAAGGAATATTCCCCACTGATAGAATAATCCCAGTGGCATATACTTGATCATAGGATCGCAGTCCCAAAAATTGAATATACAGACTATTCCTACTGGGAAGGATTACACGTTCAGTCCTCTGGCATGGCCAACTTGGCAGCGATGGCGGAATGGTACCACTTGTCGTGAAACGTTTGCGTTGCGCGATTCTCCTTCCTCAAGAGTCGAGCTTTCTCGGCGGTGAAAACCACCCGCTCCGATCGTCGACGCACTGCAGAGGCTGCCGGGCTTACAGAGCTTTCTGCGCCTTCTGCGCCGTCGACTTGATTGTCTTTTTCAACGAGCGCAGCCATCAAGTCTTCTCGCGGGAGGTTGAGAAGCGGGTTTCTGGACGACTGGAGAATTTTGACGGCCTCCTGGTCGCCATCGCTCTCGCTACCACTCCTTTGCCCCTCAACATAAGCAGAACTCTGCTGGCACGACACTCGTGACGTCTTCCGCCCCTGAAACCCTCGCATTGCTCCAAGTGAAGAGCGCTTTCTCAACGCCTTCGATTCCACGAAGGCTGTAGAGATCTGTAGAGTCGCCATTTTCTCAAGTCTACTCCGAAACCAAAGCGTCGAAGCGAGTAAAAATCTGCAAAAGCTGAATCACAATGGAGAAATGGTGTCAAAAAAAAAAATCCAACTAACGTACTTACAGCCCAGCACTTGATCTAAATACCTTTCATAAAGCATGCAATTTGAGTTTGAACAATCTTGACAGAGTCAGGGGAAAATGCACAACAACTGAAGATAGCGAAGGATATACTTAGTTCACATCCATACATGAGCTCAGAGCTCAGAATTAACAAGAACAGAGACATGCACATGTACTTAAAATGTACAACACACTACTAACCAAAATTGACTGCGACTTAGTTCCTACAATCACGCATAACATGACAATTTCCCATGCCGCTGTCCTACTCCCTGCAACTCTATCTTCACAAAAAAGCCTCTAATCACGCATCGATTTGCAAGTAATACTCACCTGTGATCAATTCTCAAAGGACTTCACTCCGTTTCAGAGTCAGCGAAACGAACAGCCTGTGCGCTATCTTGGAAGTTCTCACAATCAGCACAGTTCGAGACATGCAGATCTTAAACCGGCTGCGCCAGCCACTTATACACTTCTCACAGGTGCTGAGTGAGTGCCGGGGCCCGCCGGACGGACGGACGGGACGCAGCACGTTTTCACGCACGCGGTGCCAACAAACGTACAATCAGCAACGCGAAAAACGAAACCGCAACAGAAGTGCACAACGAAAAGAGCACCGAGCATATTCCCCGTGACAGACGCCCTCCTCAAATGGCCGGCTCAGGAGCACTTGGGACGAATTTTCACCTCGCTGATGAACAGCGCATGAGAAGGAGAAGGCCAGTGGCCAGTGGCCGGCCATTTCCAAGCGAAACTGGCGCAACGATCGGGGCCATTGCACGTCGAGGACAATCGAAGGACTGCAATCGCCTGGCGACATTTCCAGAGTGCCGTCCGGTGCGCTTGAGCGTCGTCGTCCTCTGGCCGTTGTCGTGGCGGGCCGCGGTTAGAGTGCGCGCGTCAGGGTGGGGCTGGGTCGCGTCCACCCGGCCCGGTTTACATCAGGCGCCGTTGGAAAATTGACCGTGCTCCGAGTCTGGGTCTGACGCCAGTCTCTTTTGTGCCTGACGTTAGCCGGTTGGCTGGTAGAACGGCGATGGTCCTTTTACGGTACATATGTAACCAGGATGTACATCTTTGAATGAAAATGTACACGATATGGGTGTATGTATGTAGTCCTGGTGCCACGCACTTTCGTTTTTTGAAACCAAGGACTCAAGGAGAATACAGACACTAAGTGTCCAATGGATGACAAAGAATTCTTCTGCGTGAGTTAGAAGTGCAAATGTTCATCTTTGAAATTTTGTGTGAAAAGGGGAGGTCTTGTACAATAGTTTGACCTCTTATGAATACTCTTGGATTTTTTTCAAGCAAATGATTCATATAGTACCCAAAAGGATGATTTCAACAATAACCAATTCGATGTTCCAAGGTTAATCATGCCAACCAAAGGATGGAGTTATTCCTCTATTAATCTCCTATAGTTTTGGTGATGCATGGTCCTAAAATGATTGATTTTCTATCTATCTATCTCTATCTCTCTCTCTCTCTATAATGATTTCAAATTTTATATCATGTGAATTTGTAAAGAGCAATTGTATATATTGGTCAATATATTAATACAATCAATTTTTTTAAATCCAAATGAGTTCATTAAAATTGTTTAAAAAATCATTATGCCCTATTCAAATGTCTTTATTTTTGAGATTTAATTGTATAAGCTCTAGTTTATATACTATTTGGCAAGCGTTTCATTTCATTTTTCTATAGATGTAATTATGTACATGTATCACAAAGATTCATTTTGATTCAAGAATATATAGTCTAAATAATAATTAGAAAGTACTATGGACCTATTGAAGGGTTGGTGTACATGATGAATCACTATATGCACAAACCTACACCACCCTAAATACATTCTACCCAAATTGAATGCACTCCCTACTTGGGTTACTTTATGCAAACAAATTAAAGAGTACCATGTCAACCACTTTGGACTCTCTTTCTCATGTCAGCATTTTCATGACAACTTGCATATATCAATCCACAATGTCAAGTTGTGAATTGAACATTAGTCTATAATTTTGAGGGTGGTAGATAAAGAAAAAATTAATTCTCATAAAATAGTTGTTGAATAGGAAGCCTTAGATCAACAAAAAACATATTAAGCCAACATTTGTGAAGCAATAGTAGAATTTGACATGTTCAATAACCTTCTCAAAGATTGTGTAAGGGTGGATACATCCATCTTCACATGGGTTTCATTTCAAACAAACTCCTTCTAAATCCAAAAAGAGTCATGAATTTACACCCCACTTTTTTTTTTTAAACACATGGACCATTTCCATTGATAGAGGAAACAATACAAAGAACCAGAGGAACCAGTCCCCGGCGACGCCCACAAAGAGCCAAACAACTCAAAACCTACAACCCAAAACCACCTTTAAAATACAGAGTACAAAATAACAATCGGAAACAAGCACTACCGAGCCACTTTTTCATCACCGTTGCTGTGAATGTACCCTTTAGGATATAATTCCACGTCGCAGTGTGAAAATTTGTGTTAACAAATGAATCCAGTCCAAAAGTGCACCTATATTCATGCATCTTAACACCAACTGCACAATTACGTTGAGTATACCAACCTGCAGATGGCTTCGATCGGTCAAGCATCATTGCTGGGTTCAACGTACGTCGTCTGCTCACAGCTCAACGTCTTCATGAATATCAGCGGCAGAATTTTCCTTGAATCACGGCAATCACATTCATTTGGTGATTGAGAGCCGATTCAGGAATGTACAAAATCGATCACACAAGCAAATGCAAACATTCAATGCTCCACCGTGACTCTGTGATCACTGTGTTTGCAGAGACGTAAGTTAGTGTAGATGCAAGCAACACTCTTAACCCACCACGTGTGAGGACAAGGTTTTACTGTCCCCGCGATGTCTGTGATCGACCTTTTAACTTAACGTACAGTACAGTAGTTTGTGTGCAGAAGACACAGACACCCCAGATCACTTCACCTTCTTCAAGGACTGAGATCAACCTGCAAATATCAAAGTGCCCGGTTCTCTTATTATTCCAAAACTGTACAGTGCAGTGCTTTTCAACGCGTCTTGTTTCGATGGCCATCAATGCCATCCCCGTGACCTTCAGTTCATTCGAAAAAGTGCAAAGGTGTTTTTGTCGAGTTTCGCAAGCAGCTCCTACGAATCCGCTTTAGTATCATTCAGGGGCTAAAGAAAGTGCAAAAAACATGCCTATTTGGAAGGTTACACATTTGCACAGATCGCCCTGCTTTTAGGGGTCACCTGCCGAGGAAACTTTCCAAGTGGGGAACTTGTGACGGATTACCAACTACACTAAGGGTAGTCACAGTTCCTTCATCCTCTGCATTTTCCGTGGAGAAATGGGAGATCGACCGGTGAATGGGGAGCCAATGCGGTTCATTCTCAGGTGGAGGAACTGTGACACCCCTTTTTCGTCATACAAGGGTGGAGAAATGGAGGACTGAGAATATTTTACCTCGGAAAGGGATGCTGGTTACTTTGCTGATTTCCAGGGTCCAAGCACAGGACTTGACGGGCTGCAGTTCAGAGTAAAGTATGCCTCAACCGGAGGTGAAAACGGCAATTGTGGAGTGGAACTACAGTGCCAAAAGGAATCTTTTTGTTGGAAGAAATTTTGTACGCGTCCATTCTTCTGCTCCGGAGGAGAAGAATGGACGCATACAAAATTTCTTCCAACAAAAAGATTCCTTTTCACAACGCACGGGGGTAGCCAACCGCTAACAGGCACGTCCCCATTCTCCACAAAAAATGTAGAGGATGGAGGAACTGTGACTACCCCTACTGTTCTTCAGCTTTTTTCTTCAATTTCTTTTCTCTTCTTTATGTAGAGAAAAAACTCCAAATGAATCCTTTTTCTCTTCTTTTTGAACATCCTTTTGGTACATTCTTTCATAAGAAAATCCCTAACACATGTTTCTGAGATTTTCATACCTTAAGTTAGGTTGTTTGTTTTTGTTTTGTTTGTTAATTGAGATCTCCTAGACCATGCATCTAAGGTCACATTCTTGATATTGATAGAAAGCTCTCTACAAGGAGGGGTGCATAGGCTTCGTTTCACGGTGTTTTGACCTATAGTGTGAAAGATATTGAAGTTTGAAGTTTTTATGAATTAAAAAAATTAAAATTTGACTTTGACTTTGACTATAGCAATAGTATAGGGCACACTAGTTGGTAGGAATGAAGAGTCTATTCATACAAGAGCCCATAGCAAGGTTTGATGTAAAGGTTATGTTCAAAACATGAAGACTCCAAGCATGATCACAACGTGGCTAGTTGTTAGATTGTATAAAACACCAATTTTCCAAGCCTTTCAAAGATACAACAATTTGACATCCTTATTGCAAGCCTACATATTACATTTGCTAAACCAACAATTCACTCTCTATCCTTGCCTTCGATACTAGCCCTTCATCAATTGTCTAAGAGGGGAGGCACATACATGTGGGTCTAGAGGGTATTTTATGGCCCCCTATAAGTAATACCTTTAAATTAGAGCTGTTCTATAGTATTTCAAGAATACTCCAAAATTTCTTTTAGTTTATTTTTGTAAATCCTATATTACTTCTAAGAATATATATTTGGGGTCCTAAGGAATAAAAATAATGCATTGTATTGGTTGGATTCATGTGCCTTTAAATTTTTTCACGAGTGCCCTCTAAGTCAATTGTATCTACATGTGAATTGGCTCACAAAATTATTCTGCATAAGATTGTCAAGTCCATTTTAGATTCTTTTTTTAAAATGCCACATTTAACTACTTTTGGAGCAACTTAAGGCCTTGGTTGGAGAAATTCCATTTACAGTTTTTGGAGTTGTTGGTTTGACATAGATTGCATAACTTAAAATTAAAAACTAAATCAACAACTTGGTTGTCAAGGATTAGTTGAGTTTGGTAAAAGTGTCAATTGCTCATGATAAGAAATGATTAGGAACTTAGGTCAATAAAAAATGAAAATGAAAAAACTTGGTTGTCCAAACTTTGAACTCACTTTGTTCAATGGGCGGTTTTGGACTTCAAAAAATGCCATTTTCTTGAAATTTGTAGTTTTAATTACAAAAATTACTTTCAATAGAGTACCTCACACTAATAACTTGCTTTGATTTGTGAATTATGCATGTATGTGAGGCCTTCTAATATAGTACTTCAAAGTTTTTAGTTAAAATCAACAAATTATTGTCTTCACTATTTTCATTCCATTCAAGAGTGATTTTCATCCAATTTTCAATTCATCCAAATATGAAGATTAGTTAGATTGCATTCATCTATAATTCATATAATTAGTGCAATGGAATCTCAATCTAATTAAACTCTTCCAATAATTGAATTAACTTGTGTAGTTTGTTGATATTTGTGGAACACTCACAAGTACTTTTATTGGTTCTTTTATATTGAAACTCAAAAATTAATTATTTCTATTCTTAGAACCTAAGAATTACATTGAAATAGTTCTTTAGTATGGGTGGACAATTAGTTGGCATGAGAATTAGGATGCCCAATTCAAACAATCCCATCATTGTACACCACAAATGCTACAAAGCCTCAACTACAAACAATGTTGAATAGTACTATGTATATCCTTGTGATAAAATAGTTTAACCCATAAACAATGCTACAACCATTTATGGCCAATGGATGACATAAAATTCTTTTGGGTAGGACAAAAGTGTAACTATTCATATTTGATATTTAGTGTGAAAAGTGAAGGAATTTTCCATTAGTTTGACTTCCAATGAGAGCTATTGGATTTTCTTAAACCAATGATTCACACGGGCTCAAAAGGGATGATTTCCACAGCCATCAATCCATCCTTTAAGGCCAATTAAATAGATTAAACCATACTAAATAACTATTTTGGTGTAAAGCTAACAAGGAATACTTACAAGCTAGTTGCTTCACCCTTTCTCAATAACTTTTTTCAAGTGAAATTTGCAATGGAGAATGATCTGTTCTAAAATTAATCTATGAGTTAACCTGTAAATGTCGACATGGACATTTTGTGTCCGATGGATGACAAAAATGGTTGTATTGGATGTAAGGAAGTGGTTTTTCATCCAATTTTTTTGATAAATGTGAAGATGGAGACATCCTCCATCATGGACAACCATAAATAGCATCATTGAGTGCAACTGTATTTCTGGTGCTGCAAATTGGAGCAAAAAGTCACGGAGATTGAGATACATGGTCTTAGAGCCCATACAGCCCTTCTTGTAAATTTCATGAGGGCATCTAATATTCATTTGCATGAACAGTACTTTTCTGCGCGGTCAGCACCTAATCTTGAACAGTTTGCAGCCCGCCTTTTTCCCCCGGTGACCAGTCCGACGTTTAAGGGTTAAACAGGCAACGTCAAGAAGTGTTTCCCGACTTCATTCAGAGAATCACTTCACGAAATTAGAAGCACTTCCTCTGAAGATTTGAAAGAAGCTTACAAGCGTTTGACGGAGTCAATTGAACAGGGCAAACCGCGGCAAACCGCAAACACACCACGTCGGTGTACTGAGTTAAGCTTCTATAGAAGCTAAGTGTTTGTAATTTTGTATTCAATGGAAACAAATACACAAGAAGTGTCTGAGGACACATGCAATTAGCACGGTCGATGTGTGTATCTTTGCTTTCTGATACTAACTTTCGGAAGTGGATGCACAACTCTAGGCTAACCATCCTGTACAATTTCAATTTCTTTGACGAGGTCTTCGGTGCAGTGGTTGACCTTCTAAAGAATTTTTCTAAGAGCAACAGTGCACTGAGAAATGGATAGTGTTTATCCAGGATTCCAGGTTCCCTGTGCTTCTAATAATGGGAGAGACAAGTTCCTGTCTGCTCAAAAAATGTAGGTATGTAGTAACTGTCGACGATCCGCCAACCTGTTAATGGATTACTAAGATCCACATCTGAAAGACTATATACAAACTTGCGAAACCGAAATTAAGTACAGTAGAGCATTGCACAACTACTCGGGAGTAGCGAGCTTGCTGGCGATGGCGGAATGGTACCACTGGTCGTGAAACGTCTGTGTAGCGCGATTCTCCTTCCTCAGGAGTCGAGCCTTCTCCGCGGTGAAGATCACACGCGCCGATCGGCGACGCGACGCTTGCTGCACCTCCGAAACGGGTTCTAATTGCTGGAATGTCGGAGCTACTTCGGCTTGCTGCGCTTCTTCGTGTATCTCCTCCTCCAAAAATGCAGCGATCAAGTCCGCAGGCGACAGATTCAAGAGTGGACTGCTTAGAGATTGGCGAACGGTGACTCCATCTTGGCGCTCTGCAGTGTCGCTAGAATCATCTCTATGTGCTGCTGAAACAGGGGCCTGTCGACACGCAATTCGTGACGTCGTCTGACCATGGAACCCTCGCACATCGGCAATCATTGCGCTACTCTTCAAAGAGTTCGAGTGCACAAAAGGGGTAGCAATCAATAGAGAGGCCATCTTCTCAGGCTCGAAAACGAAGAGTGGAGATGAAAAGTACACGCTTGATACCTAGGAATTCGTGCTGATGAAGCTGAGAGAGATAATAAAACCTGCACTCCAGGAGGATGTCCACAATCAAGAAAACAGAGAGACGAAGAATATTTTGTCCAGAGAATATGCCGTAGAGAGTTCAAGATTGCAAACCGTATGCCAAAGAAAATTACACAGTTTGCATAAACTAACTCAAACTTCGCCGCGCCGAGGGCAACTAAACACAGTCACAAGCAGTGGCTTGATCTCATTGGAATGGAACAAATTTTTTTTCTCAGAAACACAAAACAGTCAAGTCACATAAACAGTACTCATTCAAAAAATGGTCTAAACATACCGGTCGCAAATTCTCGGTATTCTTGTTACCACCAGCTAGCATCCGACACCAGCCCCGTAGTTCGCAAAGAAAAGAGCGCAAACGAGTTCGGCAATTTTCAACAGAAGCTCAAAACATTCACAATGTGTTGCAAAAGGACAAAGGCTGATGTGTTTATAGAGTTCTTGCAGTCCGTTCTGTACCAGTGTGCCGTCAAAAAAGTAAAAGAGCAACTAGTCGCAGCTGCAACGAACAATCGCAGTCCCCAACGGAATATTCTAAAGGCAAACGACCGATGCTGAGTCAAATTGGCCGGTTCTGAAATCTGCAAAGAAAGCGTGGGTTGTGAGAGGCAGCGAGGGCGGTAGATGCAATGTGCCGATCCGATCCACGAATCAAGGACCGGAAACTTTGCGCAAACGGGAGCTATTGCAGGTGGGATGAAAGCATATGACCGAAACCTACTACTTAGAGTAATAAGTGTGTCAGCCTGGTCGTCCTCGTCTTCGTGCTCATCCGCAAGCCGTTGGGTAGAATGGGTCGGGTCGGTCCCCTCCGACACCCGACCCGTGAAACAGACAACCCGGTTCAGGGCAGGGTATTAAGCAGATATCGGGTCGATAGATTGGGCCGGGTCGGTCCCCTCCGAAACCCGACCCGTGAAACAGACAACCCGGTTCAGGGCACGGTATATCCTCCAGCCTCATTTCACAAGTTCTTTCGATGTTGCTCATTCACGACAGTTCATCTGAATGGATGAAATTTGACTGGTGTTGTTAGCAACACCGATGAATGTTTGAAATTATATCTAAAAAAGCATTGATATTTTACGTTTACTTTAAAGTGTCAGCCCAAGCTGGGCCGGGCTGGGCAGCCCGGCCCTGGAAACAAAAAACCTAGTAAATGCAGGTCAATCCACAGCTTCATTCACAAACTTTGGCTTTCCTTTAAAAGTAAAATGTAAGGCTTGTAAAATTAACTCGGTTTGGCATGAAGTTTACTTTTAATCTCTACCTCTTTTAGTTTATATTAACATACAACCTTACTTATTTTGGAACATAGGATTGACAACTATATAACCTTGCTTATAAAATTAAAAGAACTAGGGCCTTATTTTGTTAAATATATCCCTCAAACAATCAATTTTTGATCATTATAGCATAAGGAATTTGAGAACTAAAAAGTGCACAAGCATAAAGTGAAGATTACTAATGTAAGTGTAATTTTAGGATTTGGTAACAAATTTTTTGGCCAATCTTAATAGTATGCAATCTGTTGTAGAATTGAACAAGATCCTTTATCTTCTTAGAGGTTAATCTAATTCTTGTGAAAGCTTAGAAGTTGGCAAGGTAGAATTAGTAGAAAAATTCTTAGTAAGATAGTCTATGAAAGCAATGGAAAATCTCAATTGTAGCTCTCTTTGTATGTGTTATGCTCACTAACTTTCACTTTCATAATATATAGTGATCTTTTGTTAGCTTTTGAAAAATGAAATTAATATATCAACAAATATGCATTTTTGGTATGACTAGTTGATAGTCAATTTCATTAAAATGGTGGAATTCTATTAAATTGGCATGACATTCTGCTACTTTGGTACTTTTAATCTTTAGACTTTGTGGTCTGAAATCTAGATCTGTCCTAGATGTCAGAAATCTATACTTGTCATAGATGATTTAGACCACACAGTCTGAAATCTATAGCAGTTTTAGATTTCTAAAATCTATAAGAGTCCTAGATATCAAGAATCTATACCTTTCCAAAATGTCCCTTCTGAAGAATGGCACATGGATTACCACCATTTTAATGGAATTGACCATCTTGGTATAAACTCTCAAGACCACGGAAATATAAACATTGAAATTAATGCATGTTTGCAATTGCTGAAGTATATAGAGAAAAGTGGCAATCTCTAAGCATTTCAATGGGTAAGCTAAGCTTTTCTCCAACTTTCATCTACTAATTCTCATGAAATGTGTGCAGACAAAGAAGTGATTGTTCCCTTCTAAGTAAGCTCTAGAGAGCATGACTTCTTCTGAAAACATTATGGATCCAGAGCTATGGAGCAATCTTCAGTATCATGTTAGTCTAGATCATATATTCTCAAAGATGACGTGCCGAGCACTCTACCAGCTCCGCAGTGTGTGCAAGGAGTGGAATAGCATTGGAAAGCAACAACTAGGCTTTTCTAATGGCTTCCAAACCCCCTTCTTTGTGATTGTTTACCCAGTGCCCTTCACAGGAATACCATATCATGCGGGCATTCTAACACTGCACATTGCATCAGGCCAATGGAGATGGAAGCCTCAACATATCTGTGGTTTCCCAAAGTTGTCGGCTCAGCTCGACCCTTTGTATGCTCCGTTTTCTATGAACGGTTTGGTCTTCTTTACGGGTGAACATTTCGTGTATGATATTCGTACCAAGAAAATCTATAAATGTGAAGATATCAGACACTACATGTCTGAAACGGGGATTGAAAGACCTCGAGTTTTGGCGATGGCAGTGGATACCTCTGTTACACCCTTCCAGAATAAGATTGTCCTCGGCAGTCCTACAACCAATACTCGTATCTTCTGTAGAAACAAGAGGGAAAGTAAACCTTCAAGAATAGCTTCAATTACTTCCAAGAGATGGCCATTGTACTGTCTAAAGTCCTGTTTGCAATGCAATGACCGCGTCTACGTTTGGTGGCGGACGACGATGATTCAAGTGTATTCGTTGAAGGAAGACAAGTGGACTGCTCTCAACCCTCCTGAAAATAGCGGAGATAATGGAAGTGCACTAGGAGCTTGGAACAATCGGTTGTTTATTGTCGGCATGAAAGATGGCCCATTGCCAGCTATTTGCGTGTGGGAATTGGTGGACGAATCCAAGCAAGTGTGGAGAGAGTTTGCGCATATGCCAGGAGAGATGTATGCTTGGGTGGTGCCAAATGCTGATGATTCAACTCATGTCTATGCAAGCTTTTACAATTGCTTTGTCCTCATGTACACAGTGCTAGATAGGAAGGCAGACAAAGCTGGCATAAGTGATAATTTCGTTATGTTCAATTTGGAGTCAAAGCGATGGGAGAAGATGAGCTTGTGGGACAAGCTAGACGAAGACACAGATTGTCATCTCGAAGACACTAGAGAACCTAGATATAAAGACACCAGACAACCTAGATATGAAGAAGAGGAACTCTTGGTCATACAACCAATGTGAATGAAGAGTATGTTGGGGATAGTTCGACTATTTAAGCCATGAGCACTTAGATAGCAGGTCCTATCCTTAGTGCCTCCTTTCAAAGCTACGGAGACTCTATGTCACGGACTTGTAACTAGTACATAGTCGCTCATATTTAATGATATATATTTCTTGGGTATTCTATTACCCTATTGAATTAAGGTATATTATGAGGAATGATTCAAGAAGTTGATAGTTGTTTATATATTCGTGTGGGTTTGATTTCTATTGACTAGCATCTTGTTAAGCCATACTAGGTGCTTTCTTGATATTGGGATAGGGTTGTAATAGTCTCTCTTTCCTTTTTATTAGTATTATTATTTCAATAAATTCTATACATAAATAGATTGGAATACTGCATATATAAGCATATATAATTGGTGTAGTTTTAAGGAGAATCAAGTGGTAATGATTGCGTTTGGTGAGGATAACATGAATAAGGTATTGTATTGCCTTTGAATGGGTGAATTTCTTGGAGTGTTTTGTTTATAGAGCTAAAATTTAATAATTAGGTTTTGGTCTTCATGTAATAGTTTTTGTACCTTGAGTATATAGCTTTTCTGATGCCGAAAGTGATTGTTATTTGTTAAGAGTGGTGCTATATTCCATCTTTGATGTTTGATGTACTGAGTAGTTTATTTTATTTTTTTGCATGTGATGCTATTTTGTGCAAATCTATCAATGTGGTATGTGAATTCAGTGAATGTATGACTGTCCCCGAATATGCTTGGAGGGTCAATATACAAGTAAATCTTGTCTTCACATGCATCCGAGGGACACATTATGGCACCCTTTAAGTAATTCCCTTAAACTCAAATTACTCTAAAATATTTCAAAATATTTCAAATCTATGCAATTGTATGATTTTGTGAACCCTACATTTGCTTCTAAACTAAGGAATAAAATGCACCTTTTAGTATTTACTCGTGTAGTTTTCTACTTTTTCGCTAGTGCGCCATGCCTTCAATGCTCTCTGTTCATAAGCTTTGAATTTTTTTCTCGGTGATCTCCAATCATGCCGGCGACGGATCAATTTAGTACCTGAACGAGAATGCTTCGATCTTTTGTAGTCAACATTGAGAGCCAGAGACCACCATGGAATCGTTACTTACAGCAATGGTGAAGCTTGCAATCGTCACTGTGATTCCCGAGCATTTCGATGGGCTAGTTTCTCTGCAATTTTGTTCTATTATTAAAACTCCTGGACGACTTTGAAACGCGGGTATCTGTGGAAGTATTCTCAAGACTCTTGACGGATATGACTTCAATTCCTTCAACAGCACCATGGATCCTAAACTGTGGGGCACGCTGCGGCACCACATTTGGCCTAGAATCTGTATCTGAAGTTGCCACAGTGGGAGTTCTTCCGTTCCGTGGCCGGGGTGGGGTATGCCAGGTTTGGAATAGATTAGCACATCAATGACGGTAATGACGGTAATGACGGTCTAATAGCGAATTTCATTAAAATGACAGTCATTCCGCAACTTTGGCACTTTTACAGTTAACACCGCAGCATCTTCTTCAATGGTTTAGACTGCGCAGTCTCTAAATGGCATATGGAATACTGCCATTTAAACAAAATTTTCTATTATTTTACTAAAAGAGTTCAGAAGTCCTACTTAGTTTGTGATTGCATATCAGATAACCTACCCAGCAGTGCCATACATACTACCATGCTGGCGTTCTGACACTATAGTGAATTTCATTAAAATGACAGTATTACGGTAAAATGGCGCAACATTCCATTAAAGTGGCGCAGAATATGTTAGAAATTGCACAACATTCCATCAAAATGGCATGGAATATGTCAGAAATGGCGGAATAATACCGCCATTTTAATGAAATTCACCATCACTGCTTATTGCATCATGCCAGTGTAGATGGAAGCCCTTTGCCTGTGGATTCAACTGAGCTCGACCCATGGTTTGTTCCGTTTTCTGTGATCGAACGGTTGGGTCATACGGATCGGAGTGCAGAACCATGATAGTCGTACATGATCGATGCTATTGCTAACAGAAGATATTGTATAAGGTCTGAAGAGTTCACATCCGGAATACCTCGAGTTCTAGCCATGGAAATGGATGCCACTGTTATGCCCTCCAGATTGAAGATTATCCACGGCCGCCCTAACACCAATACACGTATACCTTAATTTCTGAATACCCAGGATTGTACTTACAGTGGACCCTGGGAGGTGAGATCTTCCCCAACAATTACTGGTTACTGGCAAATACGAGATGCCCGTCAATTTATGACGTCATGTTTGCAATGCGAATTGACGGGAACGTTTTATCGGCAAATTAAATAAGCATTTTTAGCACCAAGTGTATTTGTCGAAGGTTATATATTTTTTTTTTACCGTATGAAACTATTGTACTGAAAATATTAGGTGTACCCAAAATCTGAATCTCATGTTCAGAGAATGTCCATGTTACACAAGAATTTTAGATGGGAATCCCAGAAGGTCACAAATAGGTGCAGTTACCTTAATGGTGCTGAGAACTACCAACGCATTCCCAACAAACTTCCAACTAAACCAAAGTCAACCAACAAGGCTCTCCAGTGGCGGCCGATCAGCACCCGCCCAGCGACTGCTTTGATGGAGCCAATGTGAAGTCCACGGAGATTAATTAGATAGCTACTCAATTACACCATCTCAACAAAGTCCTTGAATCCCAGAATCCAATGCTATCATAGCAGAGTATATATCCTCACTGCCTCACATTGATCTTCACAACAAGCAACTAGTCTCTCTATCATTCCAGTAGAATTTAAGCATCAAGCTCAAATATTTTCGATCTCGTGAGGGTGGTGATCGAGTTTGTTTGCTGCAAGTACGATTGGAACGATCGACATGGGCAACGGCGACCACACCCACGGCACCATGAAGCTCCAAGTCGCCGCTGCGCTGTGCTTGGCGCTGCTGGTGGCATCTGCCATGACGCCAGCGGTGGCGGCGGCTGGCTGCGACATCTTCCAGTTGGTGCCGTGCATCGCCGCCAGCAAAAACGCCCGCGTGGTGCCGTCCCAGCAATGTTGTGCGAACGTGGCCAAGATGGGCGCGGGCGCGGCGGGCGCGAAGTGTTTGTGTTCGCTGCTCAGCAGCTCGCTGGCCAAGTCGCAGGGCGTCGTCCCTCGCATCGCGCTGGGCATTCCCCAGAAGTGCCGCATTGCGGTGCCTAAGGGCTTCGTCTGCCAAGGTACGAACCCAATTCTACATGATCTCACATTCTAATTTCCATTCTAATATGTCACGAAATTGTTCTGACTTGAGCTATTTTCTCTGTTGCCTAATTAATCACATGTGCATTGGCAATCATCTTGAGTAGGGTGGAAGTTTGAAGCAAGAACCTTGGTTGCTGATTTATGCATGGATTGCGAGTTTAGTATGCAGAGGTGCTCTTTGGTTGTTCTGATCTGAATTGTTCAACGTGCAGGAATCCGTGTTCCCGGGAGCTGAGCGAAGATTGTTGAAGCGCCAATGAAGTTGCAAGCGGCATCCAATCGATCGTCAGTGCTCGATCAAGTCTCGAATTTGCTGAGGAGCACTGAATTGAATGATACCGTAGAACTTGTGTGCAGCTGGCGTATGATGGAGTACTAGTTAGAAGGTTGAATCTCATTTCTGAGATTGTAGGAATTGGTGATTGCATTGTGGAATTCTCTTTAATTTCTGCAAAATCATGATGAGCTTCGACTCACTTTTTGGATTATATTAATTGCCCCAATTCAAGTGAGATCTTGTTGAATGTTGGCTTTCGGTTGTCTGGCACTTGATTGAGAATCAGTATGACGTTTGGCTTTACGGTGATCGCCTGTTATGTACGGCAAAAACTATCCACTAGAAAGGAAAATGTGTGAATAGAGGTTCTTTTTGGGAAATTAGCCATTGATTTCTTATAACGTTGATTTCGTTAACTGGCGATATCCCACCAACCAAAAATTGTGAAATATATCTTCAGAAAGGTCTAATTTCAGGCCACAAAATAGAACTGGTATAGATTTTGGTTTAGGGCCTGAACCGCTCCACAGTAACAGAATACCGCTAATTTAATGAAATTGACGATTTATATGTTGACTGAATCTTTCATGGTTCACACTTGTCTATGTAATTTGGGCGTTGGGGTGACATTCAGCAAATGCACGAATGAACGGCATGGACTAGGTGAAGTGAACCTTGAGCCTCGTATGTATACAGTACCATGTCCAGCCACTGAATGGCACTCGAATGTTGAACTCATTTTAATAACGTTCGGCGTTGAACTTTCATGTTGTAACTGGAAATAACTTCAATGTTTGGACTTATTCCACGGTTCCACCAAGCACAGCCTCCCTCCGCAAATGAAACGCACCCTTCCACTCCAACGTGTCGAGAGGAAGCGGGATATCCCGAACAGGAAGCAATCCTTTAATCGTTGCAGAACTCCCTCCGTCGCGCTAAAAATTGTGATTTTAAAAATTAAGCCATGGCTGCTCCTCTGGGGAGTCACCATGCGGAACATCTGGTTCCGGTTGCGAAGACGAGGCCCTTGTTCTGGAACTTTCCAAACATTGAGGATATTCCAGCACTTCAAGAACTGGCGTCGATTGATGCTCACCACGAACTCTAGTGACAGAATGTCAAAAGTAGTGAGCAGACACCTAAGTAAGGACGGTAAGTTACAATTTCGTCGCATAATCCGGCATGATTGCGTAGCTACACTTGTTGCTGGTGAAAAGTAACCTCTTTGCCTTGCTCTGACAAATTAATTTACATTTGGATTTCTCCATCCCGAGGGAAATGGCTTCCCGAGGACCCCGTGAATCATCAGTGGGTGAAAAACTAAGCACATATACTAGGTTAGGCAGTTGGAGGTGATGAAAACTGCATTCCCAAACAAAACTTCAGGTAAACCAGAGTCAACCAACAAGGATGTTTACCAATATTTACCTGACCTGCACTCTCAAATGCGAGCGCAAATGGCGGCAGCGCAGCAACTGCCCAGCAACTACTTCGATGGAGCCAATGTGAAGTCCACGGAGATTAGTCGGATACTGACAGCATCTCAACAGATCCTAGCAATGAATCCGGCCCTGCCTACTATATACGCGCAAACTATATCTTACAGGTATCCACACGTCCTTAAATCAATTCTTCACCACAAACACCGTCTCTCACACTCAGAATTTCAGCTTCAGCTTCAGCTTTAATTGTTGCACTTCCCGAAGCGAAGTGTTTGTGTTCGCTGCTCAGCAGCTCGCTGGCCAAGTCGCAGGGCGTGAGTCCCTCGCATCGCATTCGGCATTCTCCAGAAATGGAATGTCGCATTGCGTTGCCCACGAGCTTCGTCTGCCAAGGCAAGTAACTTACCCAACTAATTCACATTTCCATTCTAACTCATCATGAAACTGTTAATGATCACACTTGAGCTATTTGGCAATCGTTGGAATTATATTGATCAAAATTTACAAAATTTGTTTGTTTGTAAATGAAGAATTAATGACCTGATAATCGGCATTTATCAATAGGTGGCCAAACAAACCATGATTTTGGTATGTGTATGTTTAAATTTATCAAAGATGAACAAGAGAACCTTTCAAGTTCAAGGTACTGTATGACTTAGAAAATTGATTGATGACAATCTTTTCCTACTGTTACATTATAGATGGATGTAGGCACTTGTTGATATTTGTCAATGTTGTGTAGGTATTGTACAAAGAATATCAAATCTAGGTATCCCCAAGATGTGAGATACAATGATCCTATCTTAGAATATTGCAATTCTTAGAGATGTTAGATTTAAAATACTTAGCATCAACTGTGCCAAGTAGATTTACATTGATGAACTATTGAGATTTGAGACATTTTGTGATTCAAGGATGTCCATCTAATCCCTAAAGAACCAAGAATCTATTGAATGGACACTTAAAAACTTAGATAGGGTCATATGAAGTCATTTCTAACAAATGTTTTCAAATTTTTGCCACTAAATGAGAACTTTTACCTCCTTCTAGTGAATTAAAAAAAAATTCAATATTGAATGCATGATTCAAAAGTAATGCTACCAACAAAAAATTTAGGCAATTTTGTCAGTTTAGGCATCTTTTGTGATATGCTTCATCTACTTTTGAAATTTGGCATGTAGATAAATAATAGAATATAGCATGTAATTGTTAAAAATTAAACTAAATTTAGTTCAAAAAACTCATTCCAAGAGAAGTCAAACTCTACTAACCTTACTAGACAAGTTTAACAAAAAAAACATTTTCTTTCTAACTTCAATTAAAATTATATATATATATATATAAAACTTTAGTCAATGTACTAAAAATGACAATTTCTCTTTAAAAAGACGCCTAGTCCTTTTGGGTGGATGAATCTAGTGCTATATATGGGATACAAATAATCTTTTATATGAGGTATTGTAGCTTCCTAGCAACTTAGAAAACTTTTTGAATAATAATTAATGAAAGTGAAAAAAACATTTGGATAGCCTAAAAATCAATATATTAAAGTTTGAAAATTTTAGAATAATATTAAAATAGATGAGATATTCATCCAGATTGTTCTTATATTTTTTGGATGGTTGCTTCTACTTTCATCTAAGGAAAATACCCTAAACCTTGATCTTGACTTCCAAATCCTAAACTTTTGGCTACTGTGTATGTCAAAGTTTTGTTAAGTGTTAGCTTGAGAGGCTTGTTGCATGTGAGAGATATGTTATGTTTATGAGAGATTGTGCATTAAGACAATCAAAATGGTGAGGCAAAAAGCTTTGTAATGTATGTTAATATTTATTGACAAAGAAGAGATGCAAGATTGTATAGAACAAGATCAATTTCTATGAATTAGCAATCTTTATTTATATATATATATATATATATATATATGTATGTATGTATGTATGTATATAACAAAATAGATTAATAACTTTCTTAAATATTGAAGCATCCTTTTAATTATTATCTTTTTGACCAAGCTACTAGGAAGCTATAGTAGGGACTCCCCAAAGCTTCATTTGTTTGCAAATCATAGTCACTATTGTCAAGTTTTTACATTTTCTTATTGACAATTGAAACAAAATTTCAATGTACCCAAAAATATTTCATTTGAATATTCCATGTAATGTTAAAAAATAAAAATAAAAAATAAAAATAAAAATAAAATAAAAAATAAAAAAAATAAAAAAAATAAAAAATAAAAAATAAAAATATATATATATATATATAAATTAATTAATTAGATGTACATTTGGTGAAGATGGTGCTTCTAGCTCAGGGACACACTTGGAAGTCTCTACCTTCTGTAAAAGTAGGGAGTAGAAGGTTTCTAATACATACAATATTAAAACAAATAACAAATACATATTAAATTTTTTGTCTGCTAACATATTATATATATATAATTTATCAACTTATAGGCTAGTTTAACATATGGCAAGGTAATTTCACAAAAGAATTACTAATGTTCAACATGTAACATTTCTCTTAGAGGATCTAGAAGGGGGGTGAAAATTTTGTTACATATGTGAGATACGGAGTATTATCCCCTCACTGCCCCAACCTCAACGGCGTCACTAAGTTGTTTCAGGAGCAATCCATACATGAATGGACCTAGCCGGAAATCACCGCACCTAACTTATACGCAAATCCACCGTTGATTCTCGTGCATACCTTCATTGAGGGTGTTTAGTTTCTGTCCGCTTCACGAATAGTGCATCACACGCTGACATCATAATGTTTGATCAACACAGATTTTCTAGAAACAATGCCGCGCGCGTTTCACGGTTCTTGAGGTTTGCGGAATGATTTGCATGCACCTTGAATCAGACTTGGACCCCGCTTTTACCAAGTGGCCAAATGCACTTCCTAAACACGCATGCATGCCAATTTGCAATGCCCGACGATGCAGGTTGGAGAAGGGAAATGGTCAAACAACCAGGCGACGGTTCTGCACTGCGATGAAACCGGTGATCGGCGATGAGCGGGGACAAAGCCAATGCGCACGGGTGATAGAAAGTCACATATCCTGTCTTGAAATTAGTGTGGATTGAGGACCAGCGTTTCAGAGAGACGGAGAGTAAGGCAGTCGGAGTCACAAGTAGTTACAAAATGGTTTTTAAATTGCCAAGATGGGTGAATGCAACAATGGTCTGCTACACCGAAACTAACAAAACTGAGAGGTGGACAAGAATTTGAAAATCCCGACGAACTCCGAGCCCTCGCCTCCATGAACAGACAGCATGTTTTGAGACCACCACAAAATTGCAAATCTTACCTACAGTGACTAACTGAATACGACTAACTTATACAGCCATGCGACCAACCGCAGCAGTCATTCCGGTGTGGATTCATCCACTTCTGCCCAAACACTCCACAGCAGCACCACGCAGATCTGTCAACACCCCAGTAAAAGCCAAATTGATCTCTCCACAATGCACACAAATTCATGGTCTCTCCCCACCTCGCACAGAAACAAGTACCTCTATGAGGGAAGAGCAGCACAAAATTAGAGTGGGCGGATCCGAGGCCCAACGATCTCTGACTGGCCTTGTCAAGTCAAAAAATGGACAGAAGGCGCCAACTGCCATGTCCGGTATTTCATAGGCTGTATTCAAATGAAGATTGCACGTTCCAGAGTATATGAGGGTCTCATCCAAGCACACATCCCGATTGGCCTTCCTGAACCAACCATTTTTGTTTTTTTACTACATCTTCATCCGGGTCACAGGTTGTCGGCTACACCGCTTTTCAAATCCAAAGGGGACAGATTTCGGCCGCTGGGGCAGTGAGAGGTCAAACTTATCAAGGTAACCTTATCAGGGTTATCTATACCCTATATTCTCAACTTTAAAAATTTGTAAAATAAGACCTAAACGTCAGGAAATTATGAAACAGCTAGGATTGGATTTTAGTTGAGGTTGCTTACTATCTTATTAAGAAAAAAAAATTGTCACTTGACCACCGAGATAGTGGATCCTGAAAAAGGTATACAGATATGCACACCCTTGGGAGAAAAATGTACAGACAATTGCAATTCCATCAACATTGATGAATTTCAGGTCCATTCAAGAAATAGATTCCAAGGAGATGTAAGCTTCCGTTCGTCCAAGGGGATGATTACTAGCAGCCATTTACTTACGCCCTCTATTGCTAGACTAACAACCGTCACCCTCCACTTTAGATTTCTCCTTGAATTTTAGCTTTGTCCTCGCAGATAAAAATCATTCATAAGGAGCCATGTTTCCAATCGACTACTTGGGTCATTAACACATTCATTGAACAAAGTTGCTTAATGTTGGTTATACTAAATGACATAACCGAAATTGCATAGCTTGTATACCAACATCACAGAAGTGGGAAGCATGTGTAGACCAAAGAAAAGAATGAACAGGGTGAGCTTCTAGCAACGAATTTGAAACTCATTCAAAACTAATCTTCATTAAAATACAAAATGTACACACAAATAATTGCTCCCTAAACCGTCTAGGAGAGATCTGAAAAAAAAACCTTACTAAACCCAACCTGCATCCTCAAATGGTCCCATTTGCATCCTGCTCTGCGACTGTTGCTTGGTCTGTTTTGTGGGCTTGCACCAATCGTGCTCCAAGCAGGTGACTAGCCCAAACTCTCGAATATGAAACATGGCCTACAAGACCGCAAACTGATTGTTCCATGAGAAGCTAAGGTAACCGCATCCAACTGCAACATAATCAGGGCTGGGCATAATTGCTCTCAGAAGAAAGGTCATATTATTAAGTATTCTTAGTAACAAGCCAAGAGGATTATTCCAAACGCACCAAGAATGCATTCCTTAGAGGTATAAGGGTATAAGGGTTCAAGGTTTTATTCGTAGACCAACAAATGTTCTAATGTAGAGCTGGAGTATATTCTCAATATCAAGATGTACTCGTCGTGCAAGATTTTGGTGTTTGCATTGAGGTGAGTGTCGCAATTAAGCGGTTACCTTAGTAATTCTGTCAATCTACAAATGATCCAACCTGCGAGCTTGAGACAAATTGGGCAATGAAATGTGACAGCTGAAGTTGATCGATACATACCATCCACTTGGTATCAGCATCAGATGTCAGTTTCTTGAAGACGTTCGAAGGGCACTTTGCTTACAACCACAAGCCTCTTCACTCATCTACAAAGAACAAAGAACAAAGCAAGGTCATTATTGTCAAGTTGCAACATCTCCTAATATGTATATTCAGCCAATTGGTCTGATATTTACTTCTGAATCAGGTCTCCTTTATGAAAAGGTCACGAATGCACCAAAAGTCCAAAATTGGGATGAGACGAGTAAGGCAGAACAAACTCACCATTAGTGAAGCCAACAGACGGCGCCTGTAAGCATTAACAAAACTCCACGTTGCAAGGAAGCACAATTAGAAAGATGTCAGGAACGAACATTGGAAGGATTAGAATGGAACTGAGAATCAAATTACTTCAAAAGAACGAATTTTTTTAGGACCAAGAGGCCCAAATTGAGCCTCATGTTGTATTAGCAGTTTTGAAAAGGTCATGAGGGTACTTTCTTTAATCCAATTTTATATGAATTTTGACTAACACCTGCAATTTCCTTTCACTGATCCTGATGATATAACCTAGGGTCCCATCTGAACTATAATTTTCACAATATAATCAATCAAATTGGTCACTTTTTAGAACCATGCATCCTTGGCCCGTAATGTATAATGCGTTAGCTTTTGGTTAATCTACGAGGAATTAACCAAAAGCTAACGCATTATACATTAACCAAATGCAAACGCATTATCAATCAAAAAGGATAGGATAAGGAAAAGACCAGGATTTGGAGAACAGCACAGGTTCCGGTCATCAATGTGCTCGGTATCCAAGCCCAACACCCATGTTCCAACCGCTACGTCCTCATTCTTGTACTCTTTGAGATAAGCACTGCAAGAAAATAGACATCACATGTTTAGTTAGAATTAAAAACACCAATGTAATATGGAGAATAATAACAAGTACAAAAGTGGAGCCAAGCGAATCATGAAATGGACATATTGATACCTACCTATTAATCGAGATATACAGGGCCAATGATCTCGAAAGACCATAAACTTGACCAGCAGCATGCCGATGGTATCTGGTCCACAAGCGAAAGTACTTCAGATCAATTTAATAAGATTGAAACTGCCAGAGGTGTACATTTGCTCCACTACTTCATTAGGACAAAAAACGAATTATATAAATCTTAACGTAAATTGACAGGAAAAGTAAGACATTCGCGAAATGTCAAATCATTTGACTCCCAGGTGACCAATTTTAAAATAGAAAGTACACTTGGAAGCTTATAGTCGATTCTTGTTATAGGGAATGATATCTTCTTCAATAGGTACACTTGTCACCTCCCTTGACACATTCAAAACGATTTATTTCAACTCCTATAGGTGGCCACTACAAGGGGGTTAAAAGATGTTGAACATATTTAATATTATGGTAGAATTCATGGATCGCATGTTAACTTGAGCATCTACACTTACTCTGACTTCTGCTCTCCAAATTTCCACCAGTCAGGCTCATACCATTGTGCATTCCTGCATCATAGAGACCCCAAAATTAAGCGTCCTCGACAGAAAAGCTTCTCAGCGACTACCGGTAGTACAAGCAACAATAGTAGATGTTTTAACAGCACCTAGTCCCGGTAAGAAGAATCCTCATATGTCTAAAACAGGAAGGGGTATACTGAGACCTGTTGCTATCAATAAACTATGCAAGTCATGGAAAAAAACTACTACTCTTTTTCAAATGTAATAACTGAAGTCTAAGATGTAGTTATTTCAGGAGACGAAACAATAAGATAATGGTGACATTTGACAATATTGGCGCAAAAGTATACTTAGACAGAAACAGGAAAACTCAAAACTTAAAACATGACTAAGGTATGATGTCTTGTTAACACCGATAAATTCTCAACCAGGATGCCCTGAATTACTTACGGGTCATTTACAACAATCCCAGACTTCATGCAACCCACGTATACCCTGGGCTTGTCTCGATGACTGGATAGCATGTTTGCCATCATATCTGCTCCATGTCAGCAAGAACACGACATGATTAGTACTAGCGCTACGTCAGTTGAGACTTACATTCGTTAAATTTGCACATTTCTGAGTGCCCAAAACTTTGGGTGGGCGTCTAAAATCTAATCCAAGACGTTCATATTTTTTAAGTTGGGCAAATCTTAGAGTCCCAAAAATGTTATATTCAAGATCCCATAGCTCAAAAATTCATTACACATATAGATTCGGGGTTCAGCTGGCCGGTTTGAGGTTTCTGTTGGGCAACTCAAAACTATGCTACTTGTTGTAATCCTTTAATCATGGTCAACAAGTTTGTGTGATTTCACCAAAGTTATGAATACTACCATGCTCATTTACTAAGTACCTCCGACGTGACACTCGTTTAATAAGTACAGAAATGAAGGGGCTTCGGATCAGCTTGTAACTGTAATACGGAAGGAAACAATCACCTCACCTATATTCAGACCAACACTATCATCCATCTTCACATAAAAATCTGCGTCCCAAGTGCTAGCCGCTTTACTGAAAAAGAGCCTAGATTTCTGCGTCAAGTTATCATCGCTTTCGACATGATCCTCCTACAAAAATTAATACCACCGTGCAAATTGACCCAGCAATATTTGTCAGGTCTAAATTGTCAGGGATGAAGAAGCTGATCAGTCAAAAGAGAAAGAACTTGGGATTGTATCCTAGACATAAACCAACTAGGTCGGACGTCATAGAAAGTGATGTCATAGATTGTTTGGCTTGAGACGTGGAAGTAAAGAGCAAGTGCCCAAAGAGAACCAAGAACTATACAGAAAAGTGGAATGTAAGGGAAAACAGTTAGAAATCAAGTACCAAAAAAAGAAAATCTCCTGTTTCATTGCTTTCTTGATCAATTTGTCGGTCCAACATATCTCCTTTGTTTGAACTGTATCCAATCCAAGCTTAGAGTTGTCACATGCGCCATCGATTGCAGAGCAGTGACATTACTAGCGTCCATTCAAGGTGGGATTCAATTGTACACGGCAATATGCATTGCCACTCGTTAATCCGACGTAATCCGAAGTGATCTATCTAAATGAGCAACAGCCAATTATCTTGACATAAATTGCTAACTCAAGAGCATACCAAATGAGCTTATCGAAACAGAAACTTCAGTCTCTCATAGTACCAATATCGACAGTCATCATCGTCGGTGCGTCTCATCCACAAAATAGAAAAGGCAGGAACCCAATCTCGGTAAACTTCAGAGAGGAAGATTGAGTCGAATACAGGATGAAACTAAACTTTGATTTAATTGTTATAGACTTTAATTTCCGTTGCCTATTTGCCTCGAACTTGCTCTATTGAGTCAACATTAAGTTTTGCAAGTTTCAATTAGTCCAATAGGATATTTCACAGTGTATCTGAAGTAACTTTAAGAGCTACAAGAACTCAATATCAACTTCCAACCTCTGCATCTCTACATTACATATCTCCAACATTAAATGATTAAAAAATCGAGTTCAAAGGAGTTCAATCAATCTAGAAGGATAGAGTGGACTCCATTGAATTATCAAATAGACTTATTTCTACGAGATGAAAGTAAAAACACAAGATGAAACTACGGATGGATAAACGAATGTCTCTTAGAAAAGTCTAAAAAAAGTTCAGAGATATTTAAATAGGCGGAGGAAGAAAAAAAACTTCCAGTGAGGCGCTCATACAAAAAGGTTACAGGAACCAACCTGCGTCCAATAACAAAGCGAATGATAATGCCCTTGTCATTTTCAAGTTCCTTCAGAGCAGCACCTGAAATCGCAAGAAATACAGAGGGAAGTATCAACTACCATGTTTCATTTGTATCCTCTGACGTCAAGTTTATTTGGTTGACAGCAATCAACAGAGACAAATGCTTGCACAGATCGGTACTCAAAAGACTACCGCTCACAGTTGCTAGCACACCCTCTTCAATTAAAGAGGGAGTCACGGTAGCTCCCCAAACATGTTAGCAAGATCTCTGAAAAGGATTCAGCGGCCAAGATGTAGATGAGTTTCAAAACCGTAAAATTCATCGACATCCTGGTTACTGAATCCATTTCTAGCGAACTCGTTGAAATGTCAGGGGAGTTCCCGTGATTCCAATTGTAAGAAATGTATGAAGAAAGAGACGAACATTAAGTAAAATTAAGTCTCGGAAGAAAAAGTGGGAGAGGAAGTCACATTGTATTACCACTGGGTATCCAATTCTTCCGGGAGGCCGTGCGGCGGGACTGGCCACCATAACCAGTGAAGATGCCCACGACCACAGACTTGCGACCATCCAAGAGTGTTTTATTGATGGGCTTGTAGCCTTGACTCCTTGCTGCAGCCAACTCCAGTCCTGCATCCATTAGCTTCTTCTGTTGTTCCCTGTAAAAGACTTTCAATGAGTTCCTCCATTGTAGAGCCAAGGTCTTCATAAACTGTATGCTGTGCTCGCCTCAAATCTGGACTAGGGTATTAACCCCGAAGGGACCACAAGGCCGAGATTCGCAGTTTTAAAGAGGTCACGTGGGGACTTCCTTTTGTCTAATTTGATTTCTCGTTTGACCCACACGTGCAATTCTGGTCTCTGATTCTCGTGATACAAAATTTGGCCTCATCTGAACTCTAATATTTTCACAATATGATCAATCAAATTGGTCACTTTCAAACCATGAACCCTTGATCCATTAGGGGTTTAGGGCCTACAAATACACTATGAATTTGAAGTATTTCTCTCGAAGGTACTTCCAGTTACTGGTATTCGACCGTGGAAAGAGTTGGATGATCCTTACTTGCAATCGATTAACCTCAGCGTTTCGTCCAATGAAATAGGATCATGCGCCTGCAATAAGGATATGAAAACCCGTACATCAATAAGGGACATGATATTAAATGTTACATGTTGAATATCAAACTTTGCACTTCATGGTGAAGGAAATTAGGATCAAAGGAAGAAGAATGCAGGCGGAGGGTTTCAAAAGAGACCTGACGTCCCATACTCGGATCAATACTTAACAACTGGGCCCGTATTTCAGCATCCTGCCACAGCCTGAAACTCAACGTTGCAAAGTGTCAAATACAAACTCCATTGATATCAGCCATGAGATGATCGCAAGAAACCTAATAAGGTAGAGGACAGACAGAATTGCACCTAGAACCCTAGAATATTTTCCAGAATGATCAAAATGCCACACTTGCTCAGAGATATGTGGTATTGACGATCAAACGAAGCTGGAAAGTCAACCAATCAACAAGCTTCTGCTTCCAAGTGGTATGTTTCAGTACTGGGTAGAGTGCTGCTCAGGAGACACCCAGTATATGCTTTACGAAGAGAATGTACCGGAGGTATAGATTTCAGGGGGCGGTGTCCCCTGAGCAGCACTCGCCCAGTGGATACTCAGGCCAAAATATATGCCTAGAATTCACAACCTCCAGGAGATAAATTTCTCATTACCATCGCTCAAAAGTCGTACCGGTAATCTTACTAGATAAAAACTATTTTAAATTTCAAGCCCAAGAGCTGATCCAAAGTCCTGAACAATATTGAACACCTAGAACAGATGGGAAGCAATTTTTGCTAAATAAAGTCTAGCAGTACCTGCGTTCCAAAATTAAATGGAGGCACGTCATTGTGACAGATGACTAATGCAACACCCAAAAAGTTTGCACGATGAGTACATATTGATTTTGAAAATGTATGCAGCCTTAACAACAGAGCTTGTGCTGGTTTTAGGTCATCTACTAGCGAAACTTTCAACCCTTATAACTTCTGCATACAGTATCCAAATAACACGTCCCTCCAGCGCATTCAAGTCCTTTCAGATTTGCTCACAGGAACATGTAAAAATTGAATCATTCAAACAATAGTAACTATACTCAGCACTTAAAGAGTCACTTTCTAGTCTGGGTAATTTAATACTTTCACACCTCTCCAAGCCATAACCTCGAAGCAGATCTAGCCGGGAAAATGAATGAATCAATAAATAAGACTATTTTTTTCACACAAGGGTCAGAATGTCTAAACTGATACTCCGTACAAGAAATGCAATCCCGTTACAATTCAGATCTTCGAAACATAGCCGAGAAAATGCCTCCTCAAAACAATTTGATCTGTACAGAAACCAATACAGTTCACCACGAAAACCTAACATTCCAAACCAAGAAACGCCACTCCGAACCACCACTTCCCATTCCCCTCCACCCTAAAAAATCTCCGAAACTCCAATATCCGCAACAGAAATGCGCTTCTACCACGACACATTCTCAATGCGAACGAACGAGAAACATTTCTAGGGTTACAACCCTTAGCAAGCAATCGCACCTGCCCGCAATGTAGGAGACCGCGAACAAGGACACCATGAGCATGACGACGGTGGTCATGCTGTCGTTCTTCATGTTGCTCTTCGGCGGCGGCTGCAGCAGGAGGGCTGCACCACTGGAGCCTCCCCGGTGGTTGGACCTCATCGAAGGGAGTCAATGCTCCACCAAAAACACTCGACTCTGTTTGTAATTGCTGGTTTTGCGAGCAGGGCATGAAGCTGCGGATAGTCTGAGATTCTGAGATCAAGAATGTTGGGAGCTAGATCGTCGTAGAGATGGTGACGAGACGAAGGGGGTGAGAGAAAGGGAAGAGAAGGGGGAGGGGATATCGCCAGTGCTCCACATTGCAAAAGGTTCAAGGCTTGGACGTCGCAGGCGATGCAGAAACTTTTCGTACTGCTCTCGCAGGCATGGCTATGAACAGGAGGAGTCCTAAAACCGTCCGGATAACGGGGTTGTACGGCAGGGTCGGTAAAAAATAATTCTAAAAATAAATGCCAAAATTTCAGGAGAATTATGGCTTTCAGAAATTAAAAAATCTTGAATGGTGAAAAAAAGTATATTGCCCTGGAATTACAATTTTAGCATCTACTAAACCTTATTTCTTGGGAAAAAAACAAGCATTCAACAAAGAAGAGCTGCCCCTGGCGTACACTTACAGTAATATGTTTTAAACAATGATCTCATTTTTATTATTGAAATGTAAAAGGTTTTAGTGGGTCTTGTTTGGATACAAAAGGGGATTTTAGATTGATGGAGTCTGAAAATTTTGGACACATTGTAAATAAATTTTGGAAAACTATGAGTTTTTCAAAGTGCTAAAAATAGTTTTATCTTAAATCAACCCTTGGCTCTAAGGTAGGAGGCTTGAAATCCGCACAGGCTTTAAAACCGCACACCTCCTCAAATGTACACCGTGTGTACATGGGTTTTTTTCATCTTTACAGGGATGTACCAACAGTGAACATTTGAGGAGGTGTGCGGTTTTAGAGCCCTATGCCATTTCGACTTCAAAAATTCATAACTAATTCTACAAAGCTCCAAAAAATATGAAACGACTTGGGTTAGATGTCAATTCCTCTTGTCTTTCAAGAAAAATTTACTGAAAAATATTTCAATAAGTTTCACCTCCCCAAAATTCAGTTTCAGCTCTTAGATGGGCGCTTTATGAACCTCCTACCTTAGACAAAAAAACTAGCAAATTTTCTTGAGAATTTTACTTGAAATTGGTACAAGCTACTTTAATCCTAATGTGTTATGACTATGTTTCACCAAAAAATAATTCAACGTTGCCATAATTTCTAGTGCAAAGAGATATAATGAAATAAAACTTGTTTTTGCAAATTCAATTGTAGTATTTGACATTAGACTTACATGAGAATGTTTGGAAAAATATCAAACACTTTGACTATACACATTGTAAGATATATTTGTGTTCAAAATGGATAAAAAAAGTTTTTTTGTACATTGTTTTACTAGGTTTTTAGACTTTGAATCCACTACAAAGTTTTTTTGGTTTTTTTTGACACAAATGAAATGCAGTTTCATTGCAAAATTAGAAATGCATACCAACTAGCTGCAAGCAGCTTAATGGGACACTACAAAGTTTTGAGTTTGAAATCTTTATGGTAGGGAATGAAGTTGAAAATTTTTGAAAATAAAATTCAATAATATTCATCCTACAAAAAATTGTTGAGCAAAAGTACAAGATGATGGAAGGGAAAACTAAATTCGTAATAGTTCTAAAATGACATTGAAACATTACAATCCAAACACTGAGATTGTTGAAGTAAGTAATCTACACATTGCATAGAATTTTTTATTTTGAAAATTGTCAAAATTGAGTTTAGAAACATATCCTATAAAAACAAATTCAAAAGGTGGCATAAATTTTACTCCCATACACCAATTGAAATAAAAATTATATCCTCCAAAAGACAATACATTTACTTATCTTCAAAAAGGTTTCAAATCATATCATTGAAATTTGACATTATAGAAACCTGCCCTAAATCTTTAAAAATCCAACTGAGAACTTTGAGCCTTTGGAGATAAGAACTATTAAAAATCGGGTGGAAATTGGATGAAATTGCCAAAATCTTTTTAGAAAAATCACTAGATTTGGAAATATTGGATGAAAGATACTTATATTAGGCAATATTGTTGATGGACACACAAATGGATGATTATTATTACTTTCTCCTCACTTGCATGCATTCCAAGATGTCATTTCGGCTCTACCAACAAAGAATTGTTTGTTTGTTTGTCATTAATGTTGGATGCATAATTTAGGGAAGAATTTATAGAGGTCAATTTTAAGAAGAAATCACAATTGAATTTAGATTCCTTATATCTAACACCTTTCAAATAAGTATTTGAGGATGTTTCTAATTTTTACACCCTAAACACTTGGACTAAATTATACTAGTGTGCCATGTGCTGTTGCCACAATCAAAATCAAAGTAAAAGTAATTTTCTAATTTTTTGGTTCAAAAAAAACTTTGAAATTCAATAACTTTCACACCATAGGTCGAGATGCCACAAAACAGAGCCTGTGCACCCCTCCTCGCCGAGGGCTTTTCAATGGTACCAAGAATGCAACCCAAGGAGGCACAGTCCAGGAGATCTCAACATAACAAACAAAGAAACAAAACAAATAGCCTAACTTAAGGTATGGATTGAATAATTGAAACTCCTTCAAAATGTCTTAATTATTAATTAATTTAATGCATTCTTTGTTTAGGATTGATGTCATTTGAACCGCCCAACTATTAGGGGCAAAAAAGTGATATTTGTTAGTGCTTCAACCTTATAGAATTGATTTCAATACTTACTCAAGTCCATAGGGAAAGATATCTTCCATTTTCTAATATTCTAGGCTTGTCCACATTTGAATTGTTAAGGTAATTGCACCTAATTGTGACTCCTTTTAATGCCTTAAAGACCAAATGCTTGGTGAACTCATACTTGAAATCTTGGTTAGGATCATACAAATTCAATCTACTCCAAGAGGGCTTAAAGTTTGTTGACCTCATTTTGCAAGAATGAATGTTTTTGCAATTTTTTTCCTTCACTTCAAATGGTGTAATCTTTAAATCCACACAATCAGATGGGATGAAATTTTTTCAGCACATTTTCACAATTTTGTACGATTTAAGTACAAGTTTTTTGTTTTTTTCTATTTGCACTAAAAAATGACAATTTTTGACAATTTTTCTTGAAGAATGTACATTAGGGATTAGAAATTGACTTGTACCAATTTTTGCTTAAATGATATTACTACTATTCATGAGAGCCTTGGTTTGCTATTGTGTTCACCTATTTGCATCACTTTGAAAAATTCATAATTTATTCAAATGGTGTCCAAAAAATGCACAAGAAGATTTTCCAAAATACCCTATTGGCTTCCAATGAGGTCCAACAAAAATTTAAGCATTTTAATAATAGGAACATTACTCAGTTGCTAATTCAAGCACAATTAAGTGTAGTTACCTCATATATTGTAGTGGAGACAACCCCTAATGCCCACATTTTAGATGGGGTCTAAATGAGCTAAGAAATTTTCTAACATTGCCAATTGTGTGAACTCTCCTTCATTTTAAAGGCTACAAACATGGTGATGCAATTTTGAAGGAGCAAGTGAAACAATATGTCTACTACAAAGCAAAAGTAAGAACACCATGAGTGTGTGTTATGAGTTACATGTGAATATTTTTTAATTGATCCATTTTCTCAAGGATAATTCCAATATTGGTTTATTTCAAAGTTTGGGAGTTCCAAACAATATGGGATAATGTTAGTCTTTGATAGATATAATAATAATAATAATAATAATAATATTATGTGTGTAATTATATTCATGTTTGAGTATTTGTATATGTGTATTTGTGAATCCGTATGGGACATGGTTGGCATGGTTGGCATTTTAAATTTTAATATTGTAGCTTGAGGTCACAATCAACATATTTTTGTTGAGAGATTATTTGAAATTAGAAGGGCTAATTCAATAAACAATTCATTTTTTGTTTATTCTTTTAACTGATTTGGCAATTATGAAATACTTTTCGTCAACTTTTGACAACCGTTCAAATATTGTTGGAAGTTGTATCATTAGATGAAATTTAGCTATGAGTTCCTCTGAGTTCTCGGACTATGGGAACTCAACCACAGCAACACATTGATGTGGCCAAGTGATGGTCACATTAGATAATAACAAAAAATAAAGTTTTCATTATTTTTCATTATTATATATATATATATAATATTTAATATATTTTAATTTTGGCTAGCAATGGCTAGTTCCCATCAACCCTCAAGCAACCCAAAATGGCCCTTCACAATAGCTAAATTTCATCTAATGGGTATTCTTCATTGCCTAGGAAAGTCATAGTCTTGGCTTTCAATGAACTAATTACTTTTCATAGTGTTCTTGCTTAGTTTGTTGTAAAGTTAGAAGAATGAATTTAAATTCCATGTTATTTAGTAGACATGTCATGGGATCAAGTTACACATGAAACATATTGACTCTCTTCATTTTAAAATTTCCTTGGATTTAGCAAAGTGGCTTATTAATTTATAAAACCATTCAGCTTCAAAAACTTTAATTATTTTTTGGCGAAGGTGGCCTCAGGGTATGATATTTTGACCCCTGGACAGCCTTTCTGAAATGTTGTGCCTGGTGTTTTTGAGGGGATATTGAAAGCAGTAGGAACGAGCCAAACCATGATTGCGCATCATTCATCAGTCTACAAAACGTTCCACAGTTTTATGCAGTCCAATCGTTATGAAATCATGTGAAGGTAGAATGACCAAAGTGCAATAATATATAGTTGATGCATACAGCAATCCGAGCAGATAAAAGCATTGATAAACAAGCACTACAGAGAACGACATGATAACAGTTGTCCCCAAGGTGAAAATCTTGTCGGTGAAATTTTCATATTGTATAAGTGAGACACATGAAAACTAGTTTCAAAATGCTTTCATGTGAAGAATAGTATTCTTGTGCGCCCAGTTGTTGACGCATAAGGCGAGGACTGTATAAGGGACATGCTACTGCTACTCCAAGAGCCTGCAAACACGGGCACAAAAAAAAGGTCATAACAAGCGATTTCCCTGTGTTTGGAGTTGAGCTAGAAATTTTATGAAATGGTGAGGTCCTTGATGGGTTGTAAATTTCAAAACAGAGACTGTAGGGCCACTGTAAATTTCAAGACCAGAGAACGTAGGGCCACTATAAATTGTGAAAGACGAGGCAACAAACTAGAGATAATACGATGCCCTACATTTGATCAGTGCAACAATAATTTATTATTAATTTTGCCTATTTGGTTTTAAAGGTAACGTCACACAACATTGATTTATCCTGTTAGAGCACGTGACACTAATGTACATAGGGTAAAATAGTGTCGTCCCAGTCACAAGAACAAGCATGAAGATGTGACACTTCACATAGATCATACGTGGCATATTAAAAGTATAAAGGATAGCAAGGTTTCAAGCTACCTCTTTGAGGTGGAGTAGATATTTTTATGACGAAAACATCATTATCATAAGGTGTTAGAAGTGCAATATATTATTTAAGAGTGTTCTCACCCCTAGTTGCACAAGCTATTCGTATAATTTTTAAGCTTGTTCACTCAAACCTTGTTGCTCTGATATCTGCAATTGAAGTGACCCTCAGATGTTAGGAAAACAAAGTAGCATGAGGTTCCGAATGTCTTACCAGCTGCGTGCACTGGCTGTAAGAGTTAAACTCGATGTGTCACAGTGGTCTTCGTAAAGTGCATTACAACCAAGATGGATGATCAACAGGGATGCGAACAAGATCTGTGTCGAAGAGCTCAATAAACTGTAATCATTCCACAGAAATTCAATATTTTAGTCAAAAAATATAGCTATCCATTCTCAAAACCCACAATATTTGTAACAAGATTCCAGAAGTCAACTATTAACAGGTATGTTTGCACTTGGTGCCACGAGTGATGTTAGCAAGAGTCTTAGAAATGAAATTAAGTGCACGATTGGACAAAATTCATTTTTTTAACACCACTCGTAACAAAATAGGCAACTTATCTTCAGATCGTTAAAAGAACTTCAGACAGCATCATAAAGAGAATCTTCCTCAAAATTCATGGGGAAGTCTCCTTGTTGACAAAGTGATTATATGAAAGGCTTCCCATGTATAATGAGGAAGTCTTTCCATGAACCATGGAGAATATTCTCTTCATGATGCAGTCTTGGAGTTCCGTGAACAATCTAATTTTGCTGAAAACCCTGTCTATTCGAAATAATTGGCATCTGGTACCGCAAAGTTTCGAAGATAGAAATTGAGAGAAAAGAGGAAGAAAAGTGGGCACCTGCTCATTGAGGAAGCGGACCTTGCTGCCGGCGTACCGCCTGTACTCCTCGAAAATGGCCGTCAAATTCCACCCTTGCAGCTTTCTCAAGCACCCTATCACAGTGCCTGCCAGAGGGTTTTGACAAAAGCAAAGAGTCGAAATTCAAATGAGTCGAAATCTAATGCACGAATAGTCAATGCACTACAACGGAACTCCAAACCCTAAGCCCTGAACCCTAAATTTTAGCTTTTAATGATCCATGGAAACCCTCTACTAGCATAGCTCTGCCCAACAATTTGTGCTTCACACGCTGAGCCCAACATTCCTTCAGGAGTTTAAGTTTGTCTTCTGTAAGATGTTCGAATCCTACCTGTGCGGTGATGACCAAAGTTGCACATTACATGAAGAGGATAGTACTGCGATGACAAAATCACCTGTGCAAAAAACGACAAAATCTTTCTTTTGACATTAGCTGTTGCTCTTACCAATAGTCAGTAAGTTCAATAATCTCACAACAATTTAAAACCAAAGGCGACTGCAAAAGGATACTCTATCACAGCATGAGCATTTCAACCCTCACAAGGACCAAGGATTCATGGCTTTAAATGACCAATCTGATTGATCATATTGTGAAAAGTATGAGTGAAAACAGGGTCAACTTTTATATCACTAGGATCAGTGAAGAACATTGCACATGCTAATGAGAAAGTAATTAAAATTGGACCACCGAAAGTCCCCATATGACATCCTCAAACACTTGCTAAAATAATGCTGTGTGGACGCCAACCTGCAAAGCAGAAAGCACTTCCGCCTCGGACATGGAGCTGGCTTGACCATGAATCTCGGCCAGTTCTGGTGAGGGCCTAATCAAGTCAATTCCTTGATCCTCCAAAAAACTTAAGCTGCATCCACGTCCATACTCAATGTAAAGAGTTTGAACATACAAATACACAGCATTCTAAACATAAAGAACCTGCCACGCAACAGAATAAAACATTCAAATATACTGCCAGCACTTAGCAGCGTCAATGTGAACAAGAAAATTGATGTAACCAATTTCAAAAAGCAGGATTATATACAGATACGCAAAATTCATGCTTATGTAACAGTGAAATTGTTTACAATGGTTGGGAAGGCTCATCGTAGGAAAGGTAAATGACAGTCTTGAGATTGTGGCGCTCCAGGAACGGGAAATTGAGCTGGTGACACTGTCCAGACCGGCTCAAATCATGCTCCACCATCCCATAATTGCATGGCGGCACAAAGTACGACATATTCGTCCTGCGCACCTGCTCATGTGCCCATATGCTCAAAAGAAAGCGTCAAAGGATAGTCCATAACACATACAGCACATTTATTTGACATTATTTGTCAGTGTTTGTAGTACTCATATCAAAGTTTGTGCCCTTACCAAAGTGGCACACAGTGCGAACCCAAATTCAGTTAACTTCGGCAAAGAGGTGGCAAAGACTGAAAGTCAGCTCATGTGTATTTCTTCAACAAGGAGATTCATGAAAAAAAATTACAAAGCTCCGCTCAAAATGCACGATTCTGTCAGGCAAATGAATTCCAATTCTGCTACAGTAGTACGGCAAGAGCCAGAAAGCAACAACTGGAACCAAAAAAACAGGAATACAACGTAATGCTGAAGTAATACTTGGAGAACATATACTTCATATCACGGTGTCCTTAATGTTACTTACAGGCCACAAACATTAATAAAAACGAAAAAATAATGAAGTCAATTAATCAAACTCCGAGGATTGTTGTAGCTAATCAAGTTCAGAAATGGACTGTAAAAAACTGATAAATCGAAAACCCGGCAACAGTGCCGCAAAAGGCAGAGAGTAACAATTCTATCCAAACGATGACTACCACGTAATGCTGGACATGGAAAACAACCCCCACCCCCCGTCTGTAATGTTACCAATATGCCACAAACATTCTTATAAAAAATTCAAATCGATAAAACCTAACGATTGCTGCAGCGAAACAGGTTCAGAAATTAAAACCAAAACCAAAAAAACTTGCGCAATAACAGAACTCGCCTCGTTTCTCCAAATCAAGAACTAAACCCCTCAAAACCTCATGGAGAATTGTACCGACGGAAGGAACGAAAGAGTTCTCGACAAGAAAATGAATTGTGCGATCTCTAGCAACAAAGAGCAGAGGCGGAATATCAATCAATCAATCAATCAATCAACCCTGTTTAAGTTACATAACCAAATCGACTCAAGGAAAAGCAACGATGCAGAATAGCAAATTGCGAGGAGACTGTGGAGATTCAAACCTGAGATTCGGATTCAGCTGCAGGTAGGTGTAGATTCCGTCGGAATTTCGGATTCAGCGGAGTCGGAGATTCGGGACCCTTTCCCCACGCATGCAAGCCACCAAGAGGACTCAACGCGGAGCAGAATCTGGGTTTTCATAGGGCACCCCAAGCACCTTGTTGATGAATCTCATCCTAAATAGACGAATTTCATCCTAAAATGATAGATTTCATCCCCTTTGCATGATTTTCACTGGATGTCTCTCCATTCTGGGCATGGTTTTCATCGGATGAAAAATTCGGCTATGGCGGGCTCTGCGTCACGTCCCCAATCACTTCCGTAGTTCCGCCTTGGAGAAGATTCAACTGGGGGAAGAGTAGGTGGTACCGTAGTAGCGAAATTTGGATTGAATTTCCAGCAGGTTGCGTACAGTTGAATGCACGAGCGAAATTGTTTAAAATAGAATATTGTGGCAGGTGTTCTGTGACGAGAGATGGGCAGTTGCAGGTTGCGAGTTTCGAGGGACACGAAACTGGGACAACACTGGAGCTTCAGTTGCTGGCAGTGAATCTAGGGTTTGATGCATCCGTGCAACTCTGTGGATGAAGACGGCACTCACATCTCCGAACCTAGTGAGGAATGGATGGGTCCTTGCTCGTCTGAACTTTGGAAAGCAAAAATTCCAAGCATCAGCACTTCTGTGAACACAGTCCAGCAAGCACTTGAAACGATGCTCATTTAAAAACGGCGACAACAGTCTCCATCACGGAACCAAATGACGAAAATGCGCAATTTCCAGAAAGAAGCGTTCGACAGAAAGTTGTTGAAACAAATTATAGAGAAAGAGATCGTTTGCTTCTCTGTGAACTTGTCCATGTACATAACACGTGCATAAACTTCCTACAGTTCAAGTGTGCAAGCCTTCGATTCCCAAATACAGAGGCGACTCCGTTCCTACGCTCCAACACTCCCCACAGGACTGGGTATTTTCGAGACGAGATTGTCGGCTCAATATTGCACAGGGCAAAATTCAGAAAGTTAGAGGTAGTGAAATCTCGCACGGAAAAATCACGAACTCCAACAACAGATATTACAAAAGCTCCAACGACAATGATTCTCATCGATTCCACTAAACCACAGGTGCGCATCAAACCCTAATTCCTCACAACTAAAGAGAGCACTCTAGAGAACAGCCACAAGCGTCCGCACCACTTCATCAACATCACCAGAACTACTTCCCATACTATAAGCTTAGCCCCACGCGCAGTATGTGCCCAGCACTCATTCTCCACAAGCCCCCAAAGCTTAAGCACCCGGAGCTTCACAAGCCCGAGGTTTGGGGCTCAGGTTCGGTGCAGGAGTTCATCCAGTCATCCAGTGCCCTGGATTCCATCAAGGATGCCCGCCAGTCCAGCACTGCCACGACTCTGACAGATGAAAAAGGAAGCCATTTTATTCTTTGGTAATGACGTATTGTCGTTGCCAGCTATGGAGATGCCGTGGCCAGCTTCACTGCAGGCTCTGTAGCCCTGAACAAGCTGCACTTCCGCAGTACCTGTAATAGCAGAAGGAGGAGTGTACCGGTCGTCCTGCCATATGTACAGGGGCCTGTTTTTCTGTGACTCCGTCTGACACTATGTTCCTGGCCTGCAGGCCTCACTAGTGCGGTAGTGCCCCCTTGCCAACTTTTCTGCCCTACAGCCCGGGTCGCTCTCCATGCAACCCCAAATCATGTCCACACTTCTCTCTACGCTTGTCTCTCTTCCTTGCTATCCAAAGCTAAGATACAGCTTCTTCCTCTAAGCAGTCGTCGTAGTTTGGAGTGTCTGGGAACTTTTGTGTCCCGTTGAGAGCCAAGTTGTTGAACTAAGTTTGACACGTTTTGAGAGTATTGGGAGAGCTTTGTTTGGGGTTTGGAGTGCTTCTTCTTCATCTTCTTCTTTTGCTGCCCTATTTGAAGCATTATTGCTGGGGTTTGTGCTTTGGGAGCTTTTTGAAGTTGTTGCTGCTCTTCTGGTTGCCCGGTTTTCATACAAGCTGGCTGTCTGGCTAGCTATCCATGCACTAGAAAGGCGACGGTGGTGGTGATCGGTTGTACACGACGGCTGCACTTCGGAATACTCGTAAGAGTTTTTTTCCTGTCTATTCCAATCTTCTTCAACTCCATCTTTTGTCTCCTTGGGAATCACGCTTGGAGTGCGTGTATTTGGCTTGCATTCTTGTTATTCATCTTACAGCTTTGCTTTCTGCAAGCGCTAGATTGGTGATTCTCTTTATGACTCGGCATAAGGTTTGCATTAGAGAAAATTTGTACTTGTGATGGGAACCTAACTTGTGTGATAGGGGTGGGTAGTAATCTCAATAGTAACGAATGGAGGACAGCCATTACTGGATTAGCAACAGTGTTTTAGCCCTAGTACTCGTTTTGTCTCAATATTTGGGGTTAGGGATACCTGCTGTGACTGTTTTTGTGAATGTACGATTTCGGCATGTTTTAGGTTGTGAACTTGTTGCTTCCCAATGGTGAGTGTGGCCTGGGACTTAGTTGCTATGGATTTTCTGTGGTATTCAGAAGAGAACAGTGCGTGGTTTGTGAGCAGGTGGGTACTACCAGGAGCAGAAGGGATGCAAACAGTTGCGAGTATTATTGTGGGGCAGTTCGGTTGTTTGGGTCGTTTCTTACAACGAAGCTGATTCTTATTCGTGGTCCAAATGCGCATCAGCATCTTCACCACCTCAGAACGGGGGCCATAGGATTTTGCATGTATGGGGTGCGTGTTTCATCTCATTTAGACTGTTTTTTGAATTTCGATTGCTTAACTACAGTCATCATTAGAGTAATCTTATTTTGAGCTGAAATTCACTTATGCTATTCGATTGAATGCCCTAGGAGCAATCTTTTCAAGGGGACTGTTTTTTTTGCTTTTCATGTATTTTGTGTAATCCCTAATTAGATTCAGTTTGAACCGAAGATTTATTTTTAAATTAAAATACTATATTGAAATCTTACAATTTCTGGAGCTCCTCAATCAGAAACCTTCTGCGGCATTCCTGATTTGCAAAATGGCATGTTTAGTACTGGGGTGATATAATTGTGCAACGTTGTGTACGGAGAAAGCTGGAGTGTGGAAATGAAGAAAAATATGCTTTTAGTTTTCTTCAAGTCAACTTTAGTTCGACTGGCAGTTTGCAAGGTTTAGTAACAATTAGTCTCCAGTTCTAGCCACTTTACCTTACGAAAATTGGAATATTTCTACTGAGGTCTTAGAGGTCACTTTAATTGGAATCATTTCCCAAAGATTCTCGGGAAAAGATATTCTATTCTCTCATGAGGCGTTCCAAAAGGTCTAAGAAATAAATGTCTAGGCTACATTATGTCTTATTTACATTCTAGTACTGAACCACAAAATGTGGAGTTCCTCGATCTGCTGTAATACTCTGAGTTATACGTTTTTAGATTTGAAATGCTGAGGATTAGAATGATGATGATGCTGTTCAAATATCAATGTTTGGTGGAGCGTTTCCTATGAAAGAGCCGGGGTGTGGAATGAAGAAATTTTATTTTTTTTAGATGTCTTCAAAATAGAATTAATTTGACAGACAGCTTTCAAAGTTGTACATGGTATAACTGAACCACAACATTTGTCAAAGCTCTTCTGAGAAATTCCTGATTAGGAAAATGCCGAGTTGAGTGCAAGGACGATGATAGGATTTGAGTGTTATGGGAAACCCTTTTCCTTATGGTGGAATTTAGGCGTGGAAATGAAGACCTATTTTTTAGTTTTCTTCAAATGATTTCTATTTTGACTGACCGTTTGCGAGGTGTTTCTTCTTCAAACTGAATCACAACATTTGGCTGAACTTTTCTGATGTAATTTTTTTAGTAGACAATGCCGAGTTGAGTACCGGGACGATGATGATGATGATGATGAGCTTGTTGGAATACGAGTTTTGCTGGACTATTATTGTTGTTGTGGAAGAGCGCTGTACCTTATGAAAGAGCCGGGGTGTGGAATTGAAGAAAAAAAATTGTTGAATTCTCTGCAAATGATATCTATTTTGGCTGACAGCTTGCAAAGGTTACTTCTTAGAATTGAACCACAATATTTGTCAGAACCTTTCTGAGGTAATTTCTTTTATTATTAGAAAAATACTGTTTTCTGTACCAGGATGTTGATGATGATGAGCTTGTTGGAATTCCAGTATTGTTGGACTATTTTTGTTGTTGTGGAAGAATAATGTTCCTTATGAAAGAGCCGGGGTGTGGAACTGGGTGTGTTTTGTGGTGCGGTTGCGTTTTGTAACAGAGCAGTGCTTGCTTAGGAGCTTGTGCCAAGCCTCCGCCTCCGACGCCGTCTGATCGACCGGGTGTGCGGCGACCGCGATCGTCCAAGCGGCGAGTTCGTGTGCGCGGTCATACTGCCAAGCCCCCGCGCGACTGGTGGACCACCAGCTCCAATGAGCAGGAGAATCACAGCACGCTGAGTCCGCGCTCCTTCCAAAACTTCCCGGCCCTGCAAACGCCCGGCAACATGGCCGGCACCGCCGCCTACTCAAACCAAGGTTAGAGACACCTCTCTGACTTCTTGCTTGCTTGTTCAAACATCACACAAACTAATGCTGACATGCTTTTTGTCTTACTGGAAAAGCCTTGTATGTTCGGGGAATTTGAAATCCTGTTTTTGTAGTAGTAGGGTAGTCGGTTCATGACATTCTTGAATGGTCTGCAAACCTTCCTATGTTGGAAATAAATTTCGTGCACTCCATACTAGTCCCAACATCACACAAACTAATGCATAAATGCTTTTTTTGTTACTAGAAAAGCCTTCTATGTTTGGGGAGTTCGAAATCTTGCTATTGTAGTAGTAGGGCAGTAGGCTCATGACATTCTTGAAAGACGTGCAAAACTTCCTCTGGTGGATTATATTATTTTGTGCACTCCATGCTGGTTCCAACATCACACAAACTAATGCATACATGCTTTCTGTGTTACTGGAAAAGCCTTGTGTGTTTGGGGGAAATTGAAAGCTTGCTTTTGTAGTAAGGTAGAGGTTCCATTGACTATGCAGTACATCACAGGCTAATACAGTGACCATACATGTGAACTTGGATTTGTGCTAAATGTGAAAATACTTAATCTATGTATGGTTAATATTTTGCAAAATTGAAGATGGTGCAAGCTTCTAGATTGTTGTAGGATAACGTTCAAGGTTCACCAGTATGGTGAATGGAACCTCTCCCTTGCACTGTGCTAGAAGAAGCTTAATCTTGGCAAAAATGTTGGTGATTGTGTGCAGCTCTAGCGCTATGGAACGAGCAACGACGTGTGTGGGTGGGGACTCAACCCCGTCCACCGCCACCGCGAGAACCTCGAGAGCCAGCCATCAGTTGGAGTACCACTTATGAAGATCTCCTGGCCACAAGTAGACCGTTTGTGCAGCTCATCCCTTTACCGGTAAGCCTCTTGCTCATTTAGATGCATCTGCCATTCATTATGTGTAAAATAAATATTACTTGTCGATTTTGCTGTCAGGAAGGTATGTCTACTTAAAAGTGTCCATTTTAGCATAGGAGCAAAGCCTGTGACTTCGGTTCCTACAATTTGACGTTATTTCGTTGGGTCCTGTTGGATACTTTACGAGGACTCCAAACCCAATTATGCTGTATTTCTTGAGCATCGTATGAAAAAATTATTCAGTTGTGGATTTTTGTTGTGTCGACGGTATGTAGCATGGGTACAAGAAAATGTCCAAATAACTAGACGATCAAACCGTATGAGCATGATTTCTATCATCGGCTTATCTCAAATTTTGTTCAGATTTGTTGGCTATTTTTACGAGGGTTCCAACACAAGTTTGAGTGTAGTTTTGAACACTGTATGAAAAAGTTACGAGTTTTCCAAGTGCTGATTGTATTTGTACTCGAATTGAACCTAGATTCTCAATTTGGGAGTGTGTACATTTTAGGTTATAAACAACAGGATTCACGTTTGGATAAGGGATAAGAACCTGAGCTGAATCTGTGGGTCCTTCGCGATCTGTTGTTGTTTTGCAGGAAATGGTGGACTTTCTTGTTGATGTTTGGGAGCAAGAGGGCTTGTACGAACGAAGATAATCCCTGTTGTCTTATTGTTAGGATGGGGTTGTCTGTCTGGAACATTGGATATTATTCATTATGACAAGTGCAATGGAAGAGTTTAAAAAAGAAAATACTACATGGACGCTGACGTGAAGAAATACTACTGTATTGTGAATTGGTTTGTGTAAATTGGTTTCTTCATCCTCGCAAGCATTTAAATTTCTCACTTGTTCAGTGTACCGTCCACAATAAGATCGACTCTTCAGTATAAAGGACGATTATGGCAAGCTTGTAGATGTACGGAGCTGATGAATCAGAGACATTCCAATTGGGAAATTTAATTTTCTTACTTTCTCAGCAGCTTTGTCAAAGGGCTCCTCTACCAGTATCGCCAATTGTTTTCTCGTCAACAAATCAGATTCCTGCTACCGTATTTCTGGTGCTCAAATACCTGTCCTTATTGTACAGTACAGCACTGGACTGGTACAGGACAGGGCAGATTGCAAATGGAGCAGTCCTTTCAGGATGGTCATTCGTGTTGGCCACTCAAACAATGTACAGTACCCACCAACAAGATTACGTTCACAGCAATCAATTTACAGAAACAGATTCCAAACCTCCAATTTCGAATTGCCACCACATGTTCAAAAATGATCCAAATCACAAATTGCAAAGTGCAATGAAAAAATAAGGAAGTCTCCTTATCTGATGTTTTAAGAATTTACGAAAATTTGTAAATTTATTTATGAATATAGCATTTATTGACAACCTATCTACCATCTAGTGCTATCACCATTAGCTTTGATTATGGCCTTCATACGGTAAGGCATGCTAGCAAAGAGAACTTCAATAATCTCTAGAGGCACTTCTTCCCATATCCTTTGAATGGTGTTGACTAATTCTTCTTTGTTTAGTAGTAGCACCTCATTTTAGACAATGTCTTTCTCAATCTTTCATAGGTTTTTGATGGGGTTTTAAGTTAAGAGGGTTTGCTGGCCATGAAAGCTTTCTCATGACATATGCTTGCCACCAATCACTTAATTCCTTATTACGCTGCACCGAGTACCATCATCTATGAGTATGAATGTCTTAGGGGGGACTAGGGAGAAAGTAAAAGCCATTCAATCGACTTTTATAGACAACAACAACAAAGTCCCTACCTCTTCATCTATCACATGACATTATAACAAGGAGGCACTTATTGAAATTGGTGAATGAACCCATATCATCATTGATGAATGATTAGATTTTTAAAATGGTGCTAAACAATCCAAAGAAAAACATTTATATAACTTTTGTTATATCTTCACTTGCATTGATTTTTTCTAGTTTCAAATGAAGATTTGTTTATCCATATTACATTCTTCCAATCAAATGCAATTTAGTGTTGGTGATCATAGCTCTAAAGCACACCTTATACCACCACTGCAGTCGCTTTTTACAATCAAGAACACCTACAATCTCACACAATCTGATATCGTCTTTAGAGATACACCTACTTATCAAAAAAAAACTTACAATGTATTTACAAGCTACCACATTGCTTGGACCAAGCATGTTTTGCATTTAGAGGTTGTTGGAGCTCCATATATGAAGCTCAAATTGACAAAAATCAAAATTGTGTTGGCGCAAGAAGCATTGATGTTGCCATCACAATGTAGGAGCTACAAACACAACTTGCAATGCAAACAATGCAATTCAATTTTTCTTAGACAAGTGGCTTGAATTAGCATCTAAATGACACTTAGAACACAGTTAACTCGTTTTTCAACATTTTGGTGGCAATTTCATGAAGTTTAGAGGTCTAATGTGGTAGATATGATCAATCAAAGTTGCACTTCATTTTCAATGGCACTCTGTGAGCCCCCAATTCGTCACTAGGGGCTTACTTTTTTCTTTTTCGTATTTTGTTATTTTAAATGCACTTTTATATACAAAAAAAACCCCAAAGAGTATAGAACCAAAATAGAAATGTTACATTCCAATATAGTATTTGGTTTAGTTTGAGAATATTATAGCTAGAATGGCCCAACCACAAGTTGTAAATAGTGTAGAACCCAACTAATCATGGCAAATTGATCAATTATGAATGATGGACGTATCAAGCTCAAAACCCCACATGGAAAGGACATCTCTAGGCTAAAATTGGTTGAGGGAACCCTGGTAAGACATAGAAATCAATTCTTGGAAATAGGTTCTAGTTTCCCCATTTCATTGACGAAATAGTAGAACCTCAATTGTTGGCTTGCAGATGTTGAAAATACCAAGATGGGACCATGGAGGAATCTCACGTCCCAGGAGGGTGACTTGGGGTTAACATCATGTCTAGGGACCAATGGCAAAGTCAATTTGCCAAGCTTCCTCCGGTGTGGAAGATTCTCGGACCACTAATAATTAAGCGAGGGGGTGGATTTTTTCCCCCCTAGGCTAATGTGTAGAGTACAAATATGAGCCTTCATGTGTGTTGTGGGATCCCATGGGAGGTTCCACGAAAAGTTTCAGAATTTTTTGATAGTCAGAAGATGTCTTTCTGGATGGTCAACTATCTAAACCTGCGATGGGAAATTTCTAGAAATTCTCCAAGTGGCGGTAAATTTCCACTAAAAATTATTATAGCTTCTTTTATATTAATAAGCTTCCCCAACAGGTTTCATGATATTCTAATAGTTAGAAGTACTTGAACCTACCAAATTCCCTAACAATTAACAAAATTTAAAGTCCATGGTGGGTTTGACTGGTGGAGCGGGAGCATACGAAAGCAGAATGGGGCCCATTATAGGTATTTTATCACTCCTCTATACCTACTTAGGAGCCTAGGCCAGTTACTTTTGTTAGGAAAGTCAACCTCCAAAAGTTGGGATTTTTCCCGAGTTTGCGCGTTTAGTTGGCGCCAGGTTTCATTGTGATTTTGAAGATAGAAAAGGGGGAGGGAAGTTTTGCTGAACTAAAAATGGCCTTCTGAAGCCAATGGAACAATTCGTTTGGGATTCAGAGTTAATCTCCAAAAGTTAGCTTAGTGGGCCATCATAGGATGAAAGCCTTGAGTTTTGAATGAAAATCCAAGAAGATAAGGTTAACTTAGATGAACGAGGAGAGATGGGTGCCTGGGAAAGAGTATAAAAGGGCACCCCTTCTCCTCTCTCACCACCCCCTTTTTTTGGGTAATTGGGTCCAACTTATGTTGGAAATTGCGTCATTTTAGCCACAAGCCTTGCAATAGTGTTTTTAGGGCACTTTTGGCCGTTGTTGTTGTTGTTGTTGTTTCTTTGAGCTTGCAAGGTCTTTGTGGGTTCCTTTCTTTTTGAGTGAACATAGTACTAACTCTTCCAAACGTGAGCTTGGAAGCTTTGCTAATTTACCACGTTACTAGAAGTTGTGTGTGCTTACCCTTGAGAGATTCTTTGGGTCACTCTCCTTGCTTGTCGTGTACTAACCTTAGAGCAACCCTCCATATGACTGGCAATGCTGCTTTGGGGGGCCTTTAGTTCAAGTCATTTATGTTACTAATCCGTGTCACTAGCCCCTTGAGTGTCAAAGGTCCTTTCCTCTTTTTTTGTCTTTGTTCATAACATTGAAGTGGTAGTCATTGGTGAGAGACACAAGGGTGTGAAGGTAATGGGTCCCGCCTGTACAGTGAAGCTTTGAACCCCATTGGGGTAAAAAATCTTAGCGGTGTGTTAAAAGGGAAAACAACGGCAAAGCTTTGAACACCCTTGGGGTAAAAAGTCTTAGCGGTGCATTAAAACCACTGCACGAGAGAACCGTGAGACCACTTGGCCCCTCTCTCCACAAGGCTTAGTTCCCAAAACTCATTGGGAACAAACCAAAATTTAGGAACTAGAAGTCAAGATGAACACGTAGGATAACGAAGAAAGAATAGAAGGATGGCCCTTGCCCCTATGAATTGAAATCACCCCATGTTAGCCTTAGGCGTGACTTCTCCAAGCCTTTAGGAGTTAGTGCAACATTTAGACTAGGACAAGACACACACAAACTCCAATCCAGCACCCTAGACCCCATCGACCCAGACCCCCAACTCTCGATATGTGAGAAGGGCGGAGGCCAAGTATCGGGAGTTCAATTAGAAAGAAAGAGTATAGTTTAGTAGTCAAGAGGGCCAGGAGGGTCCCATAATTAAAAGGGGATAGGGAAGGAGAGTCCAACGAAGAAGGGGAATCCAGTTAGAAAGAAAGAGTAAAATCCAACAGTCGAGAAGGCCGAAAGGGTCTATAATTAAAGAGCTGGGGGTCCCATAAACAAAAAGGGGACAGGGAAAGGAGTCCAGCAAAGAAGGGGAGTTTTAGTTGGGAAGGGGAGTCTAGTTGGGAAGGCAAAATCCAATTCAGGATTAGAGGAACTAGGGGGGGGCGTAATTGGAAAGGACAAGGAGAAAAGATTGTAGCAAATATAGTGGAGGAGCAAAAAACCGGCCAATCCAAGGGCAAAAGAGACCAGAAAGAGATCACACTCACACTAAACCAACTCGTGGGGTAGGGAATCCAACTCCCCGTCACCCATAACTCTCACTGCAATAACAAAAACAAACAGAGGAGGGGAGGGTGAAGATGACAAAAGGCTGGAAGAATGAGACAAAATGACAAGGGGGAGCCAACTTGAAGGAGGAGGGGAAATGTAGGTAGGATAGGGCGAAATCCTCAAGACTTACTTAGGCCCTTAGATTAGAAGTAGGTAATCACCACGAGGTTAAGTGTGAGACGTAAGTATAGGATGTAAGGCATAGGACGGAAGAAGTAGCTCAACCTTGGGGGATGGTAGAACACGTCCTTTAAATTAGCTTAGTAGATAGGAGCAAGGGGAGTTGGGCCACTGTAGAGTGTGGGGAGAAAGAAAAGAAAGGAGGAGGAAAAAAATAGGAGAAAAAAATCAACAATTAAATCCTTGTACCAATTTATTTTATGATTAGAACGGTGGTTTGTTGTCTCACGGCATGGAAGTTCATGGCAGAGGAGGTTGAGGTTCCAGTGGGTGCGATCAATGACTCAAGTTCCAAGGTATGAGTTAACCCTTTCCAACCCTTCCCTAGGTCTCTAATTGGAAGTTAGTAGCTTGGCCGAGGCCTACCCCTAAGTCAGACCCATAGGAATGTAGGTCAGGTCATTTTCAAGGACATAAGCTTAAAGAAGGAGGACGTGGCTTTCCAAAACCCTAAGGCACATCCAAATTGGGTGAAAATTGAGAAAGTTATCGCCGGATGAAGTTTAGGGTCAAATTGGATGAAGAGTAGCTAAACTCTGAGTTTGATAGGTAACTAAGTAGGTCAGGAGGAGGCTACCAATTAGGTCCTAGGGACGAAAAGAAAAACTAATTCCGAAATATAGGTTAAGAGAAATTAATAGATGAAGTTTAGGTAAGGCTTGGATGAAAATTCAGTAGAAATCCCCGATTGGGGCCCAACTCCAGATCTGGGTAGGAGAAGTTCTTGTGAACCAATAATCAAAATTTAGGATCTTTCTGAATTAGGGAACTAGGTGAAATCGATGGATGAAGTTTGAGGAACCATGTAGCAGTCAAACTTCATCCATCCATAACTTTGGCTAGGAAGGTCGGATAGGGTCGAGTCTTACGTTTTTAGAAATGGAACGAGATGAACTAGAGGTTTCCTAGGATATTTCTGCCTTGGCGTAAGTTCCATCGAAATCATCTAACAGGCCCTCCATCCGGTCGGCCCAAAACATTGGAAGTAGTTTGAGCGAATCTTGCAATTTGGGGTCACTCAAGCACTTAGTAAAAAGATCCATTGCTTGGAAGGCATTGTGGACCACACTTAGACACCCAAAAATAGGAGTCACTTAGCCGAAACCCAGAACCTGGTTGTGTTCGTGAATTACCAAGAGTGGGTAATTTGGCACTCACACACTCATAGTTCGAAAATTTGAACGTACACTTGTTGGTGGGTACTGTACATACCAAGAATCTAAGATAGAAGCACCCTACAATATTTTTGTAGTATTAACAATTTAAAATCATGAATTTAAAAAAAAAAAATATATATATATATATATATATATATTAGGTATAGCATGTGTTTCTATGAATTTTCAAAAGAGCAGATCCCTAAACCATTGAAATTGTCACATAGGTGGACCTACAATAGAAATCTAACAAAATGAAAAGTCAGCAAATCAGTAGTAAGTAAGGGGACAATTTAATATAATTGTAGATGGACACTTTAATAGAAGTGTAGGGACATTTCAAGGGAACTCTACTATGCATGAATGGGAACAAGGACACTTTTCAATGTTTCTACCTTATTATATGATATATCAAAGGGTGGCTAAATGGCAAAGTTTTTTTCATATATGATTCTTCACTAGTTGCCTACAACCAAAATATGTTGGATATTTTTTGTGAAATTATTTTTCATATTTTTCAATCAAATTAATTAGATTAGTGTTGTTTTTTAAAACCAATGGCCAAACTTTATCCACGTTTTACTTAGTTTTGATGTAGATATCATCAAATATCACCCAAGTATCATATGAGTATTTGAAAAAATGATAGGATGGTTCTCCAAAATGATAAGAAATCATTGGTGGATGAGTCTACGGATAATCCCCTTGTGGATGATTCAATTTGGGATCCCCTCTATATGCTCTCCCAAAACTTGTAAGAAGTATTAATTAATTATATTAGGAATGAATTCTCCAAAACAAATGAACTATACTAAATAGGGGTATTATGGGGACCAAAAAATTCAAGGGACTAATTGTAGAAAACTATAGATGTTTGAAGCATGATGTACATCCCTAGGACACTTCAATAACTATTGATGTATGATAAAGGTAGATATTTATATAGTGTGAAATGTTAATTAATTAGTATGGGTCCCCATAATACCCCTATTTAGTATACAATATCAACCTACCAAGGTGCTAATGACTGACACTTGGACGTGTGGCACTAGAAGGTGGGTGAGGTACTATAAAGGAAAAATAGACTCCCAATCCAACATTTACTCTATTCTAAGATCTAGATTTGGTTGTTGTATTCACCCTTTATTAATTTGACGTCCAATTTCTAGATGATGAATGGATTGAAACTCAAGTTTCATCATCATTCTTGCTTGAATGAAAATCATCCTAATTTATGGAGATGCTTTATTAAGATGTCCTATCTAATGGTTGCATTTGGTGTTACTAGAGTACATTATTTTTCTAAAATTACAAATGTGCAAGTATGTCAAGTAGTTCACCAAGACAAAATTGCATTGACTCTAGTTCAAAACTAGATTTGCAAAAATGAGGCCATAGATTTAAAGAACATAAAAATTTCAAAAACTCCCCATGTCAAGAGAACCTCATTTCAAATCCATTTCAACAAACTTAAAACCAAAAATGATAATATCTTGCCTCTAAACAAATTGTGAAATTTTCCTTTTAAAATTTATAAAAAAAAATAGTGGTGATATCCTTGGAGAATCTAACCATACATATGGAACCTAAAATTCGAAATCTACAACTTTTATTTGTATATCAATTCCAAAATATTCTTCTTTATAGTGCTTTATGATGATTTTTCTGAAATCAACAATTTTGGAGAACACTTTGTATCAAATCAAAAATTTGGTTGTTATTATCTTCTTACATACTTCAAAACAATTTTTTCTTGCAATTTATTTTACCAAAATTAGTCCATGAGTGCATATAGAGCTCAAGCTTGATTTCCAAGAATGAAAACTCCAGCATGTACACTAAATAGTGAAATTAGGTTGCCCCTTACTATTTTCTTGACATTTGACACTATATAAATATTTATTGTTACTATACAAGAATGCACTACTTTTGAATTAAGTATTGTTGTAATTGGGACTCATAAATCTCCACGTGTACAAATGGAAATATTTGTAGACGTATTTATTGACTTTGGTGACTTTTAAAGTAATTTTCTCAAGGTAAAGCGACCTAAATGGTAAGGCAACCTAATTTCACTATTTAGTGTAGTAGCAAATCACGCCCGCCAAAATGTCTTTTGGAAGATAAAGCTAGATTTACCCTTAGATGCTGTGTCTAGATGAATGTCTACTAGACGTGATTTGCCATTGGATGCTAGGGTTTCAAATCCTTAATGGAGGCATCCAAAATCTTATTTAGAAGTTATTGACATCTAAAGTTTCAATTGGCAGTGCAAAGAAGTGTGTTAGTACTATTTGAAATAATGTTGTTTTCATCCAACTTTCTTCAAATTTTTCTCCACTTTATCTTCTTTCATCCAAATTTCATTTGAATTTCATCCAAACATATACACTAATTACATTAAAGTCATTAAAATATATCCAAACTAGTATGGGGGTGTATAATATTCAAACACTCAAACTACTTGAATTCACTTTTGTAGTGATTTCAAATTTTCAAAGTCTCAAATTGTTAATGACTATCATTCAAGACAACAATACAGTAATAAAATAGGTCATAACAAATTATCATAGTCATATCATTAAGCCACTATGATTATCCTAAAGCATACATCAATCCACATACATAAGTCCATAGTCAAATTTGTCTATTGTTAATTGCAATGCAATATAAAATAATAGGTTTTTAAATGAATCAAACAAAGTCAATAGATGAGAATATCCACCCACATCAAGTGATTTCAATGATTGTCAAATTTTCAAATGCACTTGCCAACATCAATAGCTTCAAACACTACCTCAAATCAAGTGATTTCAAAGAAGACAAGTTTTCCAATGCATCAGACAATATATATAGCTTAGAACATCTACTCTAATCAAGTGATGTCAAACTGAAGACAAATTTTCCAACATTTGTAGTGGACAATGTTGATAGCTTGGAAAATCTACTCAAATAGAGTGATGTCAAAAAAGACAAGTTCCTCAATGAAGTCAATGCATTAGGCAATGTTGATAGTTCGAAACACCACCTCATATAAAGTGCATGGGTACTTCATTGGCAGTTACTTTAGAAACAACTTGAGACCTTCTATAGGGTACATTTTAAGTATTGGAGACAAAAATTTTAAAAATATTCAAGTTACTATAACATCATTGTTTTGAAGCATATAGTATTACAACTAATCTACAATACATTCTAATGATCTGTAGTACATAATTTGTAAATCTATACAAAGAGGTTAGTCAAAAAAAGAGGGGAGGAACTTATATGAAGAGCTTCTATTTTCATCTACAAATAGACAAAAGAAAATGAACATTTTCATTTTGGATTGTGTATGTGTATAGTTAGTTTTTTCCCTTCAAGTAGGAGCAATCATTGTACTATACCTTGAACCTTGAACTTTGAAACCAATCTATTTATTGGCACAATTTATAAGATTTTAGGACTGTAAACAATTGCATTTGCAAATGCATAAAGTTAGCTAGTATACTACTACTTTTGAATTTTTAGTTCATGTGATTTTTTTCTCTTATTGTCCATGTATGATTCATTTGTATAATTTGTTTGTATGAATTGTGTGACATATGATGTTTTTATATGTGCTATTTGTATGGATTGTGTTCAAAGTAGCTAGAGTGTATATGTTGTATTCATCAATCCTATAATCGCACATAAATTTTTGACTTGTAGAAGGGACATGTTTAAATGCCTCGAATTTTAGTTTTAACTACCATAGGGTTTAGGAAATGGGTGAAAAGTAGAAGTAGAAAAAAAAATAGGGACATATCTATTGTGAACTAATAGCTACATAGCCCCTATAATAAAAAGTTTCAACGCATGTATATAAGGATTATAAGGTATAGTGAAGTTCCCATGATCAAGTGAAAAACAAGTTTTGCAATGCATTCAGCAATGTCAAAAGTTCAGAACATTCACAAAAATGAAGTGATGTCAAAAAAGACAAGTTACCCATTGCGATGGGCAATTTCTATAGCTTGAAGCATGCACTCAAAATAAAGCAATGTCAAAGAAGACAAGTTCACCAATGCATTAGGCAATGACGATAGCTTGGAACATTCATAGAATCTAGTAATGTAAAAGAACACATATTCCCCAATGTGTCAAATAGTATTGATAGGTTGGAACATCCATGCAAATCAAGTGATGTCAAAGATGACAAGTTACCCAATGTGTCACATAACGTCGATAGGTAAGAACATTCACTAAAATCTAGTGAAGTCAAAGAAGATGCAATGGGCAATATTGATAGCTTGGAAAATAAATCTAAATCAGTGAGTGTTGTTTAAGATAACATATTCCCTAATGCGTTGGGCAATGTCAAGAACTTAGAAAATTCATTCAAAATAATGTGATGTCAAACAAGACAAGTTACCAAATCCATCGGGCAATGACGATAGCTTAGTACATCCACTCAAATAAAGTGATTTTAAAGTAGAGAAGTTACCCATTGTGTTAGGCAATGTCGATAGGTTTGAACATGCACTCAAAGTGAGTGTTGTCAAAGAAGACATATTCCCTAATGTGTTGGGCAATGTCAACAACTTGCAACATCCACTAACATCAAGTGATGTCAAAAAAGACAAGCTTTCTAATGCATCATGCAATGTTGATAGCTTGAAATATCCACTCATATCAAATGATGTCAAAAAAGGACAAGTTACCCAAAGTAGTAGGCATTGTCGATAGCTTGGAACATCTACTCAAATAGAGTGATGTTAAAGAAGACAAGTTACCCAATGCATCAGGCAATGTAGATAGCTTGGAACATCCAGGCAAATCCAATGATGTCAAAGACAACAAGTTACCCAATGCATGAGGCAATGTTGATAGCTCAGAATATGCACTCAAATGGAGTAATGTCAAAGAAGACAAGTTACCCAATGCATCGGCCAATGCTGATAGCTTAGAACATCCACTCACATCAAGTGATGTCAAAAAAGACAAGTTCCCCAATGTAGTAGGCAATGTTGATAGCTGGGAACATCCACTCACATCAAGAAATGTCAAAGAAGAGAAATTCTCCAATGCATCATGTATTGTTGATAGCTTGCAAGTTATTAATGCTTCTATTGGTGGTAATTAACTCAACTCTCATCCATTGGAATTTATTCCTATCCGACAATGATCCAACAAGAAAGAATGGTGATTGTCTTTGAGGAAGGATGTGTCCCTATCACCAAAATAACTTACACAAATTTGTCTTAACCCCTAAAGGACCAAACGGCATTTTTTGGCAATATAGCAATTTGGATAGCTCACCAAGAATGGAATTTTTATTTTGTGTCTTTGAAATTTTTACACAACATGTACATGAAGAGTAGCCTTAAGACCCCATAATTTTCATAATTTTTGATTTTTTGAATACATGGTTAAAAAGTTATTGTATTATATGTAGTTTTCATTGCTCAATGAGTAGCCCAAGTAGCAAAGAAACACTTCTTTAAAAATCACTTTTTTCAAAAATAAAAATTCAAAATTGATTTTCTGGATTAATATATACGTGGAAAGCTTTGAATCATTCCATTTTGATTTATGAGATGAAAGCTATGAGGAATTTTAGTTGTGGGTAGTTTGTGGGTAGTTATGGATTCTCTATTCTAAAATAAACTTTAAATTACTTTATCTTACTCAATTTTCAATATTTTTGGAAAAAAAAAATCAGAGGATGTAGATTGTAAATTACAACATTGCCACCATTGAGATTGGCATTTTTCAATTCCATGATTAAATTCTTAACAATTCAGTATTTTAAACCATTCTCTACTAGTGTCTACTTACTATTTTTTTCCTATAAGTTGTACAATTCCAAATGATCTAAAAATTTTCAAATACGTAGCCAACTTGCCTTGAAGAATGAATCCAAAGAGTACTACCATTTTGGACATTTTTTCATAATGATCTGACCTTGTGAAGTGCGGCTGCCCAGATTTTTGAAGGGCCAAGAAAGGCCTTTTTGTCACTTCAAATGCTAATATCTTGCAATCTATTTGGTGGAAATTTTTGAAATTTTTTCCACATCTTTTCAAACCATCTTACTACAAGATCTTACAGATAAATGTGTCCAAAAATGTTTTTTTTCAAAATTTGGTGCTTGTACTAGAAATAACAATTTTGGAGTGCTTTTGGTGAAAAACATAGTCAAAAAACTTTAGGGGTTAATCCCAACCTAAAAGCTCCTAGTAGCAAAGTTGTCTTGTGGGACATATTTTTGAGTTTTGGTGTCGTATTGGACATTTGACTTTGTGTGTCAAACTTGTCGAGTGTTAAGTTTTAGGGTCGCAAGTTGCCTAGTAAAGTCATTAGTGCCAATGGAGACAATTTGAAATCTCACTATGATTATGAGCTTAAATTTTGAATGCAATATGAATAAATCAAATTGAAACACTTCACTAAAATGAAACTGAAATATGTCAAAATCATAAATGGGGGATAATTTATTTGAAAATCAACCTTAAAGTTGGCTTTATTGGATGGCGTGAGGGCTCTACTAGATGTTGTGTCATGTTTGGTTGTCGTGATGTCACCCTATCCAAGAAGAAAACCTTGCCTAGTAGGAATATAGATGGACAAAACAAATTATGGCTTGTCTAGAAATAATATCTTCATATTTGCAAGTTTTCCATTCCTTTCCATCCCTATATGAATCCATTGTGAACCTTATACAATAATAATGAAGCATATAGTGACCACATTTGTTGGATTGTTGAAGAATAGACAAAAAATTGTTTTTTCAAGATACTTCGATGTACTTCATTCATGATTTGTAGCTTCCACAATAAACTCTTCAAAACATTAGTAAATCATTTAACCCCTGAAGGACCATGATGCATTTGTTGGCTACATAGCAATTTGGGGCAAGTGCGTGTAACTAGAAATTTCCATATTTTTAGCCCAAATTTTTATAGAAAGTGGGGACAAGGAATATCTTTCACATGCACTAAATTTCATGGCATTTGGAAATATGAGTCAAAAGTTATGGCCTAATAGTGTTCTTTTTTGTAAATGGGCAGTTTGGGCAAATTAGAAAACATCACTTTTTTCATAAACAAAAATTTGAAATTGATTTTTTAAAGTTATATATATGTGGAAAGCTTTGAATTGTTCCATTTTGATCAATGAGATGAAAGTTATGAGGAGTTTTTGTTTGTGGGTAGTTATGGATTTTCTACTCTAAAAATAAACTTTAAAGTCCTTTATCTTACTCAATTTTCAATATTTTTGGAAAAAAAAATCATAGGATGTAGATTATTTACTACAACATTGCAACCATTGGAATTTGCATTCTTCAATTCCATGATTAAATTCTTAACAATTCAATATTTTGAATCATTCTCTACTAGTGTCTACTTACTATTTTTTTCCTATATGTTGTACAATTCTAAATGATCTAAAATTTGTTAGGTATGTTGACAACTTGTCTAGGAAAAAGAATCCAAAGAAGCACCACCATTTGGGACATTTTTTCATAGAAAAATGAGCTTGTGAAGTGGACTTGGCCTTCTTTTCACGAGGCCCAAAAAATAATTTTAGTGAACTTGAATGCTTATATCTTGCATCCACATGGTGAATTTTTATGAAATTTTTACCACATGTTCCCAAGTCAGCATACTACAAGATCCTATGGTTACATGTGTTAAAAAAATTTGGTACTTGTACTAAAAATGGCAATTTTAGAGCATTTTTGGTAAAAACATAGTCTTGGAACTTTAGGGGTTAATGCATGTTGGCTTATTTAGGGGTTATTTGTATTTGTAGTGCATGTAATACTAACAAGATTGTTTCAATTAGGGCACTTGCTATATTATTATATTTCTCCAATTTTCAAAAAATAAATTATAGTAACATTGATATAATACTTCTTCCTTCACTAATAGGACAAATCAATGTAATGAGCCCCCAAAAATATGATAAATATGTCATCAAAATTTAGAAAATTTAGACTACATTTTATTAATTTAGGAGATAATCTTAAAAGGACAAAGCTTGTGATTGTGTAATCAAAACTCAAAGTCTTCCATTATGTATCCTCCCTTTTGCTACTATTTATATGAAATTTTTAGTTTTGTTTTTCAAACACAAAATCGCATGTCTTATATGTGTTATATAATTTTCAAATTTCCTTGTGAAAAATTCAAATTGCCATGAAATTTTGAAGTGAAAGCATTAGAAGAAGAATAGGATCTCATGAGGGCCTCTAAATATGCACCAATAGTGATACAGATTTTTGAATAAAAAAATTCCCAAAAAAGGAAAAGAAAAGTTTTAGGAGATCATAGTAAGTTCAACCATTGTCTAAGTTGGATTACAATTTTCAAATAATTTTTTTAATATAGTCAGTTGTTGTTAACAGTTTGAACTCAACTTTGAACTTCAATAAAATGCTCACTTAAAGTAATTTTCCAAAATTTTCATATGGAATAGAAACTATACTCTAGAAGCTTTGTTTTGTTAGTTTTGAGAAAATCAAAAGAAATTGTTTAGAATGTAAAGTCAAGTTGTAAGAGAAACTCAAAAAGATAAAGTTTTCTATGTAGGTATACTAATTTTTGATAAAGGGCATTGTTTAAAAAGAAATAAAAACTCATATTACTTGAACTTAATTCAACGATGTGGATAAAGCTTTCATGTAGTTGCACAAAAAACAATGGATGAAATTTTTTGTTGTTGAATATAGAAAAAACATTATTTGACCATCCAAATAACATTTGTAGTCATTTTATGGTTAAAGAATTAATCCTCAAATAACACCTGTTTTAAACACATACTACTCATATCAAATGCAAAAGAAATGGATGTCAATATGACAAAAATCAAATGACCCCAAGTCCCTCTATTCCCTTAATGTTTATCAATTGCAAAGTGCAACAAGGAACAAACTTCTACTAAACACCGCTAGAGCTCCACTCTTCTAACATATATTAAATTTGTGAGAAGGATATTTTTAACAATGTGGAAAGGACATGAGATTGTTGTTATAAGAAAGTGAATTAAAAACTTGTATAACATAAATACAAGAAGATTTTGATTTTGACATTAAAAGATCAAAACACATCCAAACATTTGGCCATTCATACACCTTCATCCACCCCTTTAATGAAAAGAAAATTATATAAACTTGAAATTTTTCTTTAAAATCCTAAACCACTCTAGAAATCATGCAAAATTTTCAAGTGAACAAAAAAAATTCAAGAAACTTTACATTGAACAAGGTTTTCCCTTGCTTGAAAGAGATGGAGAGTTTGTTGTAAGGAAGTGTTTTGGTTGTCTAATGTCCATAACAAGATTGTATTGTGTTTATTTTATGTGATTTTTCATTCCACTTTCAATGCATTTCTAAATAATTTCTCATTCATCCAAAATAAGAATTGAATCTTTTCAATTCAACTTTCTTTTACGACAAGTTTGACATAAAATTAGGTTAACAATATACTTGTAGAATAAAAATATATAGACAAAAATTTGCAAATTTAAAGGACTAAGGAGTTGGAGTGTGGATGATCTTATTATGGGGATCATGAGTAAGGTAGGAAGTTCTAAAATTGACTAGATTCAAAATGCATCCAATATTGCAGAGGTACATTTTTTTCTTCAATGCACTATAAATGTACTAGTAATGTACATTTCAAGAAGTGAACGCTTCCAATGATTTCTACACTACATCTTCAAAAATTTGTAACTAATTCCACAAAGATCCAAAAAACAAAAAATGTCTTGAGTAAGATATCAATTCCATCATTCTTTCTAAAATATTTACCGATAATATTTCAAGGAGTTTAGCTTCCTCAAAAATGAAATCAACTCTTAAAGGCATGTTTTTTGGACCTCCTACCCTAGCATTAGAAGACAAAACATGGGTGCTTGAAATCTAACACTTCCCCAAAAGTATGTCTCCATTTATAAACAGTCGAATTGAAGGAAACAAGCTCTAAATTTGTAAAGTAGTACACAACACCCATTTTCATAGTAAGGTCTGACTGAACTCACTTCTAAGGTACATGCACCTATAATCACAAATTACAAAATTTGAGCATAGTCACAATTATTAGACATAAACTATTTTATTAGATCTTATTGTCAACTAAAAGAGGATTCCAGCAAACCTTAGGATGCATTGTTTGAACATTGTATGAATAAATATTAAATTCTTAAAGCATTGTCTCCAAACCCTATGCCAAAGCTAGCATCCATTATCTAGATTAGGAATGCTTTTAAGAGCTTCCAGCTCAAGCTATGTGAAACAAATGAAGTACATTCAACAATGTTCAAGAAACAATAATTTTTGGTTGTTTTTCAACAATGCAATTAGTGCGGTCATTTGGTGCTTCATGATTGTTGTGCAAGGTTCAAGATGAGTTCATGTAGGGATGGAAAGAAAATGAAAACTTGCAAAAATGAAGATCTAATGTCTAAATTCTACTCATGTCATAATTTGTTTTGCCAAATGCATTCAATATACACACACCTTTTCACACACACCTCTTTCTCTCTCTTAGGGGCTAGGTATACCCAAATCTAACAATAGGCTCTCATAGACTTTCATATTTTGATGGTGTACATCTTATGTAAGAATACCTTATAAATTGTAAAATTGGGTCCTTTGTGTCCCATTTTGAGCACTATTGATACTTGATAATGGTGTGCCTTACATACCTTGCGGAAAATTAGTCAATGCAAGGAGTAGAGTAGTAGGTCACCATGTCTTTGCACATTTTAGTTGGCACTGCAAAACCCTTGTTAACAGAGTGGGTCAACTTTGGAAACCATTCAGTATTTTCAGCCAGTCTTTGAGTATCATCACTGAATGCCTTCACAAGGCATACTAAAACAAACAAATGCATGTATGCAACTATTCATCCTTGGAATTAGGGGTGGAAAGGGGAGATCTTCTACAAGTGTTTGACTCTCAATGAGTATTTCTCGGTTTTTTAAAGTAGATGATGTCACATGGTTCCAAAATGGTTGATTTCTATGGTCACCAGCCCAACATTTAACCCTAGAATGTTGGACTGGTGATCGTGGAAATTAGCCATTTTGGAACCGTATGACATCATCTACTTTAGAGAAACCAAAAATATTCATTGGGAGTCAAACTATTGTAGAAGATCTTCCCTTTCCACTCCTAATTTTGAGGATGAATAGTTGCAGTTATGTCCTATACATGAGAATTCCATGTCATTCATTAGACAAAAAATGTCTGCCTCGTTGTTTAGGGGTTAAGGGTTAAGGTATTATTGTGAATACCCTACAATGGCTTTGGATGGCATTGGAATTTTTATTTTATTTTTTTGAAACAAATGGATGATGGCATTGGATTTTGGAAGTGGCCCAATGGATGCATGGCAACTATATTTTGATGACATCCTCTCCATTTAGACCCTCCTATACTCCCATTTGCAGCTCTTCTTGCACTTGTCAGTAGTTATTCTATTTTTTTCTAGCAATACCTTACCATGTGGCGACAACTTTTGATCACAACTTTTGATGACCATAGTGCCATACATGGCTTTTTTTGGACTAGTGTCCCTTGTGTTGGCTTCACTACATAGGCCAAATTTTGGAGGGACACATTTATAGTGGTTAGATTTTGACAAATCTGGCGAAATTTCACCCAAAAAAAAGCCTTAGTGCCATATAAAGAGCACCAGGGTGAACAAAAACTATGACCATATTGCCAGTGCAGCATAACTTAGGGCAAGTTTCCATGTGGAGTCGGGACCGGTGAAGTCCACTGATCAATGTTGGAATGGGTGTCCGATTTTTTTGGAACTCCTTGTCCACCACTGATCGATGAATTTCACTGGCCCCATCTCTATATGGAAGCCCACCCTGACTTGTCCATCATGGGTAGATTTAGAGTTGAGGAAGCAAGGGGCATTGGGTTGATCCAAACATCACAAGTTGCTATGAAAATAAGTTAGAAAGACTTCAATGTAATGTAGCCTATACTAAATTGTGAAATTAGGTTTTGCCACAATTCATTTCTTGACATTTGATCCACTATAGAAATATTTTCAGTTCTTGTACAAGAATGCAATACCTTTAAATTAGGTATTGTTGTAATTGGGACTTTTATACATTCATGTATACAAATGAAAATATTTAGAAATAGATTTTTAGAAATATTTGTTGACTTTGATGGCTTGTAGAGTAACTTGTTGTAAGGCAATCTAATTGTTAAGGCAACCTAAGTTAAGTTATGTAGTGTAGGTTAAATGTAGGTTAAATGTTTTGGAGGTTCACCAATGATGATACTCTTGCCTCAACAACAAAATGTGGAAGTCTTTACATGTCTAAATTAACACGGATACAATCCATAATGGCATGGCTAGTGGTAATTAATTACCTTGTATTTCAACATGATAAGTATATCCATATTGGCACTCCCAAATTTGATGTGCTAAAAGTTCACATCTAAGGTGAAGGCACCCATAATCAATCAAACAAGCAATTCTGGACATGATTTAGAATAGTGCAAGGTGAAACAAATATTTTCGAAGGTATAATGATAGAAGTGATGGGGATTGCAAAATCTTTGGTAATTTCATCGCTTGAATTAAAATTACCATGAATTTTGTAAGCCTAAGGTTAGTTGAGACCCATGTCCAATGTCTAGAGTCTTCCCAAGCCACTCCTCACTTAGAGTCACTTTAGGTGAGGGAAATGTGTTATGGCACTTTGGTACCTAAACATGCCATGATGACGTGCAAGATGAAGGATATGTGCCAAATTTCTTCATAAACAAAAATGAGTCCCAACTTCTCTTGAATTTGAGACACTCTATTGATTGTTGATGATGCACTAGCTGGTAATGGGTGCCTTCACCTTCTTTTTGATGAGCCCTCAAAATTCTTGTCTCTTGTCTATGCTTGTCAAATGTTTACTAAAAATAGTTGATTAATCAATCAACAAGTGAAATATAGGATAAAGCTCACTAAAATTAGGATGAAAATAGTGATATTAAGGGCCATTGCTTGACTTGTTAGGTGATTGAGTGTCATTAGCATATTTTGACAAGCCTAGAGGATTTGTTATCCAAATTTGGTACATGTCAAACTCATGGCATGTGCCGGTGTAGATGCTTGGCACACATTCCAAACAACCTAGAGTCCACAACACGTCAATGAGCATAGTCAATATCCAAAAAGAAATAATGTATATTATAAATTCCTACCTTGTCTTCAACTAGATTTTCAAAGATATAGCTGAAAAATGAAATGGTGCAAGTAAGAACATGGAAGTTGGAGCTCAATGTAGGCATGGTAAACTGTCTAGAAAATAGAAGGAAAAAAAACCCCAAACCGTTGTTGTATCCATTCTTGACAAGTAGACTTTTGTTGCAAATGTCTTCCAAAAGTGAAATTAAATTGTCCCCATACTTAATTGCCATTGCTGATTGAACTTTGATTCTCTAAATTTCAGTTATATGATCAAGCTATTGATGGTGTAAGTGATCCAGTGTGAGCCCCATAGTTAGCACCTGGGCCTTGGGTTTGTTTTGTTTTGTTTTGTTTTTGCTTTTGCTCACATTTAGTATCATTTTTAGTCGAAAAGACCAGAAAAGAGTGTTTATAGCATGTTTGGTAGAAGTCCCTACGAATGTGTTGTGTCAGTCCTAAAATCCGGAAAGTGCCTTAAACACTTTCCTTTCTAAGTTCTAGTGTCCAAATTAGGTGTTTAGCAAAGCAATTAGGATTTTGAAGTAGATAAGCCCTATTAGCAAGAATAGGTAAAAACGCCTAATTTAGGTCATAGTGGGTCAAATCTCTAGGAAATGGTGATAGAGGTTTAGATCATAGGAGTTAGAGGGTCAAGGTGGGAATTGGTTCCCTAGGTCCTAAAAAAACACATAGGTAACCCACATAGAGATTGCCATCCAATTTGCGAAGAATTGGAAAAGTTACTTTATTCCTTGCAGTTAAATCCACAAGTTCGATGATTACATGAGTGATGGATGGAGAGAGGTGTTTTTAGCTTAGAAACACACCAAGAGCACAATGGTGAAGTCAGTTCTTGAAGATTTCCTAGTACGGGAATGATTCCTCCCCAGAGGAATTAATTTGATAGGTGATATTTTGACACCCTTACCATAAAGTGCAACATAGATGTGAAATCTTGCTCTTTTCATTTGGGAGCTTCCTAGAAGCTACCCAAAAAGTTTCATAATTTTTTGGATTGCAGAAGATGACTCCATGGGAAGTCAACCTCATTTATCGGCATTTGGAAATTCATAGAAATTTCTAAGATAGTGGTAAAATCACACTAAGAATGAAGATAGTGTGTTTTAGCATAAATAAGCGCCCCACCAAATTTCAAGACGTTCCGACACCAACAAGTACCAGAACCGAAGGCAACTATGAATTTTAATAGAATTCCAAAATTCCCGATGAGTTGATCATCGTATCTAGAGTGTATGACATCTGATTGAAGTCAACTTGGACTCTTTTCTTACTTTCTTGAACCTCCTAAAGAACCTAGGCTTGTCAAAACTTTGAGAAAAGTCAAACTCCAAGTTTTGAGTTTTTGACCTTTTTCACTACTTTTCAAAACACTAGCTTTCACTTGCAAAATGGGTTGGCAATAGGGGGATTGGGTGAGTGCAAGATTTATTTGAGTCTTTTGAAGACAATGGTACAATCCGTTTGGCGTTTGGAGCCTTTCTCCAAAAGTTAGAGCGGTCACAACAATAGGGTAGAAATTTAAAAGTTAATTATTTTGGAGTTTTTCCTAGGAGTAGTTATTAGGTAACTTGAGGGGGGAGGAGGCCTTGGAAATGTATAAAATGCCTCCCCTCCTCTCACTTTGCACCCTTTGTTCTTCATTTTAAAGAACTTCTTTCTTCATTTTCTTGTTTGGGCCAACTCGAGGCCTTTCGCACTTGCTTTGGTAACCGGGCAAACTATACCCACATTGTTTGAATTTTGTCAATTTGCCAAAAACCTTGTTTGGATTACATTTGGAGCTTTGCTCCTTGATCTTTGTTCACTTTTCTTGTGTTTTTGAGCCTATTTCAAAGGATGTGGGGGTCCCTTTGAAACAATTGCTAACCATTACTTTTGAAGTCATTTTCTACTAACATTGAAGTCTTTTGTTGTGTTTTAAGTTTGTTTTGTGTACTAATCATCACAAGCAAGCTTATTGTGTGGGATTTCCCATCTTTTGGAGAAAAACACCTACAAGTCTTGTTGCTAACAATTTGCATGTTTGTTGTGGTTCTTTCCTTTAAATGTCATGTCTACTAATAATTATTCCATTGAGCTTTTTATGTGTGATTTCCTACCATTGGTTTGCAAAAATCCCCCTAGAGCCTTGATTTAGGAATATGTGGTCCAAGTGTGGTGTCAAAACTATTTGGAGAAGTTTTGGGTTGGTTCCAAAATTCCTTGGGGGGTGTAGTCCATGAAAAAAATAAAGATATAGGTGCGAACAACAGGGTATTAAAGGGGGGGTATTATTTTTTGTCTATTGTTTATATTGCACCCTATCATTATGTAATTTTCTAATGTGACTCATTAAAAAGGGGGCATTCATTAATTATAATTCTCAATTTCCACAAATATATTAGATGCTATTTTACTTCATGTTTTTTCTTAACTCCATTTTTTTTCCACTACTCACTACTTAGAATCCTACTTCATTTTTTTTACACCATTTTTTTCCCCACTGTTCACTACTCATAATTAGACTTCATTTAAGTGTTTACATTCCTTTTTTTCCCACTACTCACTACTCATAATTACATTGTAAAGTTTAGTGTTTAGAGACTGTGTGCTTCCGAAACACGTAGAAAATTATAATCATTGACAATGAAAAATCAAATGCATTGAATGTGATCACAAACACAATACCAAACAAAAAATTGCATGTGCAGGGTTCAGTAAGTATAGCAACTGCAAAGAATGGTAAGGCCAAAACACAAGCACCAAACATACATAGTCTTAACATTTGAAGAGCCAAAATTCCCAAAAATTTGCCAGAAAAAAGTCCATACACTATGGCAAGTTCTTTCTTTTCTAGTAAGAGCAGAAACATTAGAAGCAGGTCGAAGCAGACAGGCTTGAGCAACAGTTCCATCACGTGCAATACACAAATAAAGTTGAATGAGTGCTACCTAAAACACCAACAACAATAGCAACAAAACTAAAAGGCTAAACAACATGAACAACATCATGAGAAGCCACAAAATAAGTAACATGGGAGCAAGTATATCAAATGGACAAGCTAAGAACTAGCACCTGAAGCAACATCACGTGGGTGTGGTTCAGGTTAGGGTCCTCTATAAGGGTGTGATCCACATCCTCAACAAGGGCTGGATTTGTTCACCTGCACAGAGCTTCAACTCCTTTGCACCCTTTCTTTCTTGCAGTTTTGTCATCCTTATCCTTTACAAGTGCACGACCCTCACGAAACACTCTTAATTTGAAATCAGTAGCATGCACAATCTCTGAGCACTTAAACACATGAAATTGGTAAACGGTTCTCTTGTGACAGACAACCATTTACAACCTACATTGCGGAAGTAACCCGTGAGAACAAACTTTTCATTATTGTATTAAAAATCTACAACCATGTTGGGCTTTTGATACCCACACTACTCCAAATTTTGGATCATCTAATAAAGAATCCACTTGATACACCTTATTACTGTATTCAATGGTCTTCTTCCAAAAAACCCAACACAATAAAGACAAAATTGAATTTGAATTCATACATGATTGGAAATCCTCTACAGTTCTTGAATCTCTAGTGGATGAACCAGTAAACCAAGAATGAAAATTAGGTTGCTTTTCAATTGTAGATCTAGACCTCGTTGTTGGCCTACCCCGTTTTCCAATGTTGATTGCACCCGACCTCATTGTGGACTTCCCAACCAAAGCCATATCTTCATAGCATTTTGTGTGAATGAGCCCGTGGAGGTGATTTTCTAGGTTTATTCTTAGATTTTTTTGGAATGGGCATAACAACATTATTTCTCCATCAATCTTGCAACGCACCTTGTACCAAAATGATTTAAAGTCACAGAAACCTATATCTCCCACTACTACAAATGGAGGATCATGTGGAGAGACAAAGTCATTCACACTTTGAAGAATGCTCATATCCTCGTCTACTAGACGCTTGTGGTCAACTAGAGTATAAATTAAGGGTTTACCCTTCTTTCCTTCCTTCTTTGGATGATCATTGTACAAGATGTTCTTTCTCTTGCACCATTGTTTGACATGCAATGTGGAGTGCAAATGAGAGTTCTTAAAATGGCAAATAAGTTCTAAATATCTGACCAAGAGTGTTCATTGTCAGTACCTTTGATTTCCTTGTTGTATTCCCTACAATGAATTTTGACCATTGCCACACCATATTGATCATAACTTTTCAGGTTCCACACATGATCTACAAAGTCCATGGATTGTAGCTCCTTCGTTAGCTTCAGGGCAGCACGCTTATATTTTTCTATGATGTCATCTACAATGAGTTTTGATTGCAAAAAAAAAATTCCTCTTCCACCACTTTAGGCATCATAAACCCTAAATTGACTTCCATCTCCTGCAATGGAAACTGCAATGTCATGGTCACATCATCTAAAAACTCCTCGACATCGACACTTGGAAACTCGAATTTTAGAAGGGCGATGAAGTCATTGCTCCTAGTTTCTCCAACAAGCTAAAGCTGAATTCGTTTGTGAGGTCCTCCACCGTCTTCTTCCTCTAGAATCACGTATACTTGCTCGCAAATAGGAGTCATTGCCTCGAACTTGTTTTGGATGCAACATTAGTCATCGAAGTCCCAAAATTGAAATGACCAATCCACACACACCTTTCTCCAAATGCAATCGCAACTCTGCATAAGTTTCATTACTTTGGCAAAAAAAAATGGACTCAAAAGCTCCGATAGTGCGTTCTCATCTATAATCGTATACAACTTTATTTTGAAATTCGAAGTCATCTTGTTGGCCCACAACACAGCTTCAACCTTCCGGCAACCCTTGTGCACTTTGAGACCACCAATGGAATACAACCTTAATCCTCAAGTAGACCCTACGAAGCCTTGATACATTACCCCTCAAGAAATTGCCAACAAAACTATGAACACAAGGAACCCAAAAACCTAGATCGAGAACTTAAAACTAAGACTAGAAGACAACCAACCCTAAACCATCCCCTAAACCCCAACAACAATACAAAACTGCCAATTAAGAGGACGTGACACAGTTCCATCTATTCATCTAACAATCACAAACACCCCACTAATCCTAGCTGGTAAATCATGTCCAACGTTTAAAAATTAATCACCCTCATTAATATGCCAACTCATAAGGCAGCCCTATTTAAGACTTCTATCACTCAAAATTAATATAAAGGGGGTATCCTAAGTCTACTTTTGTCCTAATGCACTCCATTATTTCATACCCTATAGTATTTAGAATACACCCAATGACATTTTGCATATGCTATAGTACAATCCATCAATTTGTAATTTTTAACCACAATGTTTTTTTGGCACCCTACATTTGTTTGTACCTATATTTATAATTCTAACACTTACTACACCCCCTGAGCAAAATTTTCAAAGTCCCATACCAAGTGTTGAGTCCAAAGTGGTTCTTATTGTGGTGCTAACGCACTGTACAACGAAGCTTTGACTTTGCCAAGTTCAATTTATTGTTACACTAACTAACCTTTGTCCAAATTTGTCCACATTGCAAGCCTCAACCCCTGAGACGGTGAAGCTTCGCTCCTCAAACAAATTTTATAGTATTTGTGGGGAAATTCCACGAGGAATTCCCATAGTCCATTATTTGTCTTGAAAATTTAGCATTTACAAGTCAAAAATTCGTGAGCAACAGCCAAGGGACTTGGACAGAACTAGAGGTCAATAAACCAGAATTTAGCAATGTAGCCAAGGTCCAACAACAACCAAAGGCCAACCAACACCAGGGCAAATCCAAGTGGCTAAGTTGCCCGGTATAGTTGTTGTGGTGGGTTGGAAGGCTGATAAGCCAATTGCTTGAACAAGCCGGTTCCTTGACAGGCTAGTTGCTTGATTTATCACATACATCATATAAAAAACACCTAAATTGGGGTGATACCTTCTGGCCCCAAAATTTTGGATTTTTTTATCATTGTCTTGAAATTTCATCCTTGTGGCTTTGGAAATTGTCCAAGACAGAGAATATTTTCCTTGTCTCGAAAATCAAAGATTAAAGTAGAATCAATTGTTTGACAAAACATAGTTTGGAAACCTTTTCCAAAACCAAAGAGTAGACAAGAAATAGTTTCTTTTATTTTAAAAACTAGAGAGTGAAATAGAAGCACTTGCTAGACAAAGCATAGTTTGGAATTCTTTTTTCCAAAATCAAATAGGGGAAGAAAGGTGAGAAATCACCAAACAGATTGAGAATTCGAAAATCAAGGAGGGAAGGCCAAAGCCATACTAAGGCTGATTTGCACATCTAGAGCTTCACAAAGGTCAATGAGGCTTCTTTGAATTGTTCCAATCATCAAACAACTTAAGTCAACTAGTGCTAGATGACACTGGTGTGGTTGCTAGTTCATGTTGGCCACCATCTAGCTTTGCAAAACCTTGTTGGTCACTTTGAATTGAAACTCTCACACTTTGTCTCTCTCTTGTTGATCACTAGATTAGCAATTGAATGGAACTAAACCCACTCGTGTGATCTTGACATCAAGTAGTTGAAAGAAGAGAGAAGCTTTAAGGCTGAGTGCAAAACACTCTTAGAGAATTTTTGAACCTTGAAACAAGGGTTGACATTAGGAGACAAGACAAAAAGAGAGAATAAGCTGACTATTTTTCTATTTAGATCCTAGGAATTAATTATTAGTTAGTAGAAGTCAAAACCATTTGTCTTAAGTATTTGTTTGCTTCTTGATAAATTAGCAAGGAATTTAGAAGAATAGATTTGATAGGATTTCATCTACAAAAAATATCTAGAAAGAAAAGGAAAGAATTAGAAAGAAAGGAAAGAAAAAGAAAAGAGTTGGAACAAGCTAGAAAGAGTCTTTAACATCTTTCAACGAACTACCTACTTCACCAACATTTCGAAAACCAACATAAAATGAATATAGATGGAGTAAGCTGCAAGGGCATAGGTATGATGTACAACCACGAGCGTTTAGAGGTTGTGGATCTCAAGGTATGTTTGTAAACATTTGCCTTTGTTTCAATTTACCCCAAAAGAATTAGATTAGTATTAGGCATTAGCATTAGGAGTTAAGAATTAGATTCAAACCATTAGGGTCATTAGAAAAGTAGAATTTTATTAAAAAAGCACTTAGAGAAGTTCGATACCTTTCCAAAAGTCATTAAACATAAAAAATAGACAAAAACTCCAAAAATTATGATTAAATGAAACATAGTTTTAAAAGTAGATGAAGTCAGGAAATCATCCAAAAGAATCAAGGAAGGGATGTTAGAATCTAGAGTAGAAGTCAAAGTTAAAAGTCAAAGAAAAAGTCAATTCCAAAAGTGAAAGGTAAAAGAAATTAATGGATGAAGTTTGATGAACCGTTTGTTGGTCAAACTTCATCCGTGAATAACTTTTGCTAGGAAAGTCAAAAGTATAAGTGTTTAACCTTTTCCAAAAGGTAACTTTAGTGAATTTTACTTTGAATTTACTCAAACCTAAAAATAGTAAGTAGGATTAAAAGTTAAAAGACGTAGTTAGAATAATAGGGAATTAAAAGGATTACAATCTTTTAAAGAATGATTTCAAGGCTCCCAAACTTGGTTAACTTTAGGAAATAGGTTAGTATTGAGAAAGTTAGAGTAGGATAAAGAATTGACCAACGTTGAGGAGGATTTGGATGAAAGTCAACCAAAGTTGACCAAACCACATGAAATTCAGAAATTAGGAAGAAGATAAGAAATAGAAAATAATCCAAAAACTAAAAGTAGGTTTCAATAATTAACATAGAAGTAAATGACAGATGAAGTTTCAACTAATAGATTAGAAATCAAACTTCATCCACAATTATATCATCATAGGAAAGTTAGATTTAAGAGTTCTTTATCACTTTGGAAAGAATATTAAATACCCTACGATCTAACCTACTTTGTTCTTTTGATTAATTAATCCTATGTGGCCCTAACTTGGGAGATAAATCCCAAGGCCAAAAGTCATTACAAATTTGTTTGAAGTGGATTAAGTTTACTATTAGGGAATTCAAAGTAGAACTTGTATATGAAAGATCCATTGCTTGCAAGGCGTATTTTGGATTTGATGTACAGACACCCATAGGACAACTTACAACACAAGAAACTGGTTGTGTTCGCTTAATTCCAAGGGTGGGAATCATGCACCGACACCTAGGGAGTTTATTACTTTGAACATTCATAGTAATTCTATCTTTTATCCAAAGTTTTTATTTTTGTGGAAAATTCATCATTTTCAATTGCTAATACTACAAAAAAAAAAATTCTTAAAAAGGTACCTCTAACTATGTTGAGTTGCTTATTCTAACGTTTTTGGATGTTTTCACCTTCATTAGAGAAAAAATGGACCTCCTAGATGGCTTGTTGAAACTTGAAAGCCCTCAAAGGACCCCTAAGATGACATTTTATTTTGCACTTCCATTGATTTTTCCCTTGTTGTTGCTCACTTTATGTTAGGATGTCAAATGATTGCTAGTGTAGGGGGGGCTCAAAATCCAAATACTTGAGGTGTATTCTAACTCTTATGCACTTTAACCCTGATTATAAAATATCTTGTACCTTAGGTTTAGGACTCATTATTAAACATCTTGTACTCTAAAAAAAATGTTCAAAATAGTTCCATTACCATTTACCATCAAGATAATTTTTGATGTCTATGTCAAAGACTTACTTCATTGACATTTAGTGAGAACAAAGGGTGAAGAGGTCATTTTTTAATAAAATCAATTGTCTATTGTGAATCCTCAAAGTGTACAGGATAATTTGAAGATGAGATTTTGATCACTCATTGTCAAAACATAGAAATTGTGCTCAAAGTAGAACTTTAAATTTCATTTTGGCATAGGAGAATAATTTTTTTCAAAAATATTTGAACTAAATGAATGTGAAAAATCATGAAAAATTTGGTCTACAAAAATCCATTTTTGATTTCAAGACTTCAAGAAAAAATTATGAACAAAATTAGAATAGAGTATGAAAATTTCCAAAAAAATGCTTCTTCCAACTCCTCTCTAAAGTTTGTTTACAATTTTTTATTGGAGTCTCAAAATCCCAAATGAATTCTTCGAGAAGAAATTTAGCTTGATTTTCCACATTATCATAGCTCAAAGTTTTTTGAAAAAAAAAAATTCTACTATGCCAAAATGAGGTTTGAAATTATACTTTGAATACAATTCCTATGTTTCGACTATGAGCGGTCAAGATCTCATCTTCAAATTATCTCATACCCTTTGAGGATTCATGATGGACAATTGATTTCATTATAAAAATGACCTCTTCATCTTTTATCCGTTTAAAATGTCAATGAAGTAAGTCTTTCATATGGCTATTAGAAAATTTCTTAATGGTAGATGGTAATTGGACTTTCTTTTGGACTATTTTTCCTATTTTTCTGAAAACTTGTACTTTGAGTTGATTACCCCTAATGGACAAGCGGTGGGTTTAGAGACATTGTCAAAAAATGTGTTTTTTTAGTATATTATTCAAAAATGAAAAATGAAACTTTTTTTTGAAACTTCAACTATACAAAGCTAAAGTAAAGTATTTTATTGGAGTGTGGAAAAATTTCAATCCATTTGACCATGCGGATTGAAAGATAATAATATTTGAAGTGAGAAAAAACAACTTTTTTTCATCCCTACAAAATAAAGTTAGTAGACTTTGGGCCCTTTTGGAGTAAAATTTTTTATCTACACAAAAATGAGAATTTTGAACATTTGGAAAGATGTGATGTTAGGTTCACTCATGAAAAATTTTAGAAGCAAGTATGGAATCTAGCTTACTCGAAATCACCTTGCATTGCAAAGATATACAAATGCCATATTTAACTACTTTTGGACTTTAGGAGGACTTTTGGACTTTGTGATGGGAGAAGCCATCAGGAGATCTCCCGTTGTTATGGATTAGGAGACCCCAATGCCTATGAAAGGGGGAAAAAAAGAGTGAAGTACACCATGTTCACACACAAGAAGGGGACAAAAAACACTATAATTAAGACAATTCAATTATTCAACCGTAGAACATTGAATTGTACATAGTAATTAAGATGAATCATCGGGAGATTTCTCGATGTAGTGCAAATCCAAGATACAAGGACTGTAAGTGTGGCATGAAACCAATCAAAATGGTTATTATTCAACTGGAACTATTAGGTCTCATTTCCCCTGTTAGTATTTCCACGCATAATTAGGAACCAGAAATCTCCCGATATGATCCCTGCACTAAACCTCTTACAGTAAAAGAGAACATAGAAAATGACAAGGCAAATGCAAATACAAACTTCTAGTGCGGATGAATGAAACTAGAAAGTAACTAAAAGGTAAGGTGGATTCACCACAATTTATTCATATTGATATAGAAAATAACAAAAGTTGCCTTTAAAAAGAACTGAAGGCCTGACCTATAGAATCCATGATTCAAGATGAAAAGACAGTTGGTGCATGATTGAAAATGAAATGACAAGTGGCCCTATTTCTTCTCTAAATGCATAAACTACACTCACTGCATAATCACCATGACTAAAGGACTTTCTACCTATACTCTGTTTTAAGTCCCAGCAATTAGCTCCTTTACACCATAGCACGGATGCTCCCATCTTGAAGGAAGAAGATCATCCCTTGCAAGTATGGAGGGTCCTACCACGCGAGCATGTGGCCACTTAAGAGGATCTAACTCAAGTAGAACTATAGTTTGATTCCAGAGAATGCTGCGCTCTCTAGGGCTACCTAAGATAAGCTTCAATAATTCAGCACGGTTTGGATAGGGGTCATTCTTCTTAGGGTTGTCCGCACCAGCAATATAGAGGAAACTCTTCAAAGTACTCCATGGCAGAAGACGCTGCAAAAGCGCTCCCACGGCAAGAACATTCATGGAGGAATACAACCCACAGTGAGTATCTTCAACCAATTGTTTAAGAAAGCCACGAAAACTAGCAGGTACGATAATTCTCTGAGGAAGATCTGTAATGCCGCCTTCCACGCATAAAGCACCTATAAGAACAACGAGAACTGCCTTCTGCGTCGACCAAACTCATCAGATAAGGAAAACCTCCAAACAACGGGAGATCTCCCGATGAAGCTCATGAGGAATACTCAGTTCACGAAGAACCTATCAGCACCGGGAGATCTCCCGATGAAATGAAAGTGGACAATCGCGTTGGTCAGCACCATCTAACAACGGGAGATCTCCCGATGAAGTAAGAGCTGTCAATAACATTTTCCAGCAACTGTAAGAAACAGGAGATCTCTCGTTGAAGTAAGAATAGACAACTTTGGAGAACCATTTCCAGTACTGGTTGAAAATCGAGAAAACTCACTATTTTCCAGTTGGAATGTGGTAAAGGTAGACTACGAATTACAAGTACATTCTGGAAAGTAACTGTCATTTAAGTATCTTTGAACAAGATATGCGAAGAACAGCTAAGGAGTGATGTGCACGGAAAAAAATCTCTGGATGGAATACAAATAAAACATAAAACTGAGTAGGAAAAAAAGAAAGCAATTCACAATGAGCATAAAAGTGCAATCACTTTACATTTCATAACAAGTAATATACAATTCACAATGGACGGAAAATGCAATTTTTTACAATGTCATTAACACTCATCTCTTTGTTACAGTGGCAGTAAAAGTGCAATTTTTTACAATCTAATTATCAATATGTACTGAGGCCTATGTACAGTGTCAATGTTTTACATCCGAATTTACAGTAACGGGAGATCTCCCGATAAAGCCTGAGAAAAACGGGGATCAACGCACTATCCCGGTCATGATTGCGAAGCCTTCATTGGATAACGGGTCGACACCCTGTTGTCCGCCAAAAAGCGGGTTATCCTTCACATACACTGGTACCTTCTCATTTGACTTAAAAAGTCCATCAAGCCAAGGGATCAACTGCATCCTAAGGTACTTGTCATTGGAATCACCGCAGAAGGACTCAGGAAAAACAACATTGTGTGGATCATTCATGACGTTCTTTACTGGACTGTCGTCAATTAGCAGAATGTTCTCTAGTGTCGATAAACCAGCAGCCCGCGCAAAAATCGTAAGATCCTTTAGAAAGATTGGCTTATGTAGTGCAGTTGGGGCCCTATACTTGGTCTTTGTGCACGCCTCTTGATTTAGACAAATTACATCTCCACGACCGAAGGAAGCATCTGCAAGGACAATGTCTAACAAGTCGTTCATGTTTCGCGGAGTTACACTGCTCCAGAATGCAACTTGCGCTTTTCCACGCAACTAATTAAGGAAGGTCGTGACCCTCGGCCGACGTTCAACATGAAGTTTATTACGGAAATACGACCTGTGAAGGATAACTCCATTCAAGTCCAGAATCACTGTATAGTTTCGGCGAGGTACCTTTTTGGGTGTCCCCGGAACCGCCGTCGAAGGACCAGGACAATCTGCAAAACAGAATACCAGAGAGAAGTTAGACATAAGTCCAGCGACCTCGGCATTCAATTGAAATCAAATCCGTAAAGATACACAGGATGTCACCTCAAGCACCTTTGGTGTCGTCCTCTCCAGTTCGATTAACTTCTGCTTCATAAACCTTGGAAGGCGAAGTAGCCCCAGATTCAAAGACCTCCTCCTTTGGTGCCTGCGATATACGGTCAGAGGCGATATCAACAATGCTTTGATAAATGAAACTGGTGGCCTCCCATGCGGCCTGAATATCACGAGAAGATTTACTCGTGGGATCGCGGGTAACACTTGCATGGTGACTTGGCAAATCAACAAAATCCTTAAACCTATTCCTTATAGAGAGTCTCTCTGCGTAAGTCAGTCCAGCCTACGGAACAGCTATGAATGGATTCACCTTCACTGTGCCAGCCTCCGGACTCATTTGCCTCAAGTCTACTAGAGTATCCTCTAGAATGTTGGTAGCGACATTGGCATCAGAAGTTCCACCTTCGACCTGAGACAACGGGAGATCTCTCGATGCACCACCCTCCAACTGAATTGTTGACTTCAGTGAGGGACGAAGACTCAAATCCTGAAGTGCACGCATCGGGAGATCTCCCGCTGCAACCCCCCCCGCCTGCGCCTTCTCTATCCCCTCCAGATCATGAATGTCGTATGGGTCCTCACGCATCAGGAGATCTCCCGCTGCAACTCCCCCCGCCTGCGCCTCCTCTATCCCCTCCATCTCACGAATGTCGTCTGGTTCATTACCCATCCAGAGATCTCCCGATGCAGCGACTCGCACCTGTGCCTCCACCCTTTCCTCCGGATCGCTAGTAACCTCTTGGAAATGTGGAGCTCCAACCCCCACCGCGTGCGCCTTCTCTGTCATCTGAAGACCGCCAATGTCTTCTGGATCACAAGTAACCTCTCGATGAGGGTCCATCGGGAGATCTCTCGATGCATCCCCCTGCATCAGACTTTTCTCTCCCTCTTCACGACTGGAAGTACCGACTCGGTCAGTATCCATCGGGAGATCTCCCGTTGCATCGTCGCGCGTCTCCTCTTGCAAGAGTTCATCACGTCCACAGTGCGCGTCGGTGCCTGTCGGTGGATTACACACCTGCACCACTTGCTCACTCGTAGGCTCTTGAATTGCAACACCAACATGTTCCCTCGAACAAGTAAGAAGAATAGCCGCCGCTGTTTTGGATTCGGGAGTCAGTACATCGGCATCCTTTGCCCCAGTTGTCGGAGGGGACGACACGTCCGGGCTGGGCTTCTTTCGACGTGGCATTGGAGAAGAGGGTACACGGTCGTCACTCTCGGAGTCACTTAGCTGGATATCCAGCCGTCGCTTCGTCCTGCACTCCACCTAGTCACTTGACTTCCTCACGCGCGGATTCGTGTCCGACATCTTTCTCGCCTTCAGCGTACCCGACTTCTCCTCAGTAGCCCGCTTTCCTGGCCTCTTTTGTGAGGCACTTGGCGTAGACGACGGTTGCAAGTCTCGCCTCAATCACGATGGTTCTACAGACTTCTCCTGGAAGGACGAAAATTCATTAGATCTTCATAAGTAAGGGCGCTAAAAAATGGAAAAGACGAACTAGCATCGGGAGATCTCCCGATGGTTCCCTCCGGCAATTCACCTTTTGGACGACAAGTGTGGTCGCGGGTGAGCATTCAGACTCTGTGTCCTCTGAACTATGAGAGCTGCTCTTGTCATCTTCATCAGAAACATCCACGATCTCGTCGTCTTTCTGTGGTGGTGGAGGCTCTTGAGGATCTTCATCTGCTGCATCTCCATAACCTGTTGACTGCTCCGCTGCGGGATCCTCTTCAGCCTCTTCCATTTCCTCATCACCATCCATGTGCAACTCGTCCCAAATTTGCCTTGCGACCAACTGTGCTTTGGATTGGGTCTCGGAGTCATCAACGACTTTGAGTACCTTATTCAAAGTAGCCTGTCAGATTTGAACAAGCACAAGTTAGTGTGCCACCAAGACTCCCACGCAAGAAGAATATAGTCCCACACAAGAAGAATACAAATGGCGACTTACCAGTCCAAGAAACGTGAACTCTAGACCACCGTTCACATTCACGATAACCATATTCTCAAAGATATGGCCAGAAAAAATTTCATGCGTCGCTGCAATAGAGAACCACGGCATAATAGGGCGCCTGTACAAGGTACTGACTTCCTCCATATCCTGAGACAAATACACGGCTAGAATTTCTTGTGTGCCCGGGAAGAAGCTGTTGAAGCTACTCGTTGAGCCCTGGATTTAGTCGTACGCGAAGAGGAACACAAGGAACACATTGTAATTTGCACCTGCAATGGGACGAGGAAAGCCATCCCCCACGTCCGGAATGTAATTTATTACATGCCAGTCCCAGATACGAGCTTTACACTTGTCCCGATGCTTCTTCAAATGTGTGAGGACGTCGTGAAATCCAGCGGCATCCGTAATAAGAACCGCAGGCGATCGTGCTCTCACAATTTGTTGACTGGCGTCCCTGTACTCGAGAGCATCAAACAAGCGCTTCAACTTGTGGTGCTCGAGGTATTTTGCACGCGCTCCAACAGATGTGACCTCAAAGAGAAACCAGAAATACATGAGGGTTTTCCCTTCACCACGCCATGCTTTCACGGAGGCGTCCGTCAGAATCTTCATAATATCCCAGCTCTTCTCGTCCATGACTTTGCAACGGTATTGATCTGTGAAATCTTGAGACACGGCAGCCTCGTTTGTTTCTTCTGCATGGTCGTTCATAAAGGACTCCCACATCCTTTTTACTGAATCTGGGCACTCGTCGGGGTCACATGTTTTGTTGAGTGCCCTCGTTCGCTCTTCCAACCATACCTTCCTAAGTTCTGTTGCCATGCTCTTATCCACCCACCACTCAACCTGCTCCCTCGTTATTTTCTTCTCCGCCGCAAATTGATCCCATTCTTTGGCACTGTATGGAATGTAGTCCGGCTTCTTGCTCGGAAGAGGATGCTGCCTATAATGGCACATGAGCTCGTTCTTCATGGCCCTGACCTTCTTCTCTCGATTTGCTGCAACAATGAGAGGCATCAATGGCTGCCCAAAATTGTCCACATTGAGCGCTGTCTTCTTCATACATACCACTGCATTCTCAACCTGCTCCGCCAAATAGTTTATGTCCTCGTTGCGGAGTCCATACAAGGGCTTGTAGTCGCTATAGCTTAGCGGTTTTCTTCTGCTTTTCGATTTTGGACCATTCCCATCAGGAAGCTTTCCCAGCAGGAAATCCCTATCAATTTGGATCCACCGTTGCACATTGTCGTCATTCTCCATGAAGAGAAGAGGAATTCTCAAGTCCGGGTCAGGATTCTTGAATCCCGTGAATATTGTAGACATCACCGGATAGAACTCCTGCACATGGAAAATGTAACTATTAAAAATCATCGTCTTCGAAAACTAGCACAGTACGTAAATCTCAACACTATCGGCCATCGGGAGATCTCCCGTTGGTTCACTGCTTGGGTGCAGGAGAAACCAGCGCTCTATATCTTGATAGCGTCAGGAAAGGCGTGGTCCAATATCTATCGGGAGATCTCCCGTTGATCGTGCAATGCAAGCCTGCTGTGCGACGAAACCGAGGAATCCCAACTTCACCAAAGGCGACTAGAAATCCGGAGGCATCCTAAGATCGTCAACTGGAAAGACATCGGGAGATCTCCCGATGCCGAGATATCGGGAGATATCTCGATGGCTTTGCATAGGCAACAAAAAAAGAAGGGACATTTTGCTAGGGACGCTTACATTGTACTCGGCGGAGTGCGTTCGACCTCCATACGCTGGCATGGGGCTCCCCATATCCTTCCACTTGATTCGAGCATGCGCAAGTTGCTTAGAGAAACTCTGCTCCTTCTGTTCCCCGGCAATATTCTAGTTCAACGCCTTGGAGAGATGCATCATATCATTCTTCTTGGTGGAGTACGGTTCCCAGATCGGAATTATGTTGAACGTCGAGGCCAACTGCTTAACAGCTTCCGGGATATGTCTTGACTCAACCAACTCCCGGTGCGCTTGGACTGTGTGCTGACCGCCAATAATGTAGTAGTGGGATTTGGTGGTCAGGCTTTCCCTCTTTGGACACGAATCCCAGAATTCCACGACATTGTCGATCCCGTATGGTCCTCTCTTTAGAGGTAGGACAGTAATGTATCGGTTCTCAGAATGATAGTCGGCATCAACAAGAATCCAATTCTTGATTCCCTTGAGGCGTTGGGGCTCAATGCCTCTGTACACCAGTACACCAGGAGGAGCCTTGTGAAGGTTCTTGTAGTGCACTCGCAGTAGTTCACCTTTTGCATTGGTGAGTGGCTTCTTCTCCCATTTGTACATTGGCCTGAATACCTGGTTGTACAGCTTGTTGATTTCTTTTATCTCATCGGGCTCAAGCTTCCTCACCTCAACATCTGTCATGTTCACGGCACGATGCAATGTGAGCTTGACAACCTTCGGCTTCTTTTTCCCCTTGCCCTTGCCCACTGGCTCCTCTACCACTTCATCTCCTGGTCCTCCGGCAATGGCTTTCCACTTCTTTCCCTTCTTGCTAGGAGATGGCTTTGGAGGTGTGGGTGCAGCAGACTTCGGTTGTTATCTGGTCTCGTCCAGAATGTCCCACTCATTCTTCATCTCCTGAGGAATCTAGAAGTGGATTCTGTTTGGTTTCTCTAAAAACCCCTTCCGTGTAATACTCTCACACATGTCAAGATCCATGGTGGCGTAGTCTAGGATCAAACCATATTTCCTTCGCTCCTCAGTCTTGGGAACCATTTCTTCGACAATGACGAGGACTGTGGCGTTATCCAGACCCTGTAGCTCTAAGACAGCTAACCCCTTTGTCATGTGACCTTTGTCGCTGAAGGTGAGCTTTGGGCATATGATGACTGTTCCATCTTCCTCCTCAATCCACTCAAGGCCCCAAGCTGAGACTTTCCGGTCGCATCGGAACACTACTCCTGGAAAGTTCTCGCCATGATACCGATACGAATGCACCCAGCTATCACAAAACTTGAACAGTTTTATAGGTGAAAGGCTCGCAGGGAGTTCCTTTTTCACATTCAAGCTGCGCAAGAAGATAAAAATATATTAGATTGACTGGATCACGACGAATCGAGTGTAATCTGAACACCTTCTCTATATCAGGAGATCTCCCGATGATCCTCTATATTTTCGACGTTCTCGACTAGTGGTAATTCTATCCAGGGATAAATTCTACAGAAAACCGCACCGACCTATTGAATTTAAAGAAGATACCGGAAGATATGTCCTTGCATTCAAATCCGAGATAGGTCGAATTTGGCATCGGGAGATCTCCCATTGCATTCTAAACCCTTCATAAATCAAACCTGCCATCGGGAGATCTCCCGTTGCAATCAGATCCTTCATAAATCAAAGCTCGCATCGGGAGATCTCCCGTTCCATTCTCCTTCGTCAAAATTCGAAGCTGGCATCGGGAGATCTCCCGTTGCATTATCATCCGTCATAATTCAAAGCTGGCATCGGGAGATCTCCCGTTGCCCCCTAAATCCGCCATAATTCATAGCTTGGCATCGGGAGATCTCCCGTTGAACTCATATCCTTGATAAGTCAAACTTGGCATCGGGAGATCTCCCGATGAAGCATGATTCGAAATTTATCAGAGCTTGCATCCGGAGATCTCCTGATGTACCGGTCTTCACCAGATGAGTAATGATGACCCTAATTTCGTTTAGCAATTTCAGGATGCCTATGTGCAGAGGAAGGAGTCACTCTACCTGGAGTGTAAAGCATCGGGAGATCTCCCGATGTTTTCTTCAGTTTCTGACTTACAAAGTATATTCACCTGATTCTTTGCAGAGTTTTTATCGCGTATGGTAAATATGTCTATAATCTATCGGGAGATCTCCCGATAATATTCATCTTGACTGAGTTTCATCTCTTACTCTTGCTTTTGTTTTTATCGGGAGATCTCCCGATGGTCTACTTGCGAAATAATTGACGGCAGCAGTTAGAATACCAGTGTCATCATGACGGTTCAGGGTTATTTCTCCACGAAGTGAACTCGCAATGACAGTGTACTGCATTTTTCTTAGTCGACTTTCATCGGGAGTTCTCCCGATGAACGGTTATAGGGGAAATTTGACTATTTCAAATTAAAATACATTACTTGGAGACTCATGGTTTGGTATTCCAAGGCATCGGAAATGGCATGTGGCCGTGCACTTATCCTGGAGCCATTTTCTGGCCAATACAATAATACACATGCAAATACCGCAACGGAGGGAAGAACTTACGGGTTGGTCCAATCATCTGGGTTTTCGGGTGCTGGTGAGGATGTTGACATTACTGAGCACTCTTCCCGTTGTCGCTCCAAATTTCGTGCGGATGGCGGACAACAACCTCTTCTCCCAGAAATACAAGCACGCAACAGAAATAACCTCGCCTCCTACAATGAACAAGAACGCATTGTCATATGACTGTTGCTGTGGAAGTAAGACTACTGCAATTGAAGACAATGGTATTCATGTTTCCCTAACAAACATGAAGCAGGTGCAATAGACCTGTCCAAACAAATATATTGAACAGAGGCGCTTAGATTCTTGGCACTTCGGGTCGAAATTTGAAACCACTAACACCAAGACAGCTCTAGAATCAACAGGCTAATTAGCCTCATCCCCCACGACAAAAAACATGACGATTCACTGAGCGCAACGAGACCTTCACAAACTTCCCACTCAAATAAACAAGAACTGTTAAGGCTACATTAAAACTGTCAAGGCTTACTGGTTTTGCTTTTAATCAAAACCACAATGCGGTTGAAGCCATAACCATTATACAATGTTGTGAAACTAAGCATGTATCGCACTACTCGTCATGTTTTAAAGGAAAAACTACAACGAATGGTCCGTCTCCAATCCGTCTTCAATCGAGCTCCAATTCCTCTCAAACCACGAATGCGAAGCACAGGGTCGGTCACCGCCTCCAATTCAAACACCACGAAAATCCAAACGAACTCAATGAAGCCAAAAAAAATGTGATCATTGCTGCAAGTAAACTAGAAACGAAGACAGGAGAAGCGCTCAAACTTACAGAAACTGCGCATCTCCTCCGGAACTTTCACCCGATGAAGGCGCCTCCACATATCCTGCATCCAAGGCGATCCAAGGCGCGCAGATGCAAAGGCGCGCAGATACAACTCTCCTCGTGCAGGTACGTCAACAGCGGTACGCAATTCCCTGAACTCGAAGCAGATCACAAATCACTGGAACTTACTGGAACACTGAAACGCACAACGAAACGAAGTCACTCCCAATGCTGAAATGCACTAGGGAATCACGCGCATGGGAAGGCAAGAATGGGAGGAAGACGGAGGCTCAGGAAAAATGGCCTCCAACACAGGCTGCCAACTCCAACGGGAGAAAAACGGATCCCACTGGAGTGCAATCCCAACGTCGACCCCTCCACTCATGGCGCCGCCAACGGGGAGGGCAAACTGACAGTTTGTCAGAACGAATAGACCCTCCAGGGGACAAGTCATCATGACTTCACCCATGGTAAGAATGAGTGGGGGGGGGATTAATTTGTTACCACTCCCTTGCAATTAGTAAGGGGGGCATTAGTGACTTATCCCTTGCTTACAACTTGGAGGGGGGATTAATTTGCTTAGAATTTCAAACTCCTTCATCATTTCCTTAGTTATGGAGGAATAATGGCTAAGGGTTTCAAATTACTACACACTAACACGTAAAATGATCACAAAAATTGAAGTACTCATAAGATGAAGTACTCACTTGTGCAACAAGTGGGAGCAAGGTTATCCCATTGTGGCCTAAATTTGGATGATTGTTTGCATTGAACTTTAGAAATGTACACAAGCATTACATTTCTATACTCGAAAGCCTTACTCTCATTTTCCCATAATTTTTGTGTACATCATTTTTTTCCATTTTCAAAACTCATCTCCTAGTAAGTAACCCTCACAAAGACTTTATATACAAGTCATTAAATAATCAAGTGACTCTCATGAATTTCAAAATAAGACCACTAGAGTGATCTACATATACTTTGTTAAAGATGATTGAGTTCTTGGACAAATAATAACCTATAAAAATAAACCCATGTATATACCCTAAACTTCTACATGAAATGCTATTACATTTTAGGACCTCAAAGAATGATACAGAACATCATTACCAAAGTACATGAGGTCCGTAAATCAAATATTAATTATCCTAAATCAAAAAGATATGCATAGTACATATTCGAAATTAATTATTTTGTGATGCAATTTCAACATCATATTCTATGATGAAGGCCCAAAATGATGACCCTAAACCCTAAACCCTTGGAATTCATCATCACCAAATATATTGTACTTATTACTAAAAATTTGATAACATAAGAAAATTAAAATTGTTGCAATCATGAATTAAGGATTGTCATACCTAGCTAATACTATTCATTCTAATTGTAAATGACACATTATTTACAATTGCTTATTCAAAAACAACATCACTAAATAACTAATATGATTGTTTCATCAATTTCCAAAACACTTCTTCTATAGGGAAGCCATATAAACAACGAAAATGTACTTTTACAAGATGTACCAACTTCACATGACCCTAAACTCTAAAGAAACAAAATAACAGAAGTTAGAAGTACTACCCCAAATCATTATAAATTTGAAGAGAAGTAATGAAGAAGGTTAGCCCTAAAACTACAAAAAGTTATAGTTGGAAAAAATGGTGGAATAGGGGGTAAAACTAATATGGGTCAAGGGATAAACAATAGGGGGGGAAACAAATATAGACTGACAATTCAACATAAAGAAGTATGTGGAAAATTATGTAGTGGGTGGCAAAAAAAATAAACATTGGGAAAAAATGTAGATGCCTAGTGGAATAAAAAAATATGAAATGTGGGAATAAATTAGAACTTAGTTACTTACATGAATTGTACCTTGTTCAAATCTACCACCCTAATCTTTATTTGAGTAAGACATATAATTATGAATATGTTATTCTTTTTCCACTCATTTTCTCCCCCTATGTTTTACCATTTTTTAAACTTTTGCATATTAGTTACTCTAACTTTTAAAATAATTCAATTATGTGCTCCTTCATTTTCGTATGTGCTTAGGATTGTTTTCTTTTAATTGTACTTTCATTGTGGTTTTCCTTTCTCGTTTTTGGGTTTCAATCCCCAATCATTTCTTATCTATCCCATTTTTTTTTAGTCCCCATTTTTTTTCACAGTTTTCCTACTTTATTTTCTTTTGCCAATTCTTCCATTTCCTTTTTTTTTCTTTCCCCACTTTCTTTTTTCTTTCCCCATTTTTTTTCCTTCCCCATTTTTGTCCTTTCAGACCCCATATTTTTTCTTTCCCCACTTTTTCTTCTTTTGGACCCCATTTTTTTCCGTTGATTCCCCATTTTTTTTTCCTTCATCCATTTTAATGACATTTGTCTAGTGTACTTACAACGTTTGGCTTTTTTTCTTGTTCTACTTATTGAACTAAGTGCTCGAACTTGTCAACACAATTTGAAGTTCTTTTCCTGTACCAATGAAAAAATCTCAAGACAATTAGAAGGACTAGAACAATTCATGGTTATAGGTGATACGGTCATAGTTCACAATAGTCACTATAATTAGAAACTTCTTTTCTACTATTAGAAAAACAAGTTAACAAAAGAAATTGGTGTGCAAAAAATCCCCTCCAAAAGTTTTGGGGGTTTTAGGCTCACAAGTTCCACACTCAAAGTTCACAGGTGCACGGCTCTAACCTTGCATGCTTGCATCGTTCATGGTAGGGTAAAAATAGAACACAAAACACACTTTGTTGAAGAGTGACTCACTTTTGTATTTTGCATACACTTGCAAGAATAAACTATTTGAAAGGAGATTGTTGAACTTGTAGAACTCATTGAAGAACATGTTACTTACATAATTCTTCAAAATCAAGAGAAAAAGACTGGTGGTGATTAATAACATTGTTATGGTACTTATAATATTTAGGGGGGCACGTTTTGAACTAGCCCTCGTATATTACTTAGTTTACATTAGAGAAGTTTCAATATAGTTTTCAGGTATGTTATATGCCAAATTCATCCTAAATACTTATCCCATTCATAAACCCGAATTTCTTGCTGGAATATACAATTCATATGCTTTGATTTTAAAAATCACATGGACAAATTCTTGAAGTATATTAGGCTTCAATGATTAAGTATTAGACATTGGATGCCCATGTTTCTAATTAAATAGAATCGGAGAAGTCATCATTTTTTTACCCTAAACCTATGCATATATCATATGAAATACTAATTATATGATTGGTCATTTATTTACATTCAACTTTTGGGTCTACAAATTAAAAAAAAACACATTGTGAAAAGCATGAGAAGGAAAGCCCTAGACTGAGGTTTCCCAGAGTTCAATCTCCCATTGTAGATTAAAAAGAACAAGCAAACATCCCTCGCTCAATTCCAAAGAAGGATCGCACACCCATAGATAGGGTATGGTATATTCGGTCTCGACACACAATTATTTACTCTATAAAAATGCAATCAATAAAAAACAAGAGAATGTGAAAAATAACAACATGAAATTATAATATAAAATGCATTTCAAAACATTCAACTTACTCTATCGTCTAAGAAAGATTCCAGAAACTGAAATCCATCATTCCAATCTATGAAGCAACACTAGAACCTTCCAAACGTACTCTTAAAAAAAAGAATATAACTACTAGAAGGGTCCCAAGCAAAGAGAGATCTTCAACGATATAGATTAAAGAAAATGATCCCCAAGGAATTAAATCACAACCCGAAATTTAGAAACACATAATTATGGAAGATATTCGAAAATGAATGTATGCCTAAACCCTAAACCCTAAACCCTTCTTTGTCTTTTTCCCTGAATCCTAATCCCTGAAACCCTGAACCTAACCCTAAACCCTAAACCCTAAACCTTGAGGTAAGTCATGGAACTTTAAGTAAGTGGGGTGAAATAATTGAAAACGTGCATGAAGGGACCAGTACTTCGGGCAACTTAATGATTATGAGTATGACTTTTTCATAACAATAAAATACACGTGTGTGGATGTGTTTTAAATGGCTTGAATTCTTCTGCTAGATCGCACGCAGTAATAGTGGAGCAAAGTTAATAACGTACAATAAGAAGATGCCGAACCCAAGAGTATTCAATTGTAGAGGGAGATCCCCGAGCGTAGGGGCGCTGATCCGCGACTGGAAGTGAGAGGTCCCCGGCCTCTTTCGACGTTGCGGCTTGGTTGTGTCGTTGCAGTTCGTCCCTCTGTCCGGTCATTAGTTGTGTGGATGTTGTTGCTGCTTGTTCTCCCTTCAGGCCACCTATGGCTGTTGGGTTTGTATTTTTTACCTTTGCAATGAAATCACTTTCATTTGTTTCAGAAAAAAAAAAAAAAAAAAAAAAGTCGTAGAGGGAGACCTAACGGACCAGAAGCACCACATTGAAAGTAGGCCCTTTGAAGAATCAGAGGAAGATTTGACTTGAAGACCCACACGGATACTGTGCCCCTTGGTATATTTGAGCCGTTATCGAAGTCTAACGAACTCATCCGCAGCATTGAAGCTGGTAGGCTGGCACGCCCTCCAAGACTGCAGTCAACAATCTTAGAGAAGACCGCATCTTCAGATTCAGCCTGCACACAGTCGTACACGACCATTAAGAGTGCTCAGAGAATCCGAAATGTAGGAACATAGCGCCCTTGTCAAATTTAGGCGGGAAATACGAATTCCAGATTTGAGGTTTGTGATGACCCCCAGCGACCGCGGTCTTTCTCTCTTTCGCAGACGTGAACGAAGTAGTGGAATGAAGGTGACAAGAGTGGGAAATTGTAAGTTCAAGTGCGTTGGCGCAAGAGGTTTAGTCGATTGATTTTCGCAGCCCCTCACTATAGGTATCATTCTCTTTTTTTCACAATGGTTCACTGAGTTGCAGAATTCCAGAATGACGACAATGCAATGATGGACTGATGATGCCCGGAGTGACAATGCAGTGGAATCGCAGACTGAGTGAGTAGGAGGATGTGATGAGTGTCAATGTCGTCTTCGTTGGAATGTGGAACCTGTGCATGTGTAGGGGGGCGTCGATGGATTTCTGATTGATTCACCTCGAAGTCAGTCTTCACAAATGAGAGTAAATGCGCGCATTTGTGAACAATTACAAAGTACACCGATTTCACGTCGCTAGTTTGTGGCCTATGCAGGATGGCGACATCATAGATTTGGAACTCCGTATCACTGAAGCGGAATGATTGTTTCCTAAAGTAAAACTTTGATGCAAGTGTCTGTAGCAGAGTACAAACCAGACGTCGAGAGCAAGGAGGAAGTACTGTAGTCTTCATCCAGCAGGCAGTTCGTACAGTCGTATATTACGCGTATAGACGGCCCTACGAATCGCATTCGGTATTGTACGGATGTCTTAGATTCGCGCCATCGGGAGATCTCCCGTTGATTCCTTGGCGGACTTCTAGTGAATTACTTTATTATCGGGAGATCTCCCGATGTCTCTACAGTGCCATAATTCTGGAACTTTATTTCGAGGATGACCAGTGGAGTTCGTCTAGGTCAATCGGACGACATCCTTGGACAATCCGCAAGGAGAACATCGGGAGATCTCCCGATGACTTTTGAAAACGGAGATTCTACAAGATCAAAGGGAGATCTCCCGTTGATTTGAGTAATCTAAATTTCTGCATTATCATCGCCAGATCTCCAGATGATATTGGAAAACGTTAATTCAGCATTCTCAACGGGAGATATCCCGATGAAAGAAGTGTACGGAAATTTCCAATATCATCGGGAGATATCCCGATGACTTCAATCCATCCAAGTACGAGAAGATCATGAAGAGATCGCTTTATGATTTGAGTGTGGAAGCAGTCCGATTGGCTATCATCGGGAGATCTCCCGCTGACTTCTTTCAAGAATCATTCCGCTTGGGAATGGGAACCTCATTTTTATTTTGAATGTTGAGATCTGCCATTGAATTGCTTCATATTTTTGGGCTGGGTGCATCGGGAGATCTCCCGATGAAGTGTTATACACTGTGGCTATTCTGTCCATCGGGAGATCTCCCGATGAAATGTTACGGTCTGTGGTTGTCGGGTCCATCGGGAGATCTCCCGATGGTCTTGTGTTATTCGGAGATGGGAGAGTTCTGTCCAGACATCTGCCACTCTCGAGTTCTCTTGGGCATTCATATTGTGAGATTGTTTGATGTTCGGATGACATTACTGGAGTGGTGGGATCGAATATTTCTATTTCATTATATTACTGCTTTCTTCGACTGCAAATATTTTCTGCTGGAGAGTCCTTCCATTGGAAGATCTCCCGATGAATTTGTAGTGACTGACCCTAACTTATTGTGGACACTGTCATTTGGAATTGACTTTTCTAACTTCAACGTTGGGTCCTTTATTTTGCAGATATATAGATTCAGAACCTATGGGAGATATGGTTTCAATCAACAGTGGGAAAGAGTCGATGGATTCGGTCTCAGAGTCGATGGATTATGCAATTACGCCATTTATTGGCGATGGTGCTGACGAGGGTGAGTCACAAGAGTCTTGCGCCCGAACTTCACCATTGAATGTAGGGGACGTGGTTAAGCTTTATCATCGAGGATTTGGTGAAGTCGGAGTAGGGTTTGTAGTGGAGGCAAGACCTCAGGGCGAGTGGCTTGGAGTTCCTATTCCATTCGAGCCGTGGATATTTGTTCTCATACGGCCGTCATCGTTTATCGTTGAAGCTCAGTATTTTAGGGTCACACCTTGCCAAAGGGGTTTTACAACGCTCTCAGATGTCCTGAACCGGACGGTGTTGTGGAGTGCCGCGGACGTTGTTAAATGTACTGAAGATCCCCATTTCGATTTGAGTCCATTTATTCGACTGGAGCAATGGAATGGGCTGGAGGTTCATCGGCATGATGCGGTGGGTGTGTTACTGTCATCTGGACGAATAAATTGTTGGAGGCCGGACGATTGTTTTCAGAATACTACCCTTGGTGAGGGGCACGTAGGTGTGACCATCCTTGACGTTTTCGTGGGTGATCATGATGTAATCATGACCCACGCTCGCTGGCCAATTTCAGAGTTTTGGTTCCCTAATGGTCGAAGTTTGAAGGACACGGTGGAGTACTTTCGTGCCTTTCCTGATGTACAGGATCCGCTAGCCTATCTAGGTGGAAGAGAGAAGGCGCCGTATCGATTCATAGTTCGTCGACCTTCCCTTTGTCATACGAAGACACAGTTCACTCGTAAAACTAGCGACGATGAAATTCGGAAGGTCAGTTCAGAGAGATGCTGTGACAGTCATTGTTGCCAGTTTTTTCCCCAGGCGAAATCGTTGATGGTCAGACAGAGATATTTTTTGAAGTCTTTTGAAGAGTGTCGAGATTATAGAATCGCTGCTGGCGGGCAATTGCATAGTGTGGATTGAACGCGGAAGCGGAAATATATTACTTTGGAAGGATCAAAAGTTTGTGCCACTACATGGTACACTATTCATGGAGTACCGAAGTCCACCTACCACAATTACATGGATTTGTACAAGCAAGGTGTGGTTTCCTCGACCCACGGGAACAAAGGGATCAAGCGTCCTCGACTTCGAACAGTGTAGGTCACTGGTACAATGAAAGCCATCATCGACAACACTGCTGACCAAATGCTGCATCAAATGCGGTCCATAGGGAATGGGAGAGTGGACACATTGAAGTTCCTACCTGCGGGAAACAACTGGAAGCGTGTTCATGCTGATGCGAACGAGGTATTTTGCTGAACCTTTTATATGATTAGATAGAATTATGATGGGTTTCTTTCGGAGTTCAGTGCATCAGTACATCTCCCCCACACATTTCTCTTTATAAACTTCAGTTTAGTCGGCCCTTATCGGTTGATCTCCCGATACACGTCTTCTTTCTATTCCTACCTCATCGGGAGATCTCCTGATACATGTCTCCCCATTCACTTCTTTTCATTACACCCTCATCGGGAGATCTCCCGATACATGTCTTATTACAGTGGACTTCTTTCCATTGTTACCTCATCGGGAGATCTCTCGATAAATGTTTCCCCATGGACTTCTTTTCATTCTTACCTCATCGGGAGATCTCCCGATACATGTCTGACAATGGACTTCTTTCCATTGCTACCTCATCAGGAGATCTCCCGATACATGTCTTAGAATGGACTTTTCTTCATTCTTACCTCATCGGGAGATCTCCCGATACATGTCTGACAATGGACTTCTTTCCATTGCTACCTCATCGGGAGATCTCCCAATACATGTCTTAGAATGGACTTTTCTTCATTCTTACCTCATCGGGAGATCTCCCGATACATGTCTTAGAGTGGACTTCTTTCCATTGCTACCTCATCGGGAGATCTCCCGATAAATGTTTCCCCATGGACTTTTTGTCATTCTTACCTCATCGGGAGATCTCCCGATACATGTCTTACAATGGACTTCTGTCCATTCTTACCTCATCGGGAGATCTCCCGATACATGTCTTACAATGGACTTCTTTCCATTGCTACCTCATCGGGAGATCTCCCGATACATGTCTTAGAATGGACTTCTTCCCATTGCTACCTCATCGGGAGATCTCCCGATACGTGTCTCCCAATGGACTTGATTTTATTTCTATCCTATCAAAAATTCTCTTGACTGTCGTTTTGCGAAATCATTTTTCGACACTATTGCTATTTTGATTGTTGTTTACGGTCTTTTAGAATTCCATACCCTAACTGAATGTGATGTGTATTCCGGGTTTTCTACTTGCAGTTGAATGTGGAGTGTGGCCTTCGTACAGTCAACCAGTCCACAATCAGTAGAATAAAAAAGGAGCACTTCAATAACGTTTCCATTAAGCCTGTAGGCAGCTCTTTTGCCAAGTGTACGAAGTGCGATGAACTGTAGCAATTCATTTTGAAATCACCAAAAGGAAGCTTGGACTTCGTGGAGTTCATGAAGCAGCGAGGTGAACATCTGAATCATCAAGCATCCTGCCGTCGATTGTATGCCACATGGCGTGAAGAATCTAAGAGGAACCCTGAGGAGATACTGTGCATCATTCACGACAAAATGGATACAAGGAAGATGGCTCTTCCAAGAATGCGGGTGACTACAAAGGCCACACAAGGTTTGGGTCAACTTCCTATGAGTGTAACTGGTATGGTCGCTCATGGTCATGCCGACGGTGCATATGCCCATTATGGTCCAGCGTGCTGGCCAAGCAACTCGAACTTCACTGTCTCATCGTTGGCTAAGTTGTTTCGTCGACTTGAAGGTCCCCCGATTCGGGAGACTGGCAACCTATTCCCCTATCCGCCTGCGAATACATTGTTCGAGGCATTACTTAGAGGGAAATCTAGGTGTATGGACGCCTTGAAACTGATTCCAGAGGGTGCTCGACGTGGAGCTCGCCCTCTTCCTAAAAAGCTCTATCTTCAGCTTGACAACTCCGCGAAAGATAACAAGAACCAGTATCTCATGGCGTTCTTGTCCTTGCTTATTGCAAGAGGAGTATTCCAGGAAATTCAGGTGGGTTTTCTACTAGTAGGACATACTCACGAGGACATTGATGCATATTTTAGCCACCTGTCCAAGGCTTTGAAGAGCAAGAATACATTTATCGTCGCAGACCTTAGGAAAGCCTTCATGGAGTCCCAAGAACTGATATTTATGCCAGAATTCATCCAAGAGGTGGCGGATTTCAAGTCATTTGTCAAGGGATGCCTGTGCAGCGGCACTGCTAAACTGATTGGTTTAGGGGAGGTGCACCTCTTCCGGTTCTATGTGGACTGTCATGGAGTCCCTGTCATGAAATATAAGAAGTCAGCAGTTGATTCACAGTGGCTACCATCTGATGGACCTTTGTGATGCTTGTGGAAGAAAGACCGAAGCAGTCGGCCGAAGCTACCTCCGGGTTGCCCTAAACCTGTTCCTTTCAAGCCCATGTGGGGTTGCGAAGTTCCCTCAGCATCCGGAAATCAAGAGAAGGCGGTGGAAGCGGCACGGAAAGCAACCTTGAACAAGGATTTGATTTTGTTAGGACTGGAGAAGTACATTGACTTTTGGGAAGATGGAATGACCAAATGCAAGGGATTTGCGACTACCTTCTCTCCATACGTCGAGTATTGGAAGCGTGTGTTGCGCGAGGTGAAGGAGCCACTTCCGGACTGTCCTACGGAATTGGTTGAAGGCTTTTGGCCAAAGTACGATTGGAGGGTGCAAAATCCATCTACCCAGGAGCCGACAGTTAATCTTGTTGACATCCTTCCAGAGGTAGAGGAATTGGAACCTTATTGCGGACCCGCAAATGAGGCGCCAAGGGAAAGCTTCAATCCTTGGGTTGATATTCGTCCAAGTTCGTGGGTTCTGCTCCGACCCAAAGACCCTTTCATTTGTGCTGTCTGGCAAGGAAGAGCACTGTGCGAGGTTTGCAGAGAGGAAGGCCATGTCAACAACGAGAAGTTTCTGCTCCAATATTGGAGACCGGATAATTCTGAAAGTTCAATGAAATTGAGATACCAAAATTGTTGGTACGGGAAGTGGGTTGTTGAGAATACACCTCCCGCTTGGGTGGATGCATCTTCTGTAGTATACGCGACTTGGTCCAAGAAAGTTAACCCGAAATCACGGACCATTCCTAGGAAAAGTAGAGAAGCTGCCCTTGCGAATTTGAATAGGGCAAACGAGGTGGACCCTTGATCATCTATTGTGTCCTGATGTTTACGGCTATTAGGAGATCTCCCAATTCGCTTCTTTATCTTTCGTAACTGTGGCAGGCCTTTCGGGAGATCTCCCGATGCTTTGTTTTTATTGGCCGCATAGTGGCACAGCTATCAGCTAATCTCCCGATCCTTGGTTTTGGTCGACATGGTATTGGCAGGGCCATCGGGAGATCTCCCGATGTTTCCTTCGGACGGGCGCGAAAGTGGGAGCCTGCGTATCCACATATGGTTTCTTGTCTTTCAAGGTTTAGTTAGGGACCACCAGTTCTTGTGAAATCTTCTGTGGTGTGAATGCCTTCACTTTATTCATGAAGACCAGAATGTGTTCTTTTTATTCCTGTAGTGCAACCTCCCAATCCCATTTCTTAGTCATAGCAGGTGTTGGCACTCCATTGGCTTTGCTTTTCAATATTTTCTTGTACTTGATCTCTTAAGCGATAATTAAAATGTTGCAAGACAATTTCCTTCTTTCTTGCATTGTAAGTTACTATTTCCAATATTCATTTTCATTCGTTCTATTCTATTTCAAATGACTTGGTCTTGTCATTCTTTGGAATCTTCTACCTCTATGCTTTCAAATGTTTATATTTCGAACAACTTTGTTAATATCAATTAAGGCCAAGTTTTTACATTCATTGTTCATGCCCGGAATACTTTAGGAGGGCATAAGATGCATAAGACCAGAATGTTCTGGTATACAAAATGATCGTACTAGCCTTACAAGGCTTGCACTCCATCGGGAGATTTCCAGGTAACTAACTCCCCACCTCCATTCGAAGTGGTAGCAATTACTTCATCATTCAGAGTTTCAATCTTCCCTGACATGTATGTTCGTGAACTTATGGGGCCTGGCACCACCCTCAAGGAAACCTAAACTTCTGTGTATCTGGATATCTCCCGATGTATTGCTTAGAATAAATCCATGCGAGCCCTATTTACTTCATCATTTACAGTTAATGTATATCCTGAGATGCACATTCATGTGCTTTAATTGACCTATCGGGAGCCGTGCAACATACTTACAAAAATTAACTTCAGAGTATCTGGAAATCTCCCATTGTAATGCCTCACACCATGCATCGGGAGATTTCTGCGTTTTCTTAATTTTGGACTTTCAATAGTCCAAAAGTAGTTAAATATGGCATACAATGAATTGGCAATACACTAGTCATTTTTTGATGATTTCTTGTGCAATGATGAAAATTTTTATTTGAAAACCAAATGATGAGAAGTTACAGACAAATATTTTGAATATGTGTAAAAAATTTCAAGAATTTTGACTTCACAAATTGCAAGACAATGGGGCTTGAAGTTAGAAGAAAATATTTTTTCTTGACTCCTCATAGAATGTGATTTGAAGACTTAGATTTATTTTTTAGCCAATTGTACACCATATTTTATTAGTTACATACATGTCAAATTTCAAAAGTTGATGAGCTTTTTTGCAAAAGATTCCAAAAGATTCCTACAGTGCCTAAGTTGCCCAAAATGTCCAAGGCAACATAACTTTTGATTGGCACCCAATCGGAAAAAAGAATTATTTTTCACCAAGATGTTTCTACATATTTCTACATAGTGTCTGAATTTTATGAACATTTGACCTAAAATGACTTCATAGGAACTTACCTAACATTTCTTGCATATGTTCAACGGGCATTTGGTCCTTTAAGGGTTAATAATTAGTCTTAAATTTAGGGTTGATAATTAATCCACTTATACTCTGGTGTACTGATTATTAAACCTACCTCTAATACATCTTGATTATTAAGTCATGACTTCACCTTACCAAAGTTGTACAAGGTGAACACAAAATTAAGAAGATTTTCTAGAACAAGTGGTGAAGTGGAAATCCTTAATCCTTAAACATTGACACAAATGATTTGTGTCTTGTGGATGACAAAAAATCTTGCTATGTAGGACAAAAGTGCAATTGTTCATCTTAAAAATTTTGTGCAAAAAGAAGAGCTCTTCCACAATAGTTTGACCTCTAGTGAATATTTTTGTTTTTTTTAAAGAAGATGATGTCACATGGTTCCAAAAGCAATGATTTCCATGATCACTAGTCTATCCTTTAACCCCTAAATGCCAGAGGCCATTTTTGAGCTTCTAGGAATTTGCTCTAAATTGAACAAAAATTCATCATTTTCATAAATGTATCAATTTTTTTAATTTGTAACCATACAAATTCAAACAAGACATGTTAGAGATCACGTAGGAAAAGAAAACACAATAGTATCACTTATGAATTGAAAGATTAGAATGTTGATCATGGGGGTGTTAAAATGCAAAAGTGATTTGAAGTCTTTCAATCCTCTTTTCATAACTCAAATCTAAAAATTTGGTCACCAAAAAAATATGAGGTTGAAGGGCCCAACATGCATAATCCCAATCAATTTATGGCTTCTCAAATTCAACTCTACAATTTTTTAAATGAATTTTGAATGCGATTTTTTCTCCAAGATTTAGTATATTTGAAGCTCATTTCCAAGAGTCCCCAATACTATAGAAAGTCACGATTGCAATGAACACCCTTGCACAAAATCTTGAATAGAAAAATTGTAATCAATCATTTTCAAAATCGGATTTTTAATGCTAAAATTTGACTTCAAAAGAAATTCTAAAATAGTAAATTCTAAAAATAATAAATTTTTTGGGTTTTCTGACTTTTATCTAACTTCAAAGTTTTCCAAACACCACATTTTGGTGCCTTAGGCATCTAAACTAAATAGTGAAATTAGGTTGCCCCACACTAATTTCTCAACATTTGAAACTATATTAATATTTACTATTATTCTACAAGAATGTACTACTTTTGACTTATGTATTGTTTTAATTGGGACTCATAAACCTTCATGTGTACAAATGGGAATATATGTAGAAATTTTTGTTGACTTTGGTGGCTTGTAAAGTAACTTTCTTGGGGTAATGCAACCTAATTGTAAAGGCAACCTAATTTCACTATTTAGTATAGGGATTAAAGGTTAAGGATGTCACTTCTTGGCAGCCCTTCAAAAGCCTAATTTTTTCACTAATGCATATGAAACTTATTTTAGAGGCTCTTTTGAGTGATAGTGAGGATGAGGTGCATTTCAATTAATGCACCCCCTTCCTTTCACTCAAAAGATCCCATAGAAATTGTCCATGTGTTTCAAGAAAAAAAAAGCCCCCCATTTTGTTTTTTCTTAAAATATTTATTATCCCCCAACCCAATCCAACACCCTTTCCCCCCTTATTTATGATTAAATTTTTTTCTAGCTCACTTGCTATCCCCTCCTCCTATTAGTAATTTTGAGGGAGTTGGGTAATTGCAAACAATATGGGATATGTGAATATATGTATTTTGTATGTACTCTTGTCAATATCCATTTTCCGTATCCGTATTTGTATCGAAATCTATATTTCTTATTGTCCAAGATCAATGGTAGATCAGAAGGGGGGCATGGAACTTTTCTTAACCCTTCAACGTCGATGTGTAGATTTTGTGTTTGATGGATGACTTCATTGTTGATTGTAGAAAAACATAATGCACCTATTGGTCCCATAATCAGAGCAGTTTTGCTAACTACCTTGGTCATGGGGGCTTCGTCCTTTAACCCCTCAAGGCCCAAACAATTGTTGTATATTTTCACAAGTTTGAACTTTGACTGACAATGCAAATTGTAAATCAAGCTTATTTCATGATGTTAATTGTACTTTTGAGCTACCCTGTTCAATATGAAAATCATAATATGAAATTTTTTTAATTAGATTTCTAAGAATGTAGGAATACGAAGTTATAACTTTGAACCTGTTGGATAGGTGAAAGGCCAAAAAAATGGCTCCTTGGGCATTGAGGGGTTAAGGGTTAAAAATATCTGAAGGCTCTCATTTTAGGGGGGGTTCGGTTAAATTTTCTAGAATGGCAGGTACGCATCTTTTCAGTGGATACTGTAAAGTGCTACTGAAACGTGCTATTGAAACCTTATCCACGTTGTCTTCAAGTACAAAAACTGCAGTCTATCCAACTGGACAGGGTGTGACAGCCGTCTCCCTCATAAATGGCTGCGACTTTCACAGCTCCGTCCGCGTTCTGCAATAGACTCGCAAAGTCGCAATGAACCTGTAATTCTGATGTAACTTAACCATCACAAGGGACACGAAAGCGTCCTTCTGCACATCGCCAAAGGTGACGTAGCAAATTTCCTAGATCACGACTGACAGGTCGGTGTCAGAGGTCCTAAATGTGAATTCCATATTTACCTTCACTTGCGAAAACATCGCTGCATGGAGCTCAGTATTCCAGTTCCCGAACACTATGATCTTTAGGTTTCAGATTTCCAGTAGAAGTTTCGCTTATTTTACCCACATTTGTGAACACTTTTCGGATTACGTGACGCACAGACAGCCAGAGGTTGACATTGACGGACTGACGGAGGCTCTAACTTAGCTAAATCTGGAAAAAAGTATACGCCGAGTCAGCTACTGTCGCACCATTCCCAGGATTTCAAACTGATAAAACTCTATATATTAGAGAGGTATATTTCTCTTCTTTCTCACGGGACTGCTCCCAAGTTTCAGACACAGATGGATCATTCGATCAGGAGTTGCAGCTGATCTTGAAGATTGTACTACAGTAGTACGAGTACGTTGTACCAAAGCCGGTCTTGCATCTGTGCGGAGAGACAGTGCGCATATATCCCGTAGTTGAGAAAAATCTCTTGTAAGTTACAGTTTGCACATTCATTGCTCCCTGCAGTGCTTCAGCATGCTAGCTAGGGGTCAAATGGTTGCCCAGAATGCTAGTGATGATATATTATAGTGGGTTTCGCATGTCATGCAATCCACGGTGAAAGCTAGCTTCCAATCCTGATTGAGATGTCACATGGCAGTACTCTGGGTGTGGATAGTGAAGTGTAACGTTTGGCGTTATCAAAGTTGGGGAGATACGTGGGATATATATAGGTTTTGCTGCTAGTGTTGGATTGATCGTAGCAGATTGAATTGACCTGCTTGAGACAGCTTCGGCAAGTCCTTTTTGTAGCTTGATAATCTTCCTTTTGAAAACAATCTGCATTTCTCACAGTTTCTTTCTTGGTACGTGGTCACCCTAATTCTCTTTGAGCGTGTAATTCTTATCGTCTGAAACCAAGTAAGTACCATAGCGTTGCGAGCAATTCGTTTTAGTTAAGATCCAAGGATTGGGCCAGGGTTATCACTCATGCCATCCATACTAGTTTTGAGGCGCCATGGTATTAGGACGTACGAAGGTCTCGACAAGCCATAGTGCGTGAATGCAGGTGTTTCGTATTTGTTTTCTAGTCAACAGTTTCAATCAAATTTGCAGTATCCGATTTTGAGAAAGTGGATGCACAAGTGGTTTTATCCTTTTGATAACTACTTAGACAGACGTAGATTTAAGTTTAGTACAAGTCTACCACAATTTGCAATTTTAACGAAAAATTTGCTAATTTATTTACTCTTAGTTTGATGAATGTCCATTACTTGCGAGGGAGGTGTGCTACATTCTTACCTTCCAGGAAAGTGACATTCAGGACGGTGCATTGGCTCCCGCATTGGCTAGTGCGTAGAATCGTCGCTGTGGAGTATTGAAGCATTCCTTGAGCTAGCATCTACGTTAAATTATAGCCTGAGACGTAGAAATCAAGTCTTCGAAGTCAGTGATGTTTGCGTTGCCACTAACTTGACAGAGTGGCAGCACTGAACCAGGTACAAGTTCAGAGTTCAGAGCACAGTGAATTAATTCCACTCCAAGGCCACTGTAATGACGAGATGGATCCAACAGCCAGGGGGCCTGCCGTTGCTGTTGGTCACCATCCTTTGTGGGCTGTGTTATAGCAGTGAGGCAGCTTGCTATGGAAAGGATGCGCAGGCGCTCTTAGCATTCAAGCAGGAGCTCCTTGATCCCAACGGAGCGCTTGCCACATGGAAGGCGGGGACCGATTGCTGCAATTGGAGTGTAAGTTCTTGAGTTCTATCTCATTTTGCAATCGCTAAACTTGTTATAGTTAGTTAAACCAGCATGCCGTCACAGGAGGTAATATCTAAGTAGCTTAAAGAAGGAGCAATAGAACCTACAATGATTGCAATTGCCTATGACAAATTTGATTTACAAAATATGTCTCCGATGACATTCCAGTGCTCCAACTTATCCTCAAGCTAGGTGCGAGATTGAAATCTGAAGTCTTACTCTTCAAGCATACTCAGAATCGATCGCTGATAATTGGAAGGTGGGATACACACAAGAGGTGTTTTTTAAGAACCTACGGTTACATTTTGTACACTAGGTATCAGATTTAGGCCAGAAAAACTAATTTCATGGCAGCAATTGTGCACACCGGGCGACAAACTAATTTCAAACCTAAGTTCTGACGAATTTCGCAACAGGGGGTGGACTGCGGCACCGCCGGGCGCGTGGTAAACCTCACGGTCGCCGTGAACGCCCCCCAGCGCGGCGGCAACTTGACGGTGAACCCCAGCGTGAAGCACCCCGGCACGTCCCTCGGCAACCTGTCGGCGCTCCTCAACCTCGAAATCGACAACGTCAACTTCAGCGCTCCCATCCCCCCGGAGCTCGGCAACTTGCGCAACTTGCTCACTCTCCAGTTCTCCGGAACCGCCCTGGTGGGGCAGCTTCCGAGCACTTTGGGCCAACTCACCAAACTCAAGACACTCACCATTGAAGGGGCCTCCTTCAGTCCGGGCGCTATGCCCAACTCCTTCTGCAACCTGGCGTCGCTGGAAACTCTGGACATTCTCGGAGACCTGACTTCGCTGCCGCCGTGTTTGGCCACGGGGCTGAGGAAGCTCCAGGTGCTCCGAGTGGGCAACAACAAGTTGAAAGGGAATATTCCTGTTTGGCTGACTTATTTCCCGGCGCTCACGCTGATCGACCTCCATGGCAACCAATTCACAGGTACATTCGTATAGTATGGGGTGCATAATGTCCACATTCAATTCTTGTTGTTTGGACATGCTGGTCACTTAAGTCCGTTCCTCAACCTGTTAATGCTTATGTTAACGCTCGAGGCTAACCTTTACTTTCACGTCACCTAGCTCATGTCACGTTTTTGAACTGGCCATGTTTCTATTTCAAGATGCATTCAAGCCTTCGTGGCATGAGAAAAGATGAAGAGAATTTACAGCAGTTCATGGCCAAGATACAGTGCATGGAACGATTTTAGCAATCACCAGTACGATTCTCGAAGTGAGCTAGCTAGCTCACATTGCAATAAGTTCGTTAAGAAGTCAACGCGATGTTTTTCGGAAAGTGTTAAATTAATTTGCCCTTCCCATCATTCGAGCCGCTAGCTATTTGACGTGTGACTGTGAAACTAATGTTTTGTGTGAAATAATTTTGTCTGGCAGGGACTATTCCTACTGCCTTTGGTAACATGAAGAAGCTGCAATTCTTGCTCCTCAGCGAGAACCAGTTGAAGGGACGCATTCCACCGGAGTTGGGGAACATGGCCAGCCTCATTAGCGTGGACTTGAGTCAGAACCTGTTGACGGGGCCCATTCCTCGTGAGTTGAGTCAGTTGAAGAATTTGGTCTACATCAGCTGCCAGCAGAATTTCATCACGGGGCCGTTGCCTCCGGAGCTGGGGACGATGCCTAGTCTCCAGACGCTGGATTTCTTCCAAAACAACATCACGGGCGGAATTCCTGCGGCATGGGCCAACATTGGGGGCCCCAATGTCGACATTGTGCTCAGCTACAACGACTTGACAGGTGACTGGGAACTTTTCTCTTCATTTTTGCAGCACTTGTCAATTTCGTTATATACATGGGCGAAACTTCGGGACATTGTTTAATCCTAAGCTCTGAAAAGTGATTGTATTTCAGTCCTAGTTCTTAAATGATTGTGCAGTTGACTGTCTCAGATTGAAAAAAAATGGAAGTGCTGCAAGGGCAGAGCCTCTCGTACCGTAGCTGCTTGTTTCATAGTTCGATGTATGTTTGGGGACTAGGGCTCTGTTTTTAGGTAGCTGTCCGCCCGGAAATGACGTGCCAGAGTCGCGGAATTCTGCATATTTCACGAAATTGACGTTTTAAGAACTTTGGGGTCTGGAAGTACAAGCAATCTGAGATTGAAGGTGCATGACGTAATAGAAAGGCCACGAGCATAATTTGTAAGTAACCTCGGGGGTATATGACCAATTGTGCAGGCCCTCTGCCCCCCCAGCTGGGAAAGCTCAGAGGCGGGACGCTTCTCCTCGACCACAACAAGTTGACAGGAGGCATTCCGGCGTCGTATGCCAACCTCAACTCGCTGGTGGTGGACTTCAACCAGCTGTCCGATTTGCACCAAATTGGGCCTCTTGTGAAGCCCAATTCCTCGCTCATCTACTCGCTCACTGCATCAGGAAACAGATTCTCAGGGGCCATACCCACGTGGCTTGCCTCCTTCGAAAGCCTCAGCCAGCTCGACCTGTCCCAGAACAAATTCACAGGTACGCATGTCAGTTTATCCCATCCAAAACTGAAAACCCACTCTGGACCGAGCATTTTGGAACAGATTGCGTTTTTCTCTGATGGCCTAATGACAGCAATTGGATTGGGCCGGTACCATCAATTTTCCACAACCATGGCTCACTTTGTTAATGAAATTCCTCTCACCCTCTGCATTCACCCCCGTCGCGTCCTGTTGATGGCCAGATTTGTGTATTAAAAAGTTTCAAGAGTGGATTACTATGCGTGAGGTTCAGTAATCATGAGAGCAGAGAGCATTTGTTAGATCGTGGCTACGAACCACTCTTGGAGCAGCGTACGTTATTTAGTCCTGCTGCTTAGTTGGTCTTTATGTAACTTGGGAACCGCTAACTATGCATGAATTCTGATGACAGCCTGCCTGTTTGTATGGAATCTGGTGCGTGCCTGCAGGTCAAGCCCCCATTTTCCTGGGCGAGCTCCAGCAGCTCTTCAGTCTGAACCTCTCGCACAACGCCATCTCCAAGCCCTTGCCCCCCTTCCATGCCGCCGCGCTCAGCTCCCTGGACGCCAGCTTCAACGAAATCCCAGGCTCCTTCCCTTTAAACATCAACCCCTCAGGACTCGGCCAGCTCGACCTCTCCCACAACCAGCTCTCCGGCCCTCTCAGCAACACCATCGGCAGCGCAACCACATATCCCATTCTCTTCAGCCTCCACGCGAGCTACAACAAGCTCACGGGGGCCATTCCTTCGTCGTTGGGGAACGCCAACAGGCTGTTCGACTTGGACCTCTCCCACAACCAGCTGTCGGGTGCCATTCCGGCTAGTCTGTCGAGTTTGACCTTCTTGACGTTCTTGGATCTGTCGCACAACGTGCTCTCTGGAAGGATTCCTGCGGCGTTTTCGGGGTTGGAGAATCTGCAGGTGGTGCGCCTGGCTTGGAATAATCTCAGCGGACCAATTCCTCAGGGCCCTTTCTGGAGGGCCCTTCCTGTTTCCTCCTTCAAGCCCGGCAACAATGGACTCTGCGGGGCCCCGCTCGCACCTTGCGCGGTTTAGATCGATGGGCAGTGAGTATGCTTGTAATTTATCGACCTTATTAGCTTTGGAAAGAGGCCTCGGGTACAATTGTAGCAACGTGCAAGATTGTAGGTGGGTCCATGATCCGTTCTCATATTGTTGGGTGTTTAATTCGCTCGCTAGTAGATCATTTTCTACTTCAGCCATCAATATCTGTTTTTGATGTGTGTTCCTGTTTATGAGCGCCAAAGTCGTAATGTCGAAGTGCCCGGAGCTTCAAAGGCTAGAGCACTGAGATTAACCTGCGCCAATTTCACTGAAATCTGTCACTTCAAATAAATGAGGGGATGAAGCGTTCGAATGATTTGTGTATGGTACACTCTCAATTTTGATGCTTTCTAATTGATTAATCGTAGTTAAATTGACAAAGACATGAGTGAAGTGATTCGAGTGGATTCCAATATACAGCTTCAAAGGGATTCAAGGGAAGATAACCAGTGGTGTGACTTTAATACTAATAGCACAGTACTACAGTGATGAGATTTCCTTCGGAGACTCCACTTGCATGCCATGCCAATATTGAGCCCCCGAAACACAGTCGAACTACGAAATTTCAACGATCGACAAAACAAGCAATCAAAAGTGCATTTGTTGAACAGCACCTAAGTCTGAAACTTACAGTCATGAGAGAAACAGAAGGCAATCAAGTATCAGCTTTCAAAACCATTCTATCAAGTCACACTCGGAACTTCGCTAATACATTTTCAGTCCAAAAAATCTACAAGCCCTATCCTTCCAACTCTAGGGGTTAGATGTTGCAATGATAAATGACAACAACTCCACCAAAAGGGCAAGTACTTTGGTCACTACCAATTGATCACAAACTCAAATATCTACACAACCAGAAGAAAGCACAGTACATTTGTGACCCAATCTTTTTGAACGCAAAGAAATTATTGCACATTTCATTTACATATTTATAAACACAAACTAAGTTTTACGAAGTCAAATCTAAATAGCTCAAAGTTACATATCTACACCCAATCGTTCCCGAAACTAAAGGACTACGTAACGTTCAAGAACCGGGAGGGCTCAAGAAGGTAAATTGGGCACAATGCCAAGCGGTTTCCTTTGAATCTCAACGATGATCTAGTAACCACTTTGGGTCAATCCAAGATCTCACATGGAGCAGAAGGGCAAATGGCTTACATTAATCTTCTTCTCACCAACCAACACAATTGCCTCGAAAAGTTTCAGACTTGGCCTAATTACTTACTTCTGTTACCGAGATCAATCAAATTCTGGCCCCGACTCCCCGGGCTCGATGGCTTGGCAAGAGTCGCACGTGAAGCTGGCGCCGTGGGTGGCGACGTCCATCCCCAACCCCTCCACATGCCGACTGCATCCCGCGCGGTTGCATTCGGCGCACTTGGGCAAGAGCAGCCAACACGCCTGGCACAGAATCTCCAAACAAAACGTCTCTTCATAATCATCCCCGTCTATACAAGTCCCACACTCCTCACAGCGAGCGATGCACGAGTAGCAACCTCGGCATTGCCGGAGGGGGAGCTGACTGTGCAGCTGGCACGTCGAGCGAGGGCAGTCATACACCATCCGCGCCGTCCCGCACTTAGGGCACACCTCCAGGTCGACGCTGCGGGACTCCTCGATGGCGGAAGAGGGCTCCCCGTTCTTGTAAAATTGGGGAGAAGTTGGGGGGCCGGAGGAATGGCGGGAACTGGTGGGCATCATCATGGAATGGAGAGCTTCCAGAGTCTCGGTGGTGATGCCATAGATGCCGCGGATGCGGAGCTGAGTGAAAGCAGGGACTTCCGGGGAACGACCCTCGGTTAGCTTCTTCACCATTCGGAGGATGGCCTCCGGACTCACCTTGGTGCAGCCAGGAAGACTCAGCTGAAACCAAACCAAACATCACATTGATGATCAATCACACTGAACCAATCATTGTTGGAAGGGTTATAATGTGATGATTGGTTATAATGTGATGATTGATCAAACCAAACATCACATTATAACCCTTCCAAACAATGATTGGTTCCCGCAATGAGAGGAGAAATCATGTGCTGGAAATGGCTTCCCGATGAGACATTCGCATATTTCATGAGTAGTTTGTGTTATGTACAACTGGGAACCATGAGAGGATGATTAATATTCAAAGTTCAAAACCTCTCAGTGACTAGCATGTTCTCCATAATGCAATATTGTCATTGAACATGTAGCGCAGCTGTTGAAAAGTCACATGTCCGGGACTATGCTACCAAACTGCAATACCGTACTCCCCATTAGCTTCACTAAATTTAACTCTCAAGGCCCAAATTAGAAATACAAGAAGTCCACAAGAAGCTGATAGCCATACTTATAATAGCTTTCAAAACAAATTTCAAGTGTTCAAAAATAATGTAGTGTATGGTTTTGTACATTTTGTTGCCTTGCTTGAAGCTTCCTGAATGGTTCATTTCAACTCTAACAGACAAGGAAGTGCCAACTTAGGGTTGAACTCTCTGGTCACAGAATTCGTTTTCAGGCTACCAAATGAGGTCATTCTAGAGAGCTCGAGAAATGGATCACCAAGAAGGATTTACTGTGAGTACCTTTACAATTTCAGGATTGGATGCGACAACGGTCTCAACGGTCTCCTCCGAGACTCTCGTACAATTGACCAAGTCGAGTGACTGAAGACGACCTGAAGCCCGACTTGCCAACCTCGCAAGCTCCACATCCGTCAATTTTTGGTTCAAAGGCGAATCCACATGCAACTGCTGCCATAGGAGCACATCACCTCGAATTGCATCTCGTAGCTGTCGATTGACGGTTTCCAGGACTAGGAGCTCCCTCAGACCCACGTGCGGAAGCACGTAGAACAACGATTCGGGTGTGGAACCAGGTCCATCTTCATCTCCTTCTTCTGATGCCAATGCTAAGTCAATTGCTGCTGAGCACAAATCATCATTGCTCTTCTTGGTGGAGATAGACATTTCTTTATATAATCTGCACCCAGCAGATTATACTTCCAAACAATCAGAAAAGCTCAAACTCACTCAACCAGCCCTTAATTATTCATGGTTTGAAAGTAACTAATTCAGTTGATTGTATTGCGAAAAAAATATGATTCAGATACGGCCTACCCGAAACTGTTAAAAAGAAAAATTTGTTCCTCTGCGGGGTAAGAAAAGGCCACGATCCTAGGAACCGAGAAAACAGTGACTAGATTCTCATCAGGCAGATGAAAATAAATGGCTACAAACAGCGCAGAAATAAATTGCATTGGTTGTTCTCGAACTCCTCTATACCTCTTGATAATTAGGGTTTAGCGGAGAACCTTTGAAAGCCAACAGCAAGATCTTTGGAAATGAACGGCAAAGGGTCACAATTGAGGACAATTGCCGAGAGGTCAATTTCAATTTGCAAACATCAAACTATATTGAGCAAGAAATAAGGGGTTAAGAAAAGATAAATTTCAAAGAGGCTAAACTTTGAATTTTTTCGCTCTGGATTGTATCAACTACAATAACATTACTTACGGCACTCCAATAATCAAACTTCTCTAGTAACGACACAAATTGGAGTACCAAGTACTCAATTGACAGCGCAAGCCGAAACGCACCAAAATTACCCACCTCAAGAATTGGACTCCACCAGCAGATACTGAATTTTTGCAGAAAAAATGGGGATTCAGCGATGCAACGCAGCGACTCAAAGATTTGTTGCAAATGGTCCAGCAGCCTCACCCAAATGGATGAACGCCTCCATTTTATCATCCATTATTTCTTCGTTCGATTGCAACCCCTAAAACCCTAAACCCTGTAAAACCCTGTAAACCTGTATCCCTGTTGGGTTTTATGGGACTTCGATCTTTGGATTGTTTTGCCGAAATTTGAATTTATGGTCGTGGCCAGCTGAATTGGAGCAAGCATGGCGGGCGTGGGTCGAAGGGGCGTCATAGCGATGAAGTTCGGGGCGATGGCGATCTCGGAAAACTGGGGAACCCGTGTGCCACGGCCACTCGCAATGTGGTTGAGTGGTAGCCTTGCTTGCCACGAGAAAACGACGACTCGCAATCTTTACTTCGATCCCGTTGCAGATTCTACTTTGCCTATTCTTTCACACGATTTCGAAGCGCAGGAGGTATGCAATGAGCTTACCGATTATCGCAGTAAATTGATGTCGTTTTTTAAGTTTCTGGTGCGATTTCTGGTACAATTTCAGATGATTTAGGTTAAGATCGGGAGCGATTGGAATGCATTTTCGTACACGGTTAATGGCTTCTAGGAGCGCATTGTACAGAGCTCTCCAACAAGCACATTGTTGATAGGTTTCTAACAAGCTATCACTCACATGATTTAATCCAGGAATGTGTGATTGGAATGCATCTTTTACATTTGTGATCATCCTTGTTGAACCTGAACGTCGGGTACAAAAGGCCTTGCGGAGGTCATTTGAAACCCTGGCCTGCAATCTGTAATCAGTCGCTGTTAGCTGAGCGTCAGAACATGAGTGATGGCTTGTTAGAAGTGAATTTTTTATAGCTTTCCAACAAGTTATTGCTCGCACGATTGAATCCTGAAACGAGTAAGAAAACTCAAAATTTTCACAAAACAAACTGGTTGTTGGCCCTCTGTATTGTATGCTGTATTATTTGTCGTGCTAATTGAACTACTTGCTTGCTGTGATCTCAATACTTTGAGTTAGGAGGCACATAAGAAGCAAATTTTCAGTAGCTTTCCAACGAGATGTTACTTAAAAAAAAATTGGTTGAGAATTTAGATAAAAATTCAGTTTGAAAGTTTGAGTGCAACCATCGATGATGATTTCTTTGATTACCGGGACTTTTTGCAGCCTCCTTTCTGGTTTAAGAACTCTGACTCTTGGTTATTTTTTATTTTTTGTACAGAACAGTCCAGGGACTCGACGACTCTGAGCACATCGTTAAATGAAGATATTGTTTCTTCCAGTGAAGCTCAAGAAGAAGACACATATGCTTGGACTTTTAACCGAGGTATGTTATTTGAATTTTGGCTCCTTAGAAAACAACTTCTTAGCGTACCTTTTGGTGGCCCTAGCAATGCACGTGGCCGATGAAATTGCAACCCACGGATTGGGGTAAGGGTTTGGATAACATGTTGAGGTTGGGCGAGGCAGGAATAAACAGGAGGGGAGTTGGAGACCGAGCTCATGGGAGGCGGTATGTGTATACCCTTCACCCATCCTCTCGTACAAGCATCCGTTCAACATCTCCCACTAGACTTCCACATGTTAGGATTCCAGAGACCCCGAAGTACGTGTTCTATTACAAGAAAGGTATATACCAACTCCTGCTTGTTGGACCAAATTCTTTGCTGCTGCCAAGATCGTCGGTCAAGATGGCATTTCCACAACCACAGGTAGCTCCTGAAGCTGAGATGAGTTCGAGTCCATTCCAAGATAAGAAACAGGACCGCGTGGGTTTGCACTACATGCGTCACGGAAAAGAGTTTCTAGTGGGAGTGAGAGGCTCAAGGGAGGACGTGGACAACATCAAGCACCGAATAGCTCACTTTTTGAGGACTGAGCTTCACTTGGAAGTTGGTCTGTCGTCTCACGTTCACATACAAAGTGGCTCTGTGGTGTTCCTTGGGACAAGAATAGCTGGCCTCTTAGACAATAAAACCCGGAGAAGATTTTCCAAAGAAATTGAGAAACGGAGGCGAAGCAAGATCCGTGCTCAAAGAATGGCTGAGGTTCGCACGGAGACGTGGCACAATGAATTGAAGGACTTGGCGGTGCAGTCTTGGGCGTTTGGGTTGAAGAAAACAAAAAAGGAGCTTCTGTCGTGGGAAACTGCCAACCAAGCCATGCACAAAAAAGCACAAGAATTAGGGAGTAAATTTGTGCTTGAGCAGGTAGAGAGAGGGCAGACCAGAGAGGCGATTCAGCGGTTACTTGATAAAGAGGAGGAGATTTTTTTCGATGCCCCCAGCACCGGTTTGCCTGAATCGATCCTCCGTGCTCACCAGCGCCTCACAAGGCTTCTTCAGAGATACCTGGAGGAAGAGACCTCGTTTGAAAAGAAGGCCAAAGCTGTTGAGAGGGCTCAACCCAGAGTGAAGGAGGATAGGGTCATACCCTTGCAACTGCTTGCCCCTATGGAGATCGTCACTGCAAAGTTGAGGAAGAAGGGCATTCTGCAGCCGAGTAAAGCTCTGCCGACTGTGCTGACTTCCATGATTAGTTCCTCAGACGAGGCCATTGTTTCTTACTTCGCCGCTTTGGGCTCCTGTCTTTTGACCTACTACCGATGTTGTGACAACTTCCAGAAGGTGCGCAGGTTAGTTGACCATCAAGTGCGGTGGTCGGCATTGTTTACTCTTGGCAGTAAACATGGGTGCTCTGCTAAGAAAATCATCCGTCAATTTTCTCGAGGACCAAAGATCTTGAATCGGAAGGGGGACGTTGTTGTGGAATTTCCAAGCTCCCCTGACATATTACGCATGGGCAAGAAGTTTCTAGTTCATGTGCAACATAGTTCTTTGGATGATGTCCTTCGCTCCAAGCGTTTGCAGCTCCTTCCTAGTGAGGATAAGGAGGGTCCTAGACGAGTTCGTCTACGAGACTAAGAGAAATAACTCCAACCCGTTTTCGAGTTGGCGTGAATTAAGGGCCTGTTCATACCGGGTCCCACTTGCATCTACTAGTAGGTGCAGGAGAGGCACTTCGCGAGAGTAATTGTACATGGAACTAGTAAAACCCCTGTTTCTTTTTGAACGCTCTGGCTTCCTCTGGTAGTTTAGGTAGGATTTCTACAATTTGCACTCAAATTTGGTGACATATTTGATCATCTCTGTCCGTTCAAGTGCTAGTGCAGGTGTAGATAACAGAAATGTAAAAAGAAGATGAAGGTTAATGTTTGTAGCTGGTGGTTGGTATCCTGGGAATGACACATTGTTGCTATTTGTAGCTTGCTACTGTACATCATTCTTATGGAGTACTTCCCGAGTTGTATTATCATTCACATACCGCTAGTGTAACTGGCCTAGTTCGCCATACTTTTCCCATGCTTTTCTGATGGACATTTACCTTTTGATGAATTTTAGGATGGCCGAGGTTGTGCCGAGGTTGTGTCGACTTGTAGTTTTCGCTTCATCTGAGAACTGCTGTCATCTGACAGCTCTGTTTCCCTGTTCTGAATTTTCTTTTAAACAGGTGGAGTAGGTTTACGAACGTGTCAATTAGCTATGCACCACCGACATAGTATCGTGCTTCTGTTGACTTTGAATAGTGTTGTTGTATTACGATACAATGAACGTACTGTTTACATGGATAGGAAGACAAGAGGCGGTACATGTTTGTTTTTGTTTTTGTTTTGATAAAAATGAAACGGAGAGGCAGTGCACGTTTTGCAATGTCCACTGAAGATACCAGTATTGTGAATCGTGGAACGTACAGTTCCTCCGGCACGGCGTGCATGTTGCAAACTGTAGTTCTGAAGGTACTATATTATTAATTTATTATTGACTCAACTGTATTATTGAGGTTCTCAGGCAGAGCTACGGATATTCGTTGCCGGCTTCAGATAGGAAAAAAGTGAACTGGCGTTATCTAATGCCAGGGTAGATTCACTTACAGTCTTCAGGTCTAACTTAAGTTATTCAGAAACGTTTGTGGGCGGTTTGATGGTCACATGAATAGCATGGATTCCGAGCTGTGGATCCAGAGGTCTACTCCAAAAGAGTACCAATAATATAATCGAACTACCCAAGTGTAAACTTGTGGTTTGTGCAAATGAAGTGGAGACCATGTTAGATCTTTCACTCAAGCTTGTTAGCAGTTTTACAGCCTTTCAGCCTGCAATTTTATTGGGTGTGTCCTTTGGACAAAGACTATGACATCCACTCTCGCATCGACTATGGTTTCTGAAGATGAGTTTTTAAATCCTATCTACAACTGCATTCACATTGCACAACACGGTTACCAATTAGACAACCCCCCTCCATGTTCCAACTAGTTAGATGGGAGTCCATTTTTTTTTCATGTTTTTAAAAATAATTAAATTTTGAATTAAATTTATTTTTTGTTTGCAATCATTGATTCAATGTTTTTTCTTTCTGATTCTCCTATTATCCACTATCAATCAAATAATATTGGTCTTTACCTATGGGACAAAGCCTCACATTCTTGTTATTACTCGTTGGATAGTATCATGATTAATATTTTTTGTACCATCCAAAACAAAAATTATATTTTCTTGGATTGAAGTACCAATGCAAGAAGTTCGTAAATGATCCCTTTGAATATAATACTTCTTCAATGATAGTCATAGATATTTTACGGAAAATGTCTTTTATTTCTAGATAAGGGGCACATCTAGAACCTAGTTTATGAACCTCCTACTTTACTTTTATTTCATAAGGATGAAAATTTGTTACATTAAACGTCATTGAAGGGGTTCTTTCTTAAGCAAAAGTTTATTGTTTAAAAAGAGTTTAGAAAATTCAAGGAAATTTTTGACAATAGATTCTTTCATTCTTAGTAGATTGAGTTGTTAAACTATTATATAATTTTGAGATGAAATTGTTATTTTTTTATGAATATAATTGTGTTGGATGAATACTAAGTAAGTTCTCACCCATCTCTTTTATGTTTCATCAATTTTGATAAATGTGAATAGCTTCATCACTTCAATAGAGATTCTTTTTAACATTATCTTAGACAGATGAAATACAAAACCTTGTCCAATATAAGAACTTCCAATTCACCTAGAATCACTACTCAATAGGTCTTTACACTAACTAATTGTATCATTTAAATAAATTGATTTTTTGTTTAATGAACACCATTGACATTTAGTGGTCCAAAATTTGTGGGATATTATTTTACTTAGAAAAAATGACATGCAAAAAAATGAATCTTTCTATTTATAAGCATTTGCCCAATCACATTTGTCAACTTTAATAGTGGTGATTTGAAGGTAATGTCAACTCTAACCACCGAGCATGACCACACAATAGAAGGTAAAAAACACCTAAATCTAGAGGAGAAACTTTTAAGCCATCTACAAAATGAGTATGGACACAAATTTATTTATGTGGAAATTAGTTCTAGGTAGTTATGGTTTTAGTCATATTAATTTAAAAATAGAGTAAACTTGGTAAATTAGTGTCACACTCACTACAAGAAGCTTAATGGAATAAATCAATGCTATGAATTATTAGGTGACGGGTAATTGTGTAGATCTATGAAATTGACTTTTTTGAGTGGCATTTTTTTGTGGGAATAAAAGACCAATATGGTGGTTGGACATTACTTAAGGTGCACACTCTGTAAGGTAGACGTACCCAAAATTAACAAGATTTATTCACTAACATCTACAAGACGATTGAAATCCCAGCATAGTTGGATGCAAAGTAGATGGGTGGTGTTACAAGAAGTTGTCATCAACATATAAGCTTTCCATCTATTGCTTTTGGATGTTTCCATGATCACTTTGTGTATTATTCTATGGTCCATAGTAGATGCATCTGTACAATTTTTTCTTCAAATTTGTATTATATTTATACAAGCTCAAAAAAATATGAAACTAATTTTATTGGTTTCTGAAATCATTTCCTAACAAGCGCACATCATTTTATTCTATAGCAACCCTCAAGGTTTGCAGATCTTGAACAAGTGCTACTTTTAGGTATATTTACCTTGTAATTTTTGTCACATGAAGTGAATACACCCACAATCACATTGTCCCTAAAATTGCCATCATCATTTTGTGTACACCTCCAAATCATTATGTAAACATGCTGAAAAAATAGTTATAGAATATCTACCCCCCAAAATTGATTCTTCATAACTTTTGCATATGGTATCCAAATGTTGTGTCATTCTGTTTGGTGCATATATTGAATTGGAACCTCCTTTCACTTGCCAAAATATGAAAATTTGACCAATCTAATAATATTAACTAGGCACAATAGCAAAAAGTGTCAGTTTGTGGGCACCCTACCTTATTTTCATTCACAAAAGTGGTCCAAATATTTTGTTCTAACAACTTGTCAACTGAGCTCAATCTACTCTAAAAGAGGAGTATGGTAGCAGCAAGCTCCACAAGCTTTGTCATGAAGTTTGCAACATAGCAAGCTCTCCCCTCTCCATGTCACTTGTGGTAAAAAAAAACCCTATGACAAGCATAATGATTGGTTTGCCTTGTTGGCATTGTTGAAAATTTTCAATTTTGTTTTTCATATAAAGAATAATGTGAAAAATGGGGAGAGAAATTGAAGCTTTTTTTTTCTTGACAAAGTATGAATTTAATATGAATTTTTGAAGTGAATAGCCCAATTGGCCCTAAAGAGTCTCTAGACTACTGCAAACCAACAAAAAGTGAATCTATAATGGTCATCTTATTCACTAATAGCAATCACAATATTTCCTAACATGGCCACAATATGAAGGCCTAAAAAAGTCACTCCTTGTGATGAATTTAAACTCAAAAGGTGGAAGTCTCTATTGCACTCACTAATCACTCTATCACCACTATCTATGACATTGATTGTAGCCACTAGCTCAACCTAATTAATGTAATTCAAATCTCATTTATTGAAATGTTTTTTGTCTTGGATTGATGCTAGACTTTAATAGGTCATTTCCTAGGTGTTTGTGATGGATTTTTTGCAAGTCATAGGTGGTTTATACTAATTTAATGAGTCTGAAGTCAAATTTATACTCTCCCTTGGGAACGAGTAAAGACATCCCCTCTAACAATTAGCATTTTGCTATAGAATAAAGTATCTTCTAAAAGATAATATTGTTGTTATAAGGTAGGTCCAATGGAAAACCATTCTAATATAGATGTCAAAAGTTTGGGAAAATTTTCTTTTTGAAAATTAATTTTGATGGAGGAAAAAACCCTTCGAAATGATTCCATTTCTAGAAACTTACTAATTCTAAAATAACCGTTGGCTAGAATGCATTAACCTTCCTTCCGCGCATGATATCCACCTCTCTCTAAAACCAACAAAGAAAACTGAATTATTGTTCCATGAAAGTTGATGGAAGTTCAAAAATTACCAATTCAAATGACTTTACCATTTCAATTATGAAGAATAACATCTCGTGCCTTTATCACATAACTCTAATACCAAATTTACTTTCATATTTCTTCCTAAGCCCTAAGCCTTTTAAATACTAAAAATCAACTACAATAATACTTGTCAAACACCATTTTTTTTATATGAGGATTTAATTGTATCTACCCAATTGATAACAATTACAACAACTAAATTAGCAATTGTAGAATTCAATTCAAAATAAGGTGGTCTTAGAATACTGAGTTCAAGTACTAGAGTTTGGGACAACTTAGAGTAGACGAGCTTTTCAATAGGATGGATGTGCTCAAAACCAAAGGAGACAACAATAATTACATGAGAAACTTGTCTTACCGTTTTCATGATTTTCCTTTCTTCAACATGGTTTATAGAGGCCTTTACAATTTTTGTCTTTTCACTTGCTTTCAAAAGACAAGGGTCTATTTCAATCGTTTGAAGTCCAAACACTACAAAAAAATAGGCCCATTTGTGACTACAAAAGAATGACTTCATGTCCAAAATGACTAAAGAATGACTCTGGCTCCCTAATTGCACTGGCAATGAAGGGTTCCACAACATCCTAGTCATTCTGTAGTTGCTGGCGTAACTCTAGGATGAAGAGTTGACGAGGTCCGAGTTTCATCCACTGTATTTCGTTTATAGCATTTGCAACCTTCCGACATAGACACAAGTCTAATCCATCGCTAAGGTAGGAATCATGAAAAAGTACAACATAGTCATACATTGTGACTGCACTTCATTCCCTAGTGACTATGTAATGACTTCTGCATCACTGCCCAAATACTTGATACTTTGGCAAGTTTATATTTTCTTTATCTTTCTTTTCTTCTTTATCTTTTTTGACATAGCTGTCTTTTTTATTTTTCTAATCTTTTTCTATATTTGTTTGATTGATTGATTCTGGGTAATTTTTTTAACTTAAAAAAATGGAATTTGTCTTTTCTCTTATATATATAATCTTTTTCTTCTTTTGAATTTCTGGAATTTTCTCTCGTTTGCTTAATTAATTTCTTCAAACCTTGTAGTTGATTTTTGTGGAATTTGTTTATCATATATTTTCATCTTATTCCTTTTTTTTCATTTATGTCTTTCTTATTTTTGTGCTCTTTTTGAATTTGTTTGAACATTTCATTACTTCTAATTTTTTTTAAACTTATTTTACCATTTCTTTCTTATTTATTTTTTGCTCCTATCTTCTATTTTTAAATTTATTTCATTTTTTACCCTCAAAATTTTCAAAATTTAATCTTGTTCTTTTAATTCTTCAAACTCCTTTGATATGGCAGCCTTTTCTTGAACTTTGTTTATCTTTTCTTCGAGTAATATTTTTTCTTTAGGAGCAAATATTTGGTACACTTTCTTTGGAGGTCATACATTTTGTTTGGTCTATGTTGGTTCTTTGGACGCCAACAAGTTCTCTTTAAGATTGTGATTTTTCCTTTGTCTTCTTTTTTTGTTTAATGCTTCTTTATCTTCTTAATCTTTTTTCATTTTCATTTTTTTTCCTTTCTTATGATATGATGCATTTTTACTAGTTTGTTTCAATTCTGGTTTAATTGGTATACATTGAACATTCACCCTACCCTCTAGAACAAGATTGCAAAAGTAATTAGAACAACATTCCTAAGAGTGACCTTCCACAATACTAATTCAAGAGGGGCCATCTATGACTTCCATGGTTCCACATGACTAGACCTAGTCATATGGAAGTCACTTCATAATATTGCACTAGGGTAACAACACAGAAATGACTATGTCACATCTTTTGCACTACTAGATTCAAAAAGGGTGTTAAGAAAATGTCAAAGAAAATATCCTTTCCAATCCCTTTCTCAAATTTGTCCACAACTTTTGATTTGAGGCTCAAAATCTAAAATAGATTTCTAGAGATGAAAATGAGATTGATTTTCCAACCTTTACTAGTTCAAAGTTTTCTGAAAATTTTTAATCTACTATTCTTAAATGAGATTTGAAATATTATTTGTGACACAATTTCTGTGTTTTACTTATCCCACATGGTTTGTCCTGCCTTGAACCACCACACTTGTATAAAGGGCTTGTTATTTCATCTCTTCATACTAAGTGGCTTTGGAAGCCATTTGACAATTCTACCAAATATGGTATATTGTATTTGGTGTATGATGTATTGTTGCAGAACTTCAAATGTATGCATATGTGATTGCAAATGATTATTCCTTGCAACTTAAAAATGAATTCTCTGGTTCTAGGGCAATGACTTGAACTCTAAATCTATGTCACTTAAGAATAACTATGGAATGCCTTGCCATGTGTCAATCCATTAAAATAGTGCAAAGACTCCATCGTAACTTCTAATTGACTACATAATGACTTCTAACATGGTTGTCCACGTCAAATTTGTAATGGGTCCATCATGACTTCAAAATAACTTACAAATGACAAGCCAAATGGTTGTCCACATCAGATTCGTAATGGGTCTATTGTAACTTCAAAATGACTTGCAAATGACTAGCCACGTGGCACAAAAGGGAGAAGAACTTTCCACACTTGGATGAAACTCATCTATCTATACACCCAAGTCAAAAATCGTTGGTGATAAGAAAAATTGCAAGTCATAAAGAGGTACTTGTCCACAATGACTATAAGGGCCCCTAGTCATTTCTCTGTCATATGTATCCGGAATGATTGCTGTGAAGTCATTCTTTGAAGTCATTTATGTGGTCATTTTTTTGTAGTGAAATTCAATTACTCTTGTACATATATTTTAATATTTTTGTATGATTCCAATAATAATGATATTAATTCTAATCCCTTACTATTCAAAAAATTAGTAATACATTTTCCTTGTCATTTTGCCTTATAACATTGAAATTGCTCTCAAAGGTGGTTGATTTTGACTTGCTCAAGACTGATTGTTGTTTGATCACCTCAACAAATTGTTGGAAGGCACTTTGTAAGTACTCATAACGTTTAAAAGGTCCCCCAAATTTTCCTAATGGTCTTTGTCATGATTTTATATCTCATAGAGTAGAGTTCAATATACAAACTTTCAATTTGATATTTTGTTGGTTTGGTTTGTAAAAGAATAAAATATCGCATTTGAGAGTTGGAATAAACAAATGAAAATTTGAGAGTTAAGCTTTGTAAAGAGACAAAAAAAATGATATGGAAGAATTAGAGTTGCTCATTGCAAAACACTTTGTAAAAATTGTAAATTGTAAATTTGGAATACATGAGTGCAATGGGATTTAGAAAGGTATACCTTAGTGGAGAGGAAATAATTTTCTAGATATTGAGGATTGTAGCCTAATTATATGTAAATTTCTACTCCAAATTAGATGAATAATAAAAGTGAAAAATGGACAAATGATCTCAAAATGTCTTTTTTTATAAAAACCTTCAAAAGAACTTGTTGTTTTTGCAATGATCATTAGACTTCATCACACCTATGTTAGTAATGAATGGTACATTTATCATCCTCACAAACTTAAGGTGGTTGATTGATCATGTGATAACTTTCATGATAATTATTCTTCAATAACTATGATTCAATGAATCCAAATTCAAAATCACATAGTCTAAATCTAGACTATAATTTGTATTCCTAAGTTTTCATCATAGAACCCACAACCTTGAAACTAGACCTACAATTGAAGTTTGTTCACAATTCACTCACAATTAGGTAGTATGAATGTACCCCAAAGCATGTCCTTAATACTATAGTCAATAGATAAATGCTTCTTGCATAATGTTCAACTTGGATGTTGAAGTTAGGACACTACTCCAAAAAATCTACTAATTCCACTTTGGCCTAGAATAACTTTTGCTTGTAATAATAAAATCTCATTTTTGGACTTCAATACCAATTTGTCTATATTTTATGGAAATAGCAGACCTTATTGACTATTAAAAATTATTTACAAACAAAATTTACTTGGTTCAAATTCATGTAAGGACCATTTCGCATCCCAAGTCCTACACCCCTCCCAAACGCCTACATGGCAACAATTTTTGAAAGTTTTGGCCCCCATGAAGTAGGACTTGGACTCTTGGAGGTTGAATTGGATGTATCCAAAATGGAAATCCAACTCTCCCTCCAAATCCAAAAAAAAAAATAGAATGTAAGAAATCCCACCCATTTAAGATATTTGAATGGGATGAACTTTTATCCAAATCTGTCTGACATAGATTTAATGCTAAACATGCCCCCCAAATGATTTTTTGACTTTTTGACTTAATTTTTGGTTCCTTTTTTAATACTTCATTGATATACAATGTTAAGCAAGAGACAAATTGGAACTTAGAGTTGGAACTTTGGCCTTCATGCTACAAGTCCCAAATTCCACACTTATTATTTTCTATTTACCATCTACAATCCGAGTAAGTTGGAATCTAACCTTTAAAGTGGGAATTCAAATTGGGATTTCAAATGTGGGACTTGGGACGTAGTGTGAAATGCCCCTTACATTTGGCCATTAGAAACCGTGAAGGCTAACAAACCCAATGAGGAGAGGGGGTGCGAGGGTGAATTGATCCCCCATTCTCCTAGTGCTTACCCCTCATGAAAACACTGGAATTTTTTCCACCTATGATAAAAAAGGGAAATTTTGAAATTCATATTTGAAATCAGGGTGAAGAAATGCAGCACTAATGTGGCTCAAAATAGGGGCCAATGTTTTACCTTTACCCTTGTTTATGGAGGACGCTAAATCCTGCAAACGAAGTGGGCTCTGTAGGGGCTAGATTTACCATGGTGAAAATGCAGGAATTTTATATTTTTTGCACATTATTTTTTTTGCAAATTCCGAATTCATATTTGCAATCAGAGACCCCAATCAGCTTGGAGAGGTCTAGAACATACCCTAGGAACGGCTCAAAATAGGGGTCAGGTTTTACTTTTACCCCCGAGTAAAACACAAAATGCCCCTGCGGGGCCCACTTCGTTTGCAGGATTTAGTGTCCTGCCTTGTTTTTATTTACCCTTGGCTTGGGGAATGAGTGGCCAATCCTCCGCAGTCCCCAGTTCCCAACCCCACGACACAATGCCCCAGGATCCATAAGCCCAAATGGTACCTACACATTAGTATGTCCCGGAAAAAGCAACAGAAAAAAGCAAAAGCTGACGCCCGGATTAGCCACCCCCAAACGTCCTCACGTCGTCACGACACTCCCGCGATCGCCTTTCTACTTTAAAGTTGCCCTCTCTCCCGGTCCAGAATTAAGCCCCCTGGGAACAGAGCCTCCTCGCCAGTACTTGCTTCTCTCCCAATTCGCCCCTCGCATTCGCCTCGGAAGGGACTCCGAACTCGTCAATCTCGCACTGCAACACCATCGCCGCGTTCCATTTCACTCGTAAGGTGGTACGCATTTTTGTTTTTCCGAATTTTCAGTTGAGATTTGTGGTTTTTTTGGTTGAGATTGGAGCATTTTGGGTTCAGATCTGAGTGAGGGTTTGGGTTTTGGGGGTTGGACACAGGCCGCAAAGATGGTGAAGATATGCTGCATTGGAGCAGGCTACGTCGGTGGGCCGACAATGGCCATGATAGCGCTCAAGTGTCCCGACATCGAGGTCGTGGTGGTGGACATTAGCAAGCCCCGGATTGCTGCCTGGAACAGCGACGATCTGCCGATTTACGAGCCCGGGCTGGACGAGGTTGTGAAGAGCTGCCGCGGAAAGAACCTCTTCTTCTCCACGGAAGTCGAGAAGCACGTCGCGGAGGCGGACATTGTGTTCGTGTCTGTCAACACTCCAACCAAGACGCGCGGTCTCGGCGCGGGGAAAGCCGCAGATCTGACCTACTGGGAGAGCGCTGCGCGTATGATCGGCGAAGTCTCCAAGAGCGACAAGATCGTGGTGGAGAAGTCGACGGTTCCGGTGAAGACCGCAGAAGCAATCGAGAAGATCTTGACTCACAACAACAAGGGCATCAACTTCCAGATCTTGTCGAACCCTGAGTTCTTGGCCGAGGGGACTGCCATTGCGGATCTGGACAAGCCTGACAGGGTGCTCATCGGTGGCCGCATGACGCCCGGAGGGCAGAAGGCAGTCGCGGCTCTCAAGGCGGTGTACGCGCACTGGGTGCCGGAGGATCGCATCATCACCACCAATCTGTGGTCCGCTGAGCTTTCTAAGCTCGCCGCGAATGCTTTTCTTGCGCAGCGAATCTCTTCCATCAACGCCATGTCTGCTCTCTGCGAGTCCACGGGCGCCGATGTGAACGAGGTCGCGTACGCCGTGGGCAAAGACTCGCGCATTGGCCCGAAGTTTCTCAACGCTAGTGTCGGCTTCGGGGGCTCGTGCTTCCAGAAGGATATCTTGAACTTGGTGTACATCTGCGAGTGCAACGGACTTCCCGAGGTCGCCAACTACTGGAAGCAGGTCGTGTCGATCAATGACTACCAGAAGACGAGATTCGTGAAGCGTGTGGTCTCTTCCATGTTCAATACCGTTTCCGGGAAGAAGATCGCCATACTCGGGTTTGCTTTTAAGAAAGATACTGGCGACACGAGGGAGACGCCCGCTATAGATGTCTGTCATGGACTTCTCGGTGACAAGGCGCTTCTCTCGATCTACGACCCTCAAGTGACGGAGGAGCAGATGAAGCGCGACCTTGCGATGAACAAGTTCGATTGGGATCATCCTCAGCATTTGCAACCCCAATCGCCGACTGCGTTCAAGCAAGTGAGCGTCGTATGGGACGCTTACGAAGCTTGCAAAGATGCGCACGGTATTTGCATCATTACCGAGTGGGATGAGTTCAAGAAACTGGATTACCAGAAGATCTATGACAACATGCAGAAGCCGGCGTTTATCTTCGATGGTCGTAATGCGCTGGACGTCGAGGCGATGCGAAAAATTGGATTCGTTGTGTACTCCATTGGCAAGCCCTTGGATCCTTGGGTGAAGGATCTGCAGGTATCGATCTAGAGGTAGAATTTGAATGTTTTTCCTCGTTCTCGATTCTTTTATTCCTGACCGATTGTGCACCGGTCTGGGTCATTCTGTAGAAACACTCTGTAGTCTGATGACGTGAAGCTGAAAATTTGAGATCCAATCCTGATGTCCAGACATGTCTTGGCGCTAGCTTCTGAGGTTGGTTTATTTGAGCCTGGTGCACACATTACTGAGTCAGATGAGGGCCTCTTCAGTTCTAGCTCGGAGACGGCTTGTTGTTTCCTTTGATTTGTAGGAGCACCGAGAAGCTCCAGAGCTGATGTATAAGCACTTAATTAATGCACCACTTTGTGGTGTTACCACTGTAGTCCATCATTCTTTCTCCAAATTGGTGTGTTCACATTATCGTTGATCATTTGCTGGTGTTGTATATTTAGCGAATGAGTGACTTGCTCAGTGTGAGATAGGAACTGTATTTGTTTCTTTGGTTTTGTCCATAATTTACTTGAGTGAAATTTGGTTGTTTCATGTTGCCCAATGTATTCTTTTGGCTCTGGTCAATCATTAGTTCTCTATTGTTCAGAGTGCACAATTTCATTTCGTTCTGCGGGTGAATGTGTGTCTTGTTCAGATGGTTAATGTGGTGTCTGGGAACTTAGTTGGGAGCTGTGACTGACTCTTATTGTGTCCATGATTGGAGCTACTTTTCCTTTACTCGAGTGAAATTTGTTCTGTTATTTCATGCTCTTATGACACGGACAATGATTCGTTCTCTGTTGATGAAGGTATTCAATGTCATGTACTGTAACTTCAAATGATTTTAACTTTTTGTGAATGATTTTTTACTTTACTCTCGAAGGTTCGTTTCTCAGATGTTATGGCAACGATTCATCCTACAGGAACTTCCCGAACTCTGGTTTAAAGACGCAATCGACCTCAACTGGATACCACCGCACTGGTTCTCCGAGCTATGTCACAACGTAGAAAACCAAGAACTCCTGTTCCTTCTGGAAAAACTCCGGTCCCTTTTGGAACTGACGTGAATCTTGACCTCACCCCAAGGCAAAGACAACAGGGCAAGCCGTTGCTCCCAATTCCTTAAATGCTCCCAATACATATTAGAAGCTACCCACCTGTTATCCTACCAGTGACATAATCTTGTAATGTATGGATTTCTTCTCGGTCCATTGGAAGCCCTCTGTATATACAGCTTTTTGCGATTACGTGAGCTCACTATTCGCCCTTGGGTTCTTCCTCAAACTGTGTCCTCTCGGTACATTTCAGAATGCTGGCTGCAAAAGTTAACAGTGCCAGAGAAACCACTGATTTTCAATTTTTATGAGTAGATAACGTAGTACATTCTGCAGTCTAGAAAAATGCTTCTCGGAGAGCGAATTTATTGTACCACCTTGTCACTTGCAGTGTCCTGATGATTTGTGTGTTCGTAATTCGGTTATTCTCAGAAGCAATAATTGCCTGTTGTTTCAGTGTTTCTCGACCAGAAACAAATTTCAGAGGTGTCGCTTTTCCTTTCTCATTAGCTGCAAGTCAAATGCTGGATGATAGATTGGTACAGTAAGGTAGGACCTGAACATGACAGATTTGTTGGATCACAGATCTCAGGTGGTGTTGCAACAAACATTGCTGCGTACAAATGAGCAAACCCCAAAGAGAACGAATGCGGTTGGTCTCCTGAATTTTCAAGCTCTAAAGAATAAATTATGAATTGTCAGGTTCAATGTACAACTAGTACTTTCGAATGCTTCTGTAAAACTAGTTCTTGTAGAAGCATTTGAAACCATTATTTGTAAACCTCTATTAAAGGTTTTCAGTTTGTCCATAGCAGCGTGTGAGACCAAAATTTCGCTGCAGCAATTCTTCACTGATATCTTATCCACCAACAAATAAATGAAAAATATATAATTTTAACTTTGCACCAGGAAAATCCTCTTAACCCCTAAATGCCCAAGGCACCAGATTCTGGTGTTTTGAAAACTTTGAAGTTAAGTAAAACGCAACCAAATTGCTATTATTAGTAGTTTGTATTTTTGGAGAATTCTTTTTGAAGTCTAGTTTTAGGATCAAAAAGCTGATCTGAAAAATGAAGGATTATGATTTTTCTATTGAAGATTTAGTGCAAGGATGCCCATTGCAATCTTGACTTCCCGTAGTGTTGAGGGCTCTTGAAAATGACCCTCAAATACACTAGATCTTGGAGGCAAAATCACATTAGAAATTCATTTAAAAAAATTGTAGAATAGATTTTGAAAAACCGTAAATTGATTGGGGTTATGCATGTTGGGCCCTAGAACCTCATAATTTTTTAGTGACCAACTTTTTAGAGTTGACATGCAAAGAGTGAATTGAAAAATTTTCACAATTTTTACACCCTCATGATCAAACATTATAATCTTTCAATCTATAAATGATATTGTTATGTTTTCTTTTCCTATGTGATCTCTAACATGTCTAGTTTGAATTTGTACGGTTACAATTCAAAAGAAATTGGTACAACTTATGAAAATGTTGACTTTTTGTTCAATTTAGATCAAATTTCAAGGAGCTCCAAACAGGCCTTGGGCATTTAGGGGTTAAGGTAGGTAACTTCCGAACCCCAGCTCAAGTGATACTGCAATGAGTCTCTGCATTGTATTTCTTCCTCGAAAAAGTGCACCACATGCTGCAAAAGTACGAATGTATCTGTTCTCAATTCCAAAGTTTGTAAGAAAAACAGGAACTATCCCTGCACCACTATTTCCAACTTCTTCTGGAAAAGAATTAAAACTACAACTACAAACTAATCGCTGGTAAGGTTTCTAACTGCAAGGTCTTCATACATTATTGCACCATGTTGATCCTCTTGTCCGTAATGGGCAAATCCGCAGGCTGCTGAGCAACGTGAGGGTGCTCAGATCCCTTGTACACCTTCAGGTGCGTGAAAAGCCTTCTCCCCAACTGTTTCAATCAACACACTTTTGCTTTCAGAACCAGCTATAAAGAAAACCTTTTCACCCCACTCTATGGAGAAAGTCATTCTCTCCTGTCCGTCCTTTCAAGAATAAAGGTACTCTAAATCATTTTTAGTCCTCTAAAGCAGATCAGTAATCCAAGCACAGTAACGTGAGGAGTCTGTTTAGGGTAATTCTCCACTCACTACGCCACACACTCGCAGATATTGAGCGTCACCCTTGATGACTTCTTTCGGACGTCGAAACTATGACATGGACTTGTATCCGGTACTAGTGAGACTGTCAGTCACTTACCCGACCCTTGGGAAGCATGCCGCGTACTGCGTGTTCCACAATGCGCTCTGGAATTCTTTTTTGCAAGTTGTCGAAAGTCTCCTCTGTCATGCCTCCAGGTCTGCCTGAATGCCTCCTGTAAATCTTCTGCTCCCTCTTCTTCCCTGTTACTCCGACCTTCTCTGCGTTAATCTGAAGGACAGGGCACACCCCACATGAGAACTTAACCTTAGCAGTAATAGAGAGCTTACTGCTGTAAGTTTGGGTTGTCACAGAAATACATAAGTCTCTGCTGTCAAAATTGACGCCCAAGTGGCCAACTAAAAGTAAATATACAGACATCCAAAATCATCACCACCTCAGACCTTGTGGCTCTCGACTGATAATCTTATACGTCATAATGAGTGAGGAAGAGTGGGTTACGAACCACTATAACATAAGCGCCCATGTCAATGGACGGAGTGAAGGCAGGAACATTCTTCCCCCGAATGTGAATTGCAATGGTGGAGGCCAGGCGACCCAAGCGCTTATCTGCTGCATCCACGATGTACCATTTCTTCTCCACATTCTTGTGATCGTCTGCTTTGGGATAATAAGTGGTGTTCCAGACATCCTGCATTCATAACAAAATTAGTAAAATCGTCTATTTTCCAGTCACAACCAAATACCAAATAAGAATTGTGACTGACATGCATGCTCACCGGAGACACCTTCCCGAATGTGTACTCAAACTTTCAACAAAGCTGAACATTAAACGGAACAGACATTCATGAAAAAACATATGCGACTGGTTACATCGCGGTGCCAAAATGGGGGAAGAAAACACTATGTAAAAGTTAAGTCTCTTTCATGTCGTTACTGATTGAACTCTCATCGCTTACCTACGTAACTAAGCGTAATTTCGACCCTTACCCATCCGAAAGATTCTTGCCAAAACTAGAATCGGTCTGAACATGAGAGCTTAGGTAGATTTTGGGTACACCTATAATCAGTACCTAGGAAACCCATAGTTTATTCATAACTTGTCCAGAAAACACGTGCTAAGATGCATTGGAATTCTCTTTCTAACAAGACCTAACAAAATTTTAGCACTTACACTGCCAGGAACCACGTCCAGATGCTTATTTAGGTTTACATAACTTTACTACTACCAAACCCCACAGAACCAAAGAAAGGAGAGGATTTCCTTGCAAGACATCGCGAATTAAGCAATTGGATTCTCACTGCGCATAAAAACCTATAAAGAAGCTGCAATGACATCACTGCACACCCTCGAAAGGCACGTCGAGAAATTGCGAATCTTTGTTCCCCTCATAATATTGTCATTTGGAAGAAACATCCCACAAGCAACTACCTAAATTCTTACACTACAAGTTGTCCTCACAGCACTCTTTCAACCTCGTAGATCATCTTCATTGCAATACATCTCCAAAACCCATACACAGAAGATAAAAAACAATCTCACTGCAAATAAATCCCTACAAGAAAGAATCTGCAAGGACGTTATCGCACACCCTAAAAGCCATAACAAAATGCGAACCAATGTTTCTCTATTCTCCAAGAAACAAGCAACTACAACCCTCCATCTAAATTCCTCAATTACAAATTCTCCTCACAGCACGCTCATGTCAACCTCGTTAGGTTATCTTCACCTTGATAAGATTGTCCAAAACTCAAACACACAACATCGCACACCCCAGAAACGAGGTCAAAATGCAAACCAATGTTCCCTAATTTTTCACGACGCATCGCACAAGCAGCTACCAACCTCTTATCAAAATTCCTGCATTCCAAATTCTCCTCACAACACTCTCTAGTCGACTTCTTCACATTACCTTCACCTTAAGATTGTCCAAAACCATACAGACAATAACAAAATGCGAACCAATGTTCCCCTACTTTCTCAAGAAACTTTGCGGTAGCAACTACCACCCTCTTATCAAAATTCCTACATTACCAATTCTCCTCACAGTACGCTCTTGCCAACCTCGTCAGCCTATTATAAGCTTGTCCAACACCCGAACACACAAGATTCACAATCTGAGTGCGCAAAGGGGTGCTTACAGGTCCCATTTTCTCGATTCCCTCGTACATCCATCGATGCTCCGCGGGGATGAAGCCTCCCTTCGCCTGCACTGTCACGCTCCTTGGCCGCACCACGGGCGCCACGGCCACGCGCCTTCGCAGCGACAAGCCCGTGAAAGAAGACGTGAGCGATGAAGCGGCAGCGGACGGGGCCGCTAGTGACATTGAAGTGAATTGGGTCGCCATCGTAGCTGCTGCTGCTGCTGAGGAAGCCATGGCCATGGCAGCTGATGGAAAATGAATGGTAAATGCTGGGAGAAGTGCTGCAACGGGGTCGGCTTGCTCGCAGCAGGAAGACGGACGAGCTTCGGATAAGGACTCCACGTCCCGTAATGAGGTCCGCAAATTCCAAATCTCCAAATGAGATCTTGGATTTTGCATGAACTGCTAGGACATCCCATTAGCACTAACCCTTCACCGTGCACTAATCGATTTGTTGCAAGAATTTGCAATTGAAGTAAACTATGCTTATTGCACAGTCTAAGAATGAAATTTGCTTGGTCATTGGTATAATAATTAAAAAAATATCAGATTAAATTGATGTACATAAAAAGAGTTCAAATTAGAATTAGGGGTCATTTTTTATTTAGAAACAAATGTTAATTACTAATTATTAATTATTTTTAAAAATTTGGTGTTTTATTATATATTTTTTGTATTTTCAAAGTTTAGACTTGAAAAAATCCTGAATTACTCTATGTGTGCAAGTTTAAAGGGCCTTCAAAAAGTCCCTAAATTATTCACTGTAGGCTTTATTATTTTGTAAGCATTTTGCAACACTTCAAGAGACCCCTACTTTACAACATTGGGTGAGGGTAGGGTAGGGAGGACAAAGATAGATATTCCTACCTTTGGAATTCTAAAAATTGTCCATTAATCATGTGGATGAAATTTTTAGGATAGGTTTAGCCTCAATCATTTTCTTGTGATTTCTCATCTAAAAAATAATGATAATGGTGTTGAATCTAAGTAGTATTGTAATTATAGAATCCGATTTGAAATAATTATAATATTTCAAAGCAATTTATGGTAGTTCACTATTTAAGTTCATAAGTAGAGCATTAATCATGTACTAAAGATGAGAACAATCAATGGACTAGCAAAACCAAAAATAGAGAGTTGGTGAATTATCCCCTAAAAGTCCAAGCATCCCAAAGTGGAGGTGCATTGGTCAAAATCGATTGTAATAATTAAAATAACCTTTTTTGGTAATTGATTTAAACTAAGAAATGGAAACTTGACAAATTTTGTTTCTACTCTATTTAAAATTTTGAAAATATTCAGAAGTTGAAAGAATTATTGCAACTACAAGCTCTACATGTTACAATTGAAACTAGACAATATTGTGTGTATTTCATTCACATTTTTTTTTAATAAATGGTTTTCAAATTGTAATTACAAAATTGAATTTCTCATTCTAACCTTCTTTAATATTCAAATTTCAAATTTTTCTAATATATATATATATATATATATATATATATATATCTGTGTGTGTGTGTGTGTGTGTGATATTTCAATTTTAATTTCAATTTAAAAAAATCACAATAATTCAAATTTTACATCAAATCTTTTGAAAAAATCAACATCAATGGAAAATACATTATTTCTCAAGGAAAAAAATATGAAAATCTTACATGTCAAATATAACAATGCTAATTTTTTACAAGACAAATTGAATTTTTTTTCTAGTGATAAACAATCCATATCATCACCTATAAAAAAACATAAGATTTGTATTTGAATACAATTTGTAGAATTGAATTTAGGATGTTTGACCATATTGTAATGGATTTAGTCTTTTAGGGGGTAAAAGGTCACCTCATTGGTTCCAAATTTCATCTTGTCCAAATTCGAAATTGACCTCTAATTCTTAATTGTGAGAATACAAGTTGTTGAAGTAATAGCTAATCATTTTAGATGAATAAAGACATATTTTTTATTTTTTCATTTGCAATGGTTGCCATCACAATATACTTTACTCATCCAGTGAGAGTATCCTTTCCCTTATGCACTTCTAGCGAGCTTTTATTATTTTTTCTTCTTCTTGGATTATTGTAGTTCACTCTAGCAAAGAAGTCAACAACAATTTGTTAGCCCAAGCACTTGCTTACATAATATGGTTGGATGGATCTAAAAGGTGGGAAGGGAAAGAAAATTGAATGCAAAGTTCCCCTTGAATCAAGAGATTGTAGCATGAATATATTTGTGTGATAGTGATAGTGCTACTATAGTGCATAGTCAATTTTAGAACCTAACAAGAGCATTTTTTCAAAGTAGAAGTTACTTCCTTAAGGATCAAATGTGTGTGAGGGGATTGAGTATAGCTCTTGTTTTCTTGACTAGCTCTTATAACAAACATAATTTTTCATTCATGTAGAGTAATTTTTTTTATCAAAGCTACCATTGAAATGAAAGAAGACTTATATAGGTTTCCTTGGACATAAAGATTGACAAAATCATAGAATTTTTGAAAAAATGCTACTTATTGACAAGATTGATGAAGATGTTCAATCAAACAATACTTAGTACATACATTGCAATCAAAATGCTGAAATGGAAATGCTCACAAGTACTCCCCAAACTCCAATTTTCTTCCCACAAGTGCATATCATCATGATTTTGAAGTGTAATTTTTTCCAGATCATTTTCAGATGTGGAAAAAAAGATATGAGGATCTGAAGTGACAGTCTCCAGTACCTTCTCCATTCTCCAAAAATTCACCAAAAACTGCATAATCAGTCTTTCTTGATGAGATTGCACCAACAAATTTGACAGAAAAAATCATTGTTTTTGGATTCATTGTTGTTCTGAATATTACTGAGGTTCACATTTCGAATTTTCTGCAAATGCAGGTCCAAGAAGAGAAGCCACCTGGTGACCTTGTGGTCCTTTAGGGGTTAATCAATTCAGATACTTTAAAAGGAATTACTTGTAAAGCCCGGTTGGTTTCTGGAATCACTTCAATCGGAATCCTCCAACCAGGCCCAATAGAGAAACAATGAGAAAAAGTAGCTTAGCACCCTCCACTTCGTATGGTGCAGTACGCTAACATTCTAAGTCGACTCCGTCATGGTGCCAGTAATGAAAATCAAGAACAAAAATAAGACATTCAATCCACACTGAGTTATTGCTAGATTCGACACGAGGTATTGAGGCAGCAGCTTTCAAACCAGAAAAACGATATACAGTTCCCTTGTGCTGTTTTGACTGTGAAGGAATAGAAAAAATGATTGTAATAGCTCACTGCATTGACATTTGCAGAATACAGATCCAGGCTGTCGCAGTTTCTAATGTTATGGCTTCACGCACACAAGTGTGACTGAAATTGAGGTAGGAAAGTGGTCACTGCCCTACCGTCCAGCTCCTCCGCAACTGTTTACTTGGCTACCAAAATGGCGGTTCACCTTCACCAGCCAAGTGTACACTTGCTTCAAATTCTTCTGACATGTTCCATCCCGCCTTTCTCAATGTTGCGAGTCGCAATCAATCAAGGCAAATTAAGCAAGTGCAAGCTTGAATAACTGCAACCCTTGGAATCTCAGTTCTCTCCAAGGCAGTAGGGACAATTAAAACCATTATCTTCTTTGGCCACCCTCGAAATGCACAAGTGTGAGGAAGAAGACGTCTCTGAAAGAAATTCCGCCTTGAGGATATGGTCTGCGTTGGCGAGGAGTTGTTCGTCTATGATCAAAATCCAGGGCCATGAGATAGTAAGCTAAATCACTCGTGTCAAGGTTCTAAAAGGTTCTACTCTTCTAAGAACGGGTCAACTTCGCCATAATCAGCAATCAGTGGGGAAAGATCGTCATCTTCGTTGGGTTCATACGTGGGGAAAGGAACAACTGAGAAATCGGGCTTCTTGTAAAAGGCATCTCTGATGTACACAAAATTCCCCTTGTGACCAGGAACCTGTAACCATTCCGCAACAAATCTTTGGTCACATTAATGCAAGCGGCAAATCTCAAATCCTCTATTTGTACTTCGAATATGCAAGAATGTGCCGATCATAGAATAAGTGCTAACATACCTGACCCCGCACCCACATAAGATCTCTTTCAGGCTCAATCTTGTAAACCCATACATTCTTCACCGTTCTCCTTACGGCCCCCATATGTCCTGCCATCTTCTTGCCCTTAAAGACCTGCAGTAACAACCAAATACAAGTTTGTTTAGCCTCCGAAAAATGCCAACACCAGTTTCTATTTCTTTTTGAGTGTTTCTATTTCATTATAACAATTCCAGTGGTCAGGAGACCTATTTGATTGAAAATATGCAACACCTCACAACTAGAATCTGTAAGAATATTGCTACTTGGAAATCTGCGACTGCTAATTTGCACGCTAGAGAACCAGGAGGAGGAAACCACAACATACTGCAGGGTTTCTTCCCTGAAGGCCCGATGCTTTGAAGACCCCACAAAATGTAGATCCCAATTACAGCTTCAAAGTGCTCTTCACAGACCCTCATAATCACTAATCATACATGGCGGAGCAAGTAGTCCATAGGGTTGATCTCATTGGCCTTTCGTTTTTATAAATACACTATACTTCGGATAGAACGCCAGGTTGCACGCCAGGTCCTAATACTGTTGTTCCATCCGCTACATACATGAATCAAAGAGAGAAATGTTATAGTAATGGTGGCGTACCTTGCCAGGATCCTGTCGTCCACCAGTAGATCCTAAACTTCGATGTGAAAGCGATGCACCATGAGATGCAGGCATACCAGCAAACCCCCACCGTTTCATTCCTCCCTGTAGCGAACACAATCAGAAACAGCATAGCAACAAAAATCAAACTATTCCTCAGCAACTAATTGCTTCCTAACTTGCTAACAGCTCAAATCGATTCTTCAGAATTTGTCGCAATTCGTCCCAACCTGAAAGCCTTTGCCAGTGGTGATTCCAGCAATGTCCACGTACTGACCGGGGCTGAAATGCCGAACGGAAATCTCAGAGCCCAAAGGTAAGATTCCATCTTCCGTCACCGGAAACTCAGCCAGATGTTGCTTCAACGGAACTCCAGCTGCTTTGAAATGCCCTAATTCAGGTTTCGTCAATTGCTTCGCCTTCCTCTGTCCTGCACCAATCTGGAAATACGCAAACTAGATTCAGGATCCCTAAACCCTAAACCCCTCATCCCTCGCAGCAACAAATTCTCTCTACCAAATCGAAAATCCACCAAAAATACTCCCAAATTCCTTCAAAAATCTGAAATGCCTGACCTGAAGAGCGAAATGCCCGTCGGTCTCGTCCGTCTTGACCTGCACCACGTGGTTGTCGTTCACCCATAGCACCGTCATGGGCACCCGCGCTCCCCACTTGTCCCAGATAGCCGTCATCCCGCACTTGACCGCAATGACGCCCGTCCGGAAAGACTCCCGGCTCACTACTCTCGCCACAGCTTCCGCCATGATCGCTGGATGCAGCTGCTCCAGTTCACGAAATGCAGGAGCTTATTCTCACATCACGATCACCATGGTCCGCATTGCAAACTGGAAGGACAGTGAGAGAGGGGAGAGAATATCGAATTAGGGTTTAGGGTTTTAAGGGGGGTGAACGAATAGAGATACTGTTGATGAATTTCATCGTAGCTGACGAAAGAAGGCTGCGACCTCCGACGATGAACAGAGAGGTTCCAGGGGACGGAGCCCTCCGTCACTTCACGGGCACGGCAACTTTCATTCACCACATATTTCTCATTCATCCAAACCAACGAATGACTTCAGGAAAAAAAACCTTTCTTGCATGGCATAGTTGAAGTTGTTGGCCCACTGGCAGTTTAGGTGAACAATACATCCATCCACTTCATCCATACCTTTAAGTTAGGATGTTTGTTTTGTTTTGTTTGTTATGTTGAGATCTCCTAAACGGTGTGTCTCTTGGTTGAGTTCTTGCTACCATTTGGAAAGCACTCGGCAATGAGGGGTGCATAGTCTTTGTTTCATGGCATTCCAACTCATGGAAGAGAAGATATTGAATTTCAAAGTTTTCATAAAGTGGAAAATTAGAAAATTATTTTTACTTTCACTTTGATTGTGGCAACATCACAAGGCACACTAGTGTAAGGGAGGCAATCCATTCCTAATCACCGCCCCCTTTTGGCAATATAGATTGCTCTCTTTCTACGTAGGAGGAGATGACAATGATTAATTACAGCACAATTCCCCATGTGGTTGTGGCACATTGTGATTGTTTTACAACACTCTCAATTCTTGGGTGGATTTTGCAACCAGCCCTTGTGGGAAACATAAAGGTCTACATAAATAGAGTGGGAGGAATGGAATCTTCCACTAGAAAATTCTTAGTAATGATGTTTTGCGAAATAAAAATCTAGAAAACTATAGAAACCTTCTTAACTCTATTTCTGCAAATTGAAAAATATCCCCCGCAAGAAACTTGTCCTCCAAATAGGTGTAACCACTAAAATGGTTGGAAATGGGTTGCCTCCTTTATATAAAGATATAAGCAAAAATATGTAAAAATTCAAGAAATAATTCAACTATTCAAGCACTTGGGGGGTAAACTCCAATCTTCAAACCAATGTGAATGAAGCCCTTGTTGGGAATTTTGGAGAATGCCTTAGGACAAGTAAGTAGAAATGGGTGATTGCAAGAAACACTTCACGATTTTTGATCAAAATCGTAGTTTTTGGCCGTAGTACTAGCGATACTAAGAAGACTTATCAACTTCGCATGTCAGCAATGCGCCTATGAATCTAGACCATCAATTTCAACACTTGTGAATTTGAACTGTTGATTTAGTACTATGTAGTACTACAAAATACTACAGAAGCCACTGGCAACAAAAAATAGCAAAAATAAGGTCTGTTGTTTTTTCATTTTTAATAATTCAAAAAGAATTCAAAAAATTTCCATAAAAAAATACATGTTTCTATTTTCACAAAAACTCTTTGTCAATCTTTGAAAAGTTAGTACACTTCTAATATATCCAATTTGTGGCTTCCAATTTGCATTTTGGGGTCGCCCATAGTACTAAAAAAAAAAACAAATGACCAAAATAGACATCCAATCGGGGGCAGGTTACAAATAGTAAAATAATTTTGAAAAATTTGAAAAAATTATGGAATGTCTAAAACTTCCACATATACCTTCCTTCGAAATCTCACGCCAAACAGACTAAGGATGTTGAAGTTATGAGCACAAAACCACTTGTCCAAGGGCAAGAAGACAAGAAATAGGACAAGTGTTTCTTGCAATCACCCAAATGGATAAGGTAGAAGTCCTTAAAATCAACACTTTTGTTGCCTTGTTGGCTGCATGGTCCAAACAATGATTTCTTTTGGTAAGAAGAAGATGAAAAATAATTCCAATCTTCCAAACTAGTGTGAATGAAGCATCTATTCAGAATGGATTAACTATCCAAGCCTCATGTAACTAGATAGTGAATTCCATCCTTGATGCCTCCATTAATTAGGAGGTAGACTTTATAATGAACCCATGTGTTCCTTCATTAGAAGAAAAATGTGTCCACCACAATGGACTAAAATGCAACTATGTGTCCTATGCAACTACCTTCCAACTACAATCCTTTGTATTTGCACCAATTTTGACATAGTTACATTGTAGTTGCAAAATAGTCGCAAAGTAGTCACAAAAAGCATTTATAGTTACATGAATGTAACAAAAGAGTTGATGTGAGGTATTTTGCATCCAATATTCATCAAAATTATTGATGTGGATAATTTTACATTTTGTAGAATCCAATGTGTCTATCTACAATTGCAAATAATCTAAATTTGATAGCAATTTGATTAGAAAGCAATTCTAGTGCAACTAGAGTGCAACTGCAGTGTAATTAGACTGCAATTGAAGGACAACTACAATGCAACTAGACTGTAACTATAGTACAACTAGACTGCAACTACAATTCGACTAGAGTTTGACTAAAAAATGACTACACTTTAACCCCTAAAGGACCATGACTATGATTTCATCCAAAACGCTCCGAAACTGCCATTTCTAGGACAAGCACCAAATTTTAGAAAAATAAAATTTAGACACATGTAACTGTAGGATCTTGTAGTAACTTACACTGATTTGAGAAGATGTGGAAAAAACTTTCACAAATTTCTACTATGTAGATTGCAAGATATTAGCATTTGAAGTGACAAAATCCCTTTCTGGGCCCTACCAAAAAACAAGCAACTGCACTTCACAAGCTCACTTTTCTATGAAAAAATGTCCAAAATGGTGGTGCTTCTTTGGATTTATTTTTAAAGTCAAGTTGAGTATATTCTTGAAAAATTTTAGATCATTTGGAATTGTACATATTGGAAAAAAGAGTAAGTAGAAAAAAGTAGAGAATGATTCAAAATACAAAATAGTTAAGAATTTAGTTATGAAATTGGAAAATGACAATCCCAATGGTTGAAATATGGTAATACATAATCTACATCCTATGATTTTATTTTTTTCAAAAAACATCGAAAATTGAGTAAAATAAAGGACTTCAAAATTTATTTTAGAGTAGGGAATCCATAATTGCCGCAAAGTAAAACTCCTTATAACTTTTGACTCATTGATCAAAGTGGAATGATTCAAAGCTTTCCATGTATATATAACTCTAGAAAACCAATTCCTGATTTTTATTTCTGAAAAAAGTGATTTATTTTATGTGCTCGGACTACCCATTTATGAAAAAAATTAATATATTAGGCCATAACTTTTGACTCATATTTCCAAATGTCATGAAATTTAGTGCATATGAAAGATGTTCCTCATCCCCACCTCCTCATAAAATTTTAGCCTAAAATATACAAATCTCTGGACAAATGTATTTGCCTAAAATTTCTATGTTGTCAAAAAATGCATGTTGGTCCTTTAGGAGTTAACTAGAATACAACTAGCATGCAACTAGGAACCAACTAAACTGCAACTAGAAAACAACTAACATACAACTACTATTAAGTCTTTTATTAATTGTCCCATATCCATTGTCAAGAATACCATTAGGTTAGACATATAAGAATTTTAAGTTATAGCATTTTGGAGTAATGAATTCTGATCATGGAATTTTAGTATTTCTACATTTTGTAAATTTCTACAACTTATAGATTTCTATAATTTGTAAATTTCTATAATCTACAAAAATATTTAAAGTTTAAGAAACTTTTGGATTTCACAATCTAAAAAAAAGACAGATCTAGAATTTTGAATCTACAAATCTTTGAGATGAAAATTTCAAAACCTACAAATCTATGAATTACAGATAAGTTGTAAATAAGTCACAAACTAATTGCACATTAGCCGGAAACCAGTCGCAAACTAGTTGCATGTCAGTTGCAAACCAGTCATACAAAAATAACTTCTATATAAACAACCACATCAAAAAAATTCATTGACGAACATTCAAGTAGGCTGTTGGATGAGAAACAAACTTGAAATTTTTTGCAACTGCTTTGCAACTAGTGCGACTTGTCCACTATAACTATGGGCTCTAAATTGTCACCTAGTTGCAAACATCTCGTGCAACTACAAAACCAATAGCAAATAACAATTGTAGAACCCCTCATTTTCTTCTAGTGCTACCCTTGAGAAATTCGTAGGTCCCCATGTGACAACTAGGTCATTTGATTCTCTAATATAGATGCATGAACTATGGTTGTAAGTCCTTTGCCAACATTCAAGTTTGAACTCACAACTACTTCTCTTGGGGAGAGTGCTAACATGTGAGTATAGAATTTGTGAGCCCCTGAGCTTAGGAGTCTATATTATAGACACCTTCTATGTTATAGGTGTCTATATTATAGGTACTTAAGTTATAAACAACTTCAAAATGGTTGTAGGTACATACCTACAACTAGGTTCAAGGCTCATAGGCTCACATCTCTTACATTCACTAGCTAGCATTGTTGCCTTAATTTGGTAAGATTATTAGCCTACTCAAGTGAAAACCAACTCAAATCATTTTGTAATTTTTTGATAATTACATCATTATATAATATTCTATAAATTTTTGAAGTTGACAACATAAAATACCTATTTATGTCTCCTACCTCCTTTAAATAGACAACTTTGAAGTCCAAAATGCTCAACTCTCATTGGTTGCTCTTAAATCTTTGTGGCAATTTTGGGTGAAGGTAGGTGGCCACTTGTAGTTAAAATGTAGATCAATTTCAGAGCATCCTACCTTATTCACTACCATAAATTGTTGATGGAAAATTTCTTTCTCACACAATGAATAGAAAAGGATTTGGTTGAAACATATGAAATTTTTGAGAATGTGGGCAAACTTGTGTAATGCTTATTGAAATCTTAATCCTTGAAGGATTGTGAATTTCACAAAGTTTTTGATTTGAAATATCTTGGATTTTTCCTATAAAAATGTAGTTCCAATAATCTACTTTTATTCCTTTTTTTCAAAAACATTAAATTTGCATTTTTTGGGACACTTTGAAGGTAGCATCTTGAAAGCTCAAAATACATTACTTTTGAACTTTTCTATCAAATTTCTCTTAGTGTGAGATCAAAGAGTACACCAATTATACTATAATGTTTATCATGATAATCTCCAATTTTGCTAAAAATTAAATACTATTTTAAGCATTTTTGTAATTAGTAGGATTTTTGCAAAGAAATGATTTTAAAAATTATACAAATTTCATAATAATATTTTCAATTATGAAAAAATGTTGTCAAATTTTGGATATATATTTCTACATGAAAAAATATCAAATTCTTAAAAAATGTGTTTTAATATAGAAACTAATGAAGTTTGATTAAATGGGAACATGGAATGTCTTGAGGGGTGAAATGCTTCAATTAGCCTAGTTGCGTAATCATTTCTTTCATACAAAAATTCTTTCAAAGACAAGTTTTCTTATACATAGAAGTGCATTTTTAGGATAGTCTAAACAAGAAGATATTGGTTTCATAACCCCTATAACTCCTTCTGAAGTAACATTGAAATGACGGGCCCTCCATAATAAAGGTAGTCACCAAAAATACTTTAAAAGATAGTTTGAAACAATTAGAAAGACAGCATGGAACATGTCACTTAGAGTTGAAATTGAAAAGTACACATTTGAATTATACAATTTTATTTGCACTTTTTTTTATAATTTCAAGTCATTTACTTCCAAATATGATGCACTCTATTCAAAAGTTTAAATAATAGTTTTTTGAATTTGTCTAAAAGTTAAAATATTAGATGTTAAAAAAAAAAAAATTTCATTAATAATTTTGAATGTAGATTTTTATCAATTGTTTTTTGAACACGACAATTCTAATAGGAAATTATTAGCATCATCTTTCCAAATTTATAACAAAAATCTTATAGTAAATGAAAAATGAATTAAATAGCTAATTACAATAAAATTCAAATAAATATTACAAATTTCAGATATTTGATTCTTTTTCTAATATTCTATATGTAATTTGAGAAAAAAACTTTAAAGCTAAGATAAATCTTAGAGACTAAAAGTCAGTTGTGTTATTATTAACATTTGTACATTTATAAAAATTTGAGGGGGATTCAAATAAAGTTGTTTGTATATAACATTGAAATAAAAAATTTATATATAAAGAATTTGAAACTTGGAAGTTCCATTTTTCAATAATAAGAATACATTTGAGATTAACAAAACAAGTTTACTAGGATCAATTGTTATTATTATTTGTTACAAGTCAATGAGCATATAAATTTTACCTATTAAATATAGATACAAAAAATCTACATTTAATTGTGAAATAATTGAATATTTTTTAAAGAAAATGTACTACAAAGGTTGCAAATAAAAATGCTTTGAGGTAGATATTTATAAATGCAATTGAAGGTACAAGAATTATGTCTACAAATGGAATTTGATGGACATAGGATGTGATTAAAACAAATGTTAGAAAGGATTTTAAAATTTGTAAGCATGTGACAAATAGTACCAAAAAAAGTGGTTGTAATAATAAGCGGGTAACTTGGGGATCGGAAGCTTCTTCAAAATTGTGTCCAAGACAAGAAAGTGTAATTAAAATTGAAGTCTTTAATATAAATGCAATAAGTAGGAATGAAGCAATATCCAAACCCTCATATTGGTCATTTTTTGAGCTTGTTGAGGCCTTGGAACCAATTGTGAAGATCTACAAATACCTTATTTCCGTAATAGTTGTTTCAAAAATTCTTCATAAAAAATTATAAAAATTTATAAAAAAATTAGAATGATCCTCCATAATCCATATTATTCCATTTGCATTTGCATTTATATATTTTGAAAATAACTTTGGTGTCTCTTTAATAATTAGACTAATTTCCATATATTTTCACAAATAGAATGATTTGAATTTCTTTGAAATTTAGATTTCTAGTTTTTGTGAAGATCCTTGAAGCACTATGAAAATGTTTATTTATATTTCTGAAACACATAAAAATATTTACATGTCAACAATAAGTGATATTAATTAAACATTGGCATTAGACATTTGAATCCATTCAAATATTGTATTATATAAAAAAATTTAATATTACAAAACATTATTACATTCTAATCTCGAATAAAAGAGCAATAATTTCATCATTATTGAAATTATTCTTGACTTTATCATAGTTTGTATATAATTAAAAAATTTTAAACAAAAAATTCCACATTTCTCAAACAATCCAGTTTTTTTTATTGGTTTCTCTTGATGAAGAATTTTATTGATTCAATAAGAAAACTTAAGAATAGTCCTTCATAAATTTATATTTTTTATCCCCCTAAAAATAATACAAAATTAGACCATAGAAAGAACTTTGCATATATAGTAGTATATAATATATCTATACCATTTTATAATTGAAAGGAAGGGCTTTCATTTTTTAAAATAAATTATTCAAAAGTAGTAATTGAAGTTGAATCAAATACAATTTTTAATCAATAAGAAATGTGACTACATGGAACTATGCAATAATCATAAAATAATGGCGATTTTAAGAATAAAAAAATCCTATCAAATGCATCTCTTCCATGAATTACTTATAAAAATATCATAGAATTATAAACATCAACACAATATATGGAATGATGATGCCTAAATCTCTATGATCTAGAGATTTAAAAGGTTGTAAGTTTCAATTGAAAGAATTAAAGTAAATTAGAGGATATCTTTTATGAGTTATGATTTTATATTCAATTTATTTGCCCCAAAATTAAAAAATATTAAATAAATTTAAATCACTTGATCTTCAAAACCCCCAAAATAAACTCTACCAAACAAAATACCGGTAATGTCACTATATTAATGATTTGATCCTTAATTTCTCTATCAACTCCTAATTTCCCTATCAAAGATTATAACTAATTCAAGCATTTAAAGAGTTCAACAAAATGTGGAAGTTTTGTGGTAAAAATAACATTCTATGCATAAATCAACTTTTAAAATCTTTAAATTAAATTTAAGCCTATTTTAGTTTAAATCAAATCAATAGTCAAGCATCTTTCAAAAAGGTACTCAAAATGAAGGCAAGGGACATGTGCATCTAGATCAAGTTGCGACAAGAATGCCCCAAAGTTGACTGAGCACTTGAAAAAGGACTAGTCCGATTTTTGTTGCTTCTTGTCATGTAGTGTTGTGATTTTTGGAGTTAGTTGCCTACTATGTCCGTGAGTCACTACAAAATTCTTCTATACAATTTTTTGGCCCCTTTGAGGTTGCCAATTTTAATTGAATTCAAGAATTTTTTTCATCTCATAGTGTTTAGAGAGTATGAGAGATCAAAATTTCCAAAAATGTTGTTTACATTGTGCATTTTTGAATTTGTTTCTTTCCTTCCAGTGAATAGCTTTACAAGGTCAATATCTTCCAATCAATAATTGAAAAATATGCAATTTTTTTCATCTGTACAACAAACTCATGATTGAATTGGTATAAGGTGAAAACACCCAAAATTGTCCATATGTCCATTCCTAACATGTTGACTTCTATTGAAGATGTCCCCCAAAGTGCAATTAAATCGTTTCCATACTTAACCCCTAAATGTATTTGACTATATTTTCACCAAAAAAGCTCCAAAATTGTCATTTCGAGTGCAAGTACCAAATTTTAGAAAAAATACATTTTTGAACACATGTAACCATAAGATCTTGAAGTACACTGGGTTGAAAAGATGTGGAAAAAATTTCAGAAATTTTCACCATGTAGATTGCAAGATATTAGTGTTTAAATTGACAAAAAGCCTTTTTTGGGCCCTTCAAAAACCCAGGCAGCTGCACTTCACAAGGTCAGATCATTATGAAAAAATGTCCAAAATGGTTGTAACTCTTTGGATTCACTCTTCAAGTCAAGTCGGCTACATGCTTGAAAAGTTTTAGATTATTTGGAATTGTACAACATATAGGAAAAAATTAGTAAGTAGAAAGAAGTAGAGAATGATTCAAAACACTAAATTGTTAACAATTTATTTATAGAATTGAAAAATGCCAATCCCAATGGTTGTAATAAAAAATCTACATCTTAATTTGTTTATCTTTTTCCAAAAATAATGAAAATTGAGTTAAATAAAGGTCTTCAAAGTTTATTTTAGAGTGGAGATTCTGTAACTACCCACAAACTACCCATAATTAAAACTCTTCATAACTTTCATCTCATAAATCAAAATAGAATGATTCAAAGCTTCCCACATAAATTTAAAGCTAGAGAAACAATTTCAAATTTTTATTTTAAAAAAAGTGATTTTTAAAGAATTTTTTTTGCTATCCGAGCTGCCTACTGAGCTATGAAAACTACATATCATACAATAACTTTTCAACCATATATTCAAATGTCATGAAAATTTTTGGGCCTTAAAGTTACTCCTTGGGCACATGTTGTGTTCAAATTTCAAAGAAAAAAAATAAAAATGCCATCCATAGTGAGCTGCCCCAAATTGCTATGTTGCCAAAAAACGTCGTTTGGTCCTTTAGGGGTTAATTGCAATCGATTGATTGTTGATTCTCTATACTTTGATATCATGACTAAGTTATATAATGGTTTTAGTGGCCTAGAGAGTTCCATTGAAATACATGGTTTATCCCAAAAATCTATTTTTCTTTTTAAATTCATGATTCTTAATTGTTGATACTACAAACATGTTTTTATCTTGATGAAGGTGTCTCCAATTATATTGAATTGCTTATTTTGATGGTCTTAGGTGTTTTTGCCTTATATGCATGCAATTTTTTAAACTTCCCTAAAGATATGAGAATGACCGTAGAAAATGCAGAAAGCAACCTTATCTATATTAGCCAACCATGCAACCACCTTAGTCAAATCTTATAAGGTATCACATAATGCCAAGTTTGTTTTTCAAGGAAAATTTGTCATTATTCCATTGGATAATCACAAAAACATTATAACTCATATTGTGGACCCTCTTTCTACACCCTTAGATTTGCAAAAAGTATAGATATGAACATTTGTGATGAACTATTAGACTTGGCATTATGTATCATAATGCTCTCTAGCTTCTTGACTCTCAAGCATTATCTAGTACATAATCGCAATTAGTCACCAATGACCAAATCCACAATACATTCTTGTTCTCCAAATTCTCCAACATTTCAACTTTAAAATCATATAGTTACCTTCCCTAGCTTATCTTCCATGAAGACCAAGCATTGTCGAAACCATTTTTGCCTTCACAAGCTCCTTCTCTTCAATAACCACCCTGAGGACTTTTAGAATTTAAATAATTTATAGCAATTAAAGAGACAAATTTTTTGAGCCTTGTCAAAATCATTCAAAATTCTATAAAATTTTAAATATTGAAACATAGGACAACCAAAGTATCATTATGATTATATATAGTCTCATGAGAATGTAGAGACTAAAGACTACTACTATAGCTAACCACTATAATTTCATAGTGAGATTTTTGAAAAGCTAAACACTAAGGGTTGTCATACCTTCTTCTCCCCATTCTCAATCTTCAAAGAATGAGGACATAACACTCCCTCCTTAAATTGTCGTAGGCTCATTCTCTCACGAATGAGAAGTTTTTTTCTTCTCTTCCAAAGGTGAAGAACAAGTGTAAAGAAGTTTTTCCATTCTCCATTTTTCTCCATTTCCCTCCATTCTTCAATCTCCATTCTCAAAAGAAGTATTGCACTTTCTTCATGGAGAAGTGTAACAACCCCTACTATTCAATCAATTACAAGGGGATTTCAAAGCACATTTTAATAAACTTCAACAAATGACTCATCCAAATCTAGAAGAGTTCAATGTCCACATTGTACATTCGCTTTTCAAATTTAAAATTTCTAGCTAATTTTTGCAATTGATACTTAGGTTCGTTTGAAAATCATCATTGATACCTCGGGTAAATTTATAACCGGGAGTAATACACCAATACCCGACCCAACCCTCCAAAGCATGAAGTTGGCTGTCAATCCTGTCATCGTTCTTCGCTAGTATAGCTTCTCTTCGTCACTCTCAGGACAAGTTCCAGTTACATCAAGAAGTCTGCAGGCAAATGCATTGCAGATCAAATCGAAGATCCGATGATCGCAGGTATTTTGAATTCGGTTCGATCTCCTGTTGGCTAGAATAAGTAGGAAATTTATTATTCAGTCGCAATTTAGAGTGAATTCATGCGTGCATCTCGTCAAATTTCATCTTCTTTTGAAGCTTTGTACGACAATTTGCTACCGCAGATTTAACGACACTTCATCTTGTAGGAATTTTTGAAGTTGCGAAATTGTCTTCAGCAGTTGGAGTGAGGATATGGAGTACACAGGGTGGATAGGGAAGCCATGGCCAGAGCTCAATGAAGGGATTTTGTACTCTGACATTGTTAAGTATCCTCCGTCCTCTCCAGGTATTAATGCTCGTCTCGTTGTTGATCGCATCGTGGCGATTGTAGCTGCGGATTGGTGCTCATGGCCTAATTTGTATGACTGTTTGCTTTAATAAGAAGAATATTTTGGTGAATTCGCGTTCCCTTAGGGTTTAAGAAGAATTGACATGGTTCAGTGTCGTTGATTGGTGTTGTTATGCTGAGGCATATCCACTTTTAGGAATGATGCACTTCATTGCTACATTGTAACTCGAATCCTCATAGTCGCTGTTTAACCTGTGCAGAGCCAAAATTACATGTATTAGAGTGTGTGACTTAAGTAACATTGATGAAGTTTTCTCTAAACGAGGAATGTGAGATGTGTTGAAAAACTTAATATATCAATGTTGAAAAAACTGATTAAATCTTTGTCATCTCGATTTTGATGCACTGAAGTTTGCTTGGATGGCAATAAGTACAATTTCCACTTTTCAGATTTGATTGGTTGAAATTATGTTTTTCACTGCATTTTTAAAGAAAAGATGGAGAAGGATACGAAGAAGATTCAAACTTCCCCAGTTTGTGAGGGCTTTCCTGTTTTTTCTATTGCAGTCCCAAGCTTGTTGGAATATTACTCCTCGAGGTATAAGGAGTCGGCGTCGCAGAAGGGGTACTACTCTCAATTTGGTCCTCCCACAATGTTCTCTTTTGTATAGGTGCATGATGATGTATGTGTTTACTGGTATGCTGTGTTCTGTTTGGTGAAGAGCCTGCTTTTACTCATTTCGAATACGCTTCCCCCAATTCGTTTTGCAGATGGTTGCAGCGAATTCAGAATGGTCAGGTTGTACTCACGCCGACATTCCTTCATTTTCGCATTTGGTCTATATTCCTGACCGTGTTGAACTTACATAATTCGTTGTTTTTTGTTTTTGTGTACAAACAGATCCGTGTCGATGGAAACGTGACAACAGATGCGGACTACTCTCTCAGGTTTTCCAAAATTATTTCGTGATATTAGTGTGTTTCTGAATCTCATATCATGAGGGGATTGTAGTGCAAGAACAGGATTCGGGATATCGCAGAGTTCGTGTTCGGGCTTTGTAACCTGCACTCGAACCGGTGCTCTCTAAGATTGCTAATGTAGTTTCTTTTATGGTTTCAGGGGTGGAGCTTTGTTAGTGTACCACAGGCTTCCATGGCGGGAGCCCGACGTACCTTACCGTCTTGGTGTTCTTTATGAAGATGATCATCTGGTAAGTACTGTATTTGTGGTTCAATTTGATAGGCGTTGTTGGTCTGGTGGCTTCCGAATTCTCATGGCTGTTCTACTGACGCAGATCAGGTCTTTCACTGAAGCAGTTTCTTTTTCTTTAGTATGTGACTTTATGGTTGTTCAGCCCCATTCACAGAAGCTGTGATGGTCGTTGTGTCTCAGGTAGCCGTTAGTAAACCTTCAGGCCTGCAAGTCTTACCAGGAGGGCTTTTCCAACAGAGAACCGTATTGAAGCAGTTGGAATGGCACTCTGCAGAGAAAGAGACGCATTTGCAAGTCTGCTCATCGTCTTCTGTTGAGACGAGGCTCTGGAAACCAGCACCAGTTCACCGCCTCGGACGAGGAACCTCAGGTTGATTTTACCTTGTCGAATACCAACATGAGAAAGCACAATTGTAACGTAATCGAAGACCTATTTGAATGTTCGGCAGTATGAAGGTTACCATATCATTAGGTTTTTAATCGGCAGTACTGGTTATTGATGCTGTTGATTGCACACATATATCTGATGGTTATCTGTATATTTCCAGTGAGTGTGGGAGGTAACCATCTTTATAGATGCTGTTAGTAACTGGAGTCATTTTAGCTGAGTATAATGAGAGAACGATGGTTTCAATGCAGGTGGATGCTGCTTGGCTAGATTTCTTACTTCATTAGTTTTCCCGAATCCACATTCGCAGGGCTTCTACTTTGTGCAAAATCTCCAGCAGCTAAGTCAAGTCTGGCTGCTGATTTGGCGGCAGGCACATCTACAAGCACTGGCAGGTTAGCTGTGCCTCCATTGGGTACAGAGTCTTGGGTTCTCAGATTTTGAAATGCACATGCTTGAACGAAGTCTGTGGATGTTGGTTCACATTGTTGGATTTCGTTTGGGACAGGAATAAGAAAGGAGACAATGAAGTTGATCGAAGGATAACAAAAACTTACCGTGCTCTCGCAAGTGGTATCATTGTGCAAGACGAGGTGAATTTCAGAAAAGATTTTTTATTTTTGATTAGCTGCTGCTGTGGGCATTAGTGAATAGCCTTACTTTTGAGAATTGATGCTATACGTTTCCGTCAAAGAGAGTTGTACTTGCTACACACCTTTAGTATTTGTGCGGTATGTGAACAGGTTTTAGTAGAAATTCCAATTGGAAAAGTGAAATATGCGGGAGTTGCAGGCGGACTCTACATGGCATCAGAAAAAGGTACGGTGCTAGATAGTATTCGTCTAATGAAGTTGCAGGGTTGTTGTCATGATGTTGGATAATCTAAAGCTTCAGAGTAACAGCTTTTATTGAAAATCTAGAACTACATATGTGTTAGTTTTGAAGTATTGCTAACATATCCGTGTGTTCTACTGCAGGCGGGAAGCCGTCACGAAGCAAAGTTACTGTATTGTGGCGAAACGTTATAGGAAATCAAACATTAGTTGAGGTAAGTGTACAACATAGCAATCAATCAAGAAACGTTCTCTCTGTAACCTAGTCATTTTATCAGTGTTCTTGGTACTAAACCCATGCGCACAAACTGCAGGTGCAAATCTACACTGGGAGGCCGCATCAAATACGAATACACCTAGCAGCCGTTGGTCACCCCCTAGTAGGTATGCAGCATTTGGCTTCGTACCATCGAGTAATGAATTAAGAACAGGCATTTGCATGGGATCACTTCTTCTGCCGGGTTTTTAGACATACTGAACTTGGATTCAAATACTAACTTGATTGTTTATTCGAACTGAAAGGTGATCCTCTTTACGTGTCCGGGGGGAGGCCACGAGGCGATTTGAATAATGGCGTGCCAGCAAATTTAGAGAACGAACCTTTGAGCCCAGCTGAGGATGGGTAAGGGTATCTCTGGGCCCACCTAGAACTGCAAAATCAGAAAGGGTACATTGATAAGCTCTCGAGAACGTTTGATCTGCAGCTTAATACTGCTCCATTCTTCTGTCCATGTCTTCTTGTTAATAACATCAAAAGCATATTCTTAAGAAACGCAAATCTCGATGACCTTCTTTTCTTCTAGAAATCTTCTTAGAATATCCCTATTTAGCTTTTGTATTAACAAACATTGCGAGCTGATAGAATATGACATTGTTTGAAACTGTGGTGTTCCGTCTTGTACATTTCGTGCGGCAGAGGCTACCAGCGGCCGGAATCAGTGTTGCCAGGAGACTGTGGCTATCTATTGCATGCTTGGCGTCTTTCCTTCGTCCACCCCTTAACAAGCCAGGTATGATAACGCTTTTCGTGTGCCCTTGATGAAAGCTCTAGTCATGGAGTGTGGGAAGACATTTTATTGCTTGGAGATTAACCTATAGTCTCGAAATAAAAACTACAGGTTGTCTTCGTCATGAAATGGTGTGGTGTCTTTGAGAGCCTAGTAGAATAAGGCATCTCAAGTTTACTCTGAAGTTGATGGTTGCCTCAAATAATCATTTGTTGCAAGATGTATGAGGAGGTACCAAGACTTATTCCTCATATATGTTTCCATAATTTCACGTATGTAAGATAGGCATCAAAAAACCCTTCTAGAGGAAAAAATGAACTGTTGGTGACTTGGTTTGTCCTACAGGAGATAACTATTGTTGCGCCTCCACCGCCAGAGCTTCAAATTCCTGATGAGAAGAAAGTTGCATGATTTGATCAACACATGTTACAATGCCATTCAATTCATAGTTGCCTTTGACCGGTTATTGTTAAATTTAGAGTCGTTGACAGAGAAGGGTAAACACGGGCTTGTGCCTCCCGTGCCACATGACGAGGTCCATGATGTGGAATTGAATCCATTTTCGGCTCCTGCCGCCTCATCCGGGCACTCCAGTTTTGATTATGTTTGCTTAGTGTTACGAGATCGTTAAAGCTTAGAATATAGCTTGTAGGATTTGTTCTCTTAATTTCATAAAAAAAATTGAAAAGAATTCTGAGAGGAAGCGTAGTGCTGTTGCATTTACTCAACCATAATGTGCACCGTGTGCACTATCATTTGCTTATCCAGAAATGAAAAATCATTTAAGTTCGAGAAAATCATTTCAACTTTGTCGAGATTGCTAGAATATATTCATATATAGTGTGATTATTCGCCTGTACAAAACTAGCTTTTTAAGTCAACCTATGCAAAGCTGTTTTTGGATTTTTGAAAGTTAATCAAAGAAGTTTTGGAATCCTATAAGGTAATTTAACCTAATTTCAACCGCTTTCTAATACCAATCACTCTAGATTCTTGCCTACAATGCACTCTCGGTATTCATGAGTCTATAGTTGGTTTTAGAAACCGCTATTTTCAGTACTTTGGAAATTTGTAGTTTATTCATATGGTGTCCAAAAAGGCATTCTAAGAGAATCTAGAATCCCTTTTTCACTACCATCAAGACCCTACAAAAAGTATTTCAATATAATAATAGGAACCTATTGAATTGTTAATTTGTATGATTTTAGGTGTAGTTACCTTATTGCACAAGTGACAAACAACTAGAACATGAATTTAAGTGAATGAAAATCTAGATGAACAAAAACATGGACCTTGAACAACTTTGTCAAGATTGCTCTAAATTGAACAAAAAGTCAACATTTTTGTAAGTTATACCAATTTTTAAAAGATTGAAAGATTATAATGTTTGATCATGAGGGTGTTAAAAGTATGAAAAATTTTCAATTCTCTTTTTTCATGTCATCTCTAAAATGTTGGTCACTAAAAAAATATGAGGTTATAGAGCTTAGCATGTACAACCCCAATTGATTTATGGTTTTCCAAAATCTATTCTATGATTCTTTTGAATGAATTTCTTATGTGATTTTTCCTCCAAGATCTAGTGTATTAGAGGCTCATTTCCAAGAGCCCTCAACACTACGGGAAGTCAAGATTGCAATGGGCATCCTTGCACAAAATCTTGAATAGAAAAATCATAGTCCTTCATTTTTAAGATCGACTTTTCGATCCTACAACCAATGGTGCTAGTATGTGAGCCCAAGAATGCAAGCTTGTGAACATTGAGCCTACATTATAGGTACCTATAATATAGATACCACTCACTATAGAAGGTGTATATATCATAAACATCTATAATATGGATTTTTGTAATATATATACCTTGTAATCATAGACGGTTTCTATGGTATATACACCTATAACATAGATGTGTAGTATTATAGGCTCATGGGCTCACACTCTTATGTTCACATAATAGCAACCCTCATCCTAAAACTAGACTTCAAAAAGAGTTCTACAAAAATATAAACTAATAATAATAGCAATTTGGTTGGATTTTATTTAACTTCAAAGTTTTCAAAACACCAAAATATGGTGCCTCAGGCATCATTAGAGAAAATTTCTGGCCTCCAAAGGGTTGTTTTAGGGTTGTTCCCCAGATATGGGGAACTCAAAATTATTTTTATTTTTATTTTTTGAAAAAAAATAAAATTTTAGTCATCTATGACGTTTCTATTGACGTGGCAATGTCCCTACCACGTTAGCAGCCTGCATGGCGGCACCTTTTCCTATCGAACAAAGCTCCCAACCTTGAGAGCTTGAAGATAACTCACAACCCTTTGGAGGCCTCAATTCTCTTCTAATGTTAGGGGTTAAGCACTCAACTGCCAACATCCTATAGAAATATCCTCCATTATAAGACAAAATGGCACTGCTTACACCACTTGGCATTACTTATAGTGCCATGCACTATAAAATTTATCTTTCACAATTATGGCATAATTTCTCCTTGGCTACCCAATGCTTAATGCAATGGGAAGTCTCCCACTATACTAAAAAACCAATTTCTGAAGAGCTAATTCATGTTGAGAGAAGGAAAAATGCTTTCTAAATTATGTAAAAGAAGTTCAAGCTTATACTTTCCTACATATTTATCAACCATATTGACTACACTAATTGGTCTTAATAGTGCATGTTAAAAAATGAACTTACACATGGTTCATGACTTCTTAGAAGGGAGGAAATTTTTTTCCATTGCATGTCTATTAATATTACTCATGTATTCATATCCATGTAAAAAGCTATGACTATATGTAAATTCATTTCAAAACACACATGGTTCTACTTTTGATGATCTAAATTCATTTCACATGTATATTTGATTTCCTATTAGATAAGAAATAGGAATTCATTTTAGGCACTTGCATTAGGAAAATTTTGAGCTCTAAACAAGGTTGTCAGTATTAGATTTTTGGCACCCCTATGGTGCAAGTACAGAAAAAATAAAAATATACATTAAAAAACAGTCAATCTGACGTGGTGCTGATGTGGCACTAGTAGTGCCACATCAAATAACAAAATTTTAAAAATAAAAAATATTTTTTAAATATTTTTTTTCCATAATTGCACCATGGGGGTGTAGAATTTGTAGCCTTGTTTAGAGCTCAGAATTTTCCTAATGTCTCTTTAAGGTGCTACTACCCTACAACTCTTAGGATTGCTTTAGACCTACACAAAATAGTGAAATTAGGTTGCCTTACATCTAGAAAGTTACTTTACAAGCCATGAAAGTCAACAACTATTTCCAAAACTATTTTCATTTGTAATCATGGAGGTCCATGAGTCCCAATTACAACAACATCTAATTCAAAAGTTAGTGCATTCTTGTACAATTAACTAAAAGTATTTATATAGTGTCAAATGTTGAGAAATGAGTGTAGGGCAACCTAATTTCACTATTTTGTATAGAGGCCAAGCCAATTTGTTGTATAAGAGGCCTAAAATCCTCACTTGTGATTGGACAGAAGGTTGAAATTGGTCCACACCCCTTTATACTTAGAGGTTGGGCTAATTTAGTAGAATGAAGTTTTGTATTAAAAAAAGGCATACTTGACATGGCTCAAGCTCAATGAATTAGGTGCACTAAGAATGGAAGACCAATTCTTAGCCCCGGGGTGAATGTTAGATTTCAATTATTTTTTATTTAATTATAAAATATTATTTTTTTCAACAAATCAAATATGATGGGTTCTATACAATTGGCCTCAAGGGAAATTGGCCCAAATTTTTGGTGTAAACCAGCCATGAAAAGAAAGAAGGGCTGAAATTATCTAGATTTTATTGAATCGACCCGACTTCTTGGCCTCAAGGCCTTAACATATGAGAGAATTGATCCAATCATATTATAATCTTACTCTGTTGAGGACGGCCTGAAGCCTAAAAGGGGCTGAAACTTTGTGCAATCGGACACAAGGGGAATTGACCCAGCCTCTACGTTAAAGCGGCCCTTAGTTGAAATCTAGACTCCAAAGTTTGAAATTTCTCAGAATTGAAGTCAGCAGCAGTTTGGCACTTGCATAGCATTGAAATGTACACTTCCTAAGTCTAGCTTGCTCTCATCCCGTGAGGCAATCTTCATGCCCCTATTTGCGAAAAAAAAAAAATATAGGTCACAGTACTCAGGTTGAAGTGAGGTGATTCATGCAAAGCAGTGTCAAGAGTTCATGTAAAAGGCACACCAAGAAGAGCATACAATTTCAACGATGTTAAGACTTTTGAATTCAAGCAGGTTGAAAAAATCATCTGTGAAAACAGCCGACAACATGTCCGTATGAATTCAGACGATTGTAATTCAGAACACAAAATTCCATTGCAGACATTTCAGTCTTCAGAACAAATAGCTAAAATTGACAATAAAATGACAAACAGGGATCATTTCAGATAACTGTCATCCCAAAGCCTAAGAATTGACTAACGCTTCCCAATAATGCTACAAATTAAGCAGCAATATTTCACTATGCGCATCTCCAGCCTATTCGTGTATAGGAGTTGTAAGAGGATGCAACGCATTTGCAGACTTCAAAACTCCCAGCCAATCCTTCACCTTGGTTTCAAGGAACCCAAATGAGCTGCAAGCCATGTAGCACGTCAACAACCTCCTTCAAACTGTTCTCGAATGTTCCGAGCAGTCGGGACACGTCAACTATCGTCAATTATCCACAGCCCTCCTGACAGAAGCAAGAACACCCACCATCTTCACTTCTCAACTACAAACCCCATTCAAAACTTTCCTAAAATTTATTCCATGTACATTAGTGAAGTAAGAGCAATCACATCTTGGAATGAAAAATTTGACGGATGCAGATTTTGGAAGCACAGGATTGAGCTAAAATCTAAATCCATAAAATCGTGAAAGATCAGAACACATGGAAGTCTTCCTGTGAATCCCCTACATTCCTAAGAAAAAAAGAAACAAGCACAGTAGGATCACTACAGCTCTACTGTGGTTTCAGAAACCACATGAACACTGTACCACAAATCTACAGCCTGCAATTACGCCCATCCTTGAAGAACTGAGACAAATAAGGTAAGCTCCACAGACAACAACCTGAAGGTCAAGTGGTCGTCATGCACCTCAGTTATCGTCAATAAGCCACACTCCCCCTGACAGAAGCAAGAACAACAGCTTCACTTATCTACAAATACCTTCAATTAAAGCTGTTCAATTACTACACCACTACCATGTAGCATGGAAACACCTTCAACACATCCTACATATAATATCTAATAAAGAAGCGTGTCGGGGATCAGATTGAAAGCTAAAAAGAGCGAGATGGTGCGTATGAAAAATGGAAAACCATAAGAAAAGGAATATCCACGAGAATTAGTTCTGATAAAGTTCTTCAGGCACGCAAGCATGTGTCACAATGCCTCTACTTCGAGACGTTTAGCATGGTAATTAACGAGGTCACCTAGGACATCTCAGTTTCAAGAATTCCCCAATCTGTGAGAACATAACTACGATGGTCGTCACACATCGGGCAAATATCACAAAAAGAAGAATGAAATACTCTCCACTTAAAACTAAACAAACCCATGTACTGGAAGGAACTAGAGAAACATACAAGGGAACAACTCTCACAGTCATGTAGAAGTCCGCATCAATGTGTGGATTCAAGCGCCCATCACGTGTCATCGCAGTCATCTACGCAAAATTAGAGAACAGTGCGGGTATAAGGGAGGCAGAAACAGATGGCATGGCTTTTTTAGGGCTACGACAAAAGTTGGTATCATTGCAATACCCTGAATAAATTTTTAGAGAAGGAGACGAAAAGAAAGAAATAGAGACCCACAACCGAAGACGATTAACAAGGTGAACGTGAGAATGCAGGATATATTACAACGAAAACTATTGTTTAACTGATAAGAGATCAACAGAGAGAACACTCAGCAAAATTGACAGTGATCGGAAAATATAGATGTTTGAAAAGAAAACAAGGACGTCAGAAAAGCTTCTACGACGCACAGCGCCGAGATCTTCAATTCATCACGTCATATGGTCTCAGGTTCAAAGAGTATAATTTGAATATTCCTGGGACTTCAATCGTCTACTACAGGCTATTCGCTGTGCCCCACGTGCAAGACTGTACCAAGTAAATGACTCAATTTTTTTCCCAAAAATTCGCTATGTGTCGTCTTCATCATCTGATGCACGCATACCCACAAGCCCAAACCTTTCTTCATAAGCACGAGCCTCGGAACGTTTCGATTACTTGGAACCCCCAAAGATCTAATTTCTCATAAGAGCACGAAAGCAACATAGAGTTCAACTAAGCATCCCGTATTGTTGCACCTCACCGGTAAGCAGTAACGATCGACTTAGTAATAAACTAACATGTTGAAACATCACGTTCCTAGGAAGTGAAATAGCAACATTGGAGAACCTTCATAGTTCCCCTAAAACCCTAAACCCTAAACCCTGAATTATTAAGAGCCCTTTACGCGTAAATTATATCATATATTGAAGCAGCTCGAGGAAACAAAACATGATTTCAAATGCACGTATAGAGAATTCAAAATTTCAAGATCACGAATTCTGATGTTTACTACATCCCAATTCTTCTACTTACAGAATACCTCGTATCAATCTTGCTGCAATTTGACAGAGCTAGAAAGATTGATGAACACTTGCGACAAGTAAATCTAGATAACTAAAGCTGTGGTCAACTACTCAACATAGGAAGGAGAAAACTAAGGGAAGCGAAGACATAGGAAGGAAAATATCAAGGGAGTCGAAAAACGACTGGCTGGAACTAAAATGTAGGAGATGCCGAATTATGTCACTCTAGATAGAGCAAATGAGATATTAAATTCAAGATCAATTTAGAAAGAAGTGATTGTCCAAATTCTTTCCAAAGCATCATAATACAGTCGTATGGTCTCGCACTTGACCGACATGTTATACGGGCTTACAACTACTCTCATGTGATAGACTTCCATGCCAACTCGATTCGAGTGCGTAAAGGTAAATGTATGATTCGCTTTCCATATCAGACTAGAAAACTCGGTGTCACTAGAAGTGATAAAAATGTACAAGCACTTGCCAAGCTTTAAGATTTGCATTCCTGCAAATTGGTCTGGAATTTACAATTCCACAAAAAAATGATCATCGTCACCCTGACTGCGCCTTAGTATTATAGCAAGAACAACACTACCGATCAGGAGACATACCCTGGAAGAGTGCCCCCGCTGTCGTGCTCAGCTGAGCGACCAAACGAGATGATGCTGTCACACTGTGTAATGGCAACAGCGATTGCACGCACGCCACCTCTCCTGGTAACCTACAAACACCGAAACAAAACAAGATTCTAATCAAACATTAAAACAATTGATAATCAGCACATCACCCCGCTTGATAGGCTAGTGTACATTTCTTAGACCCATACGTAGATATTTTCCAAGAAACGGTTCTGTAACATCTACTAACAGTACTTCGAACCTTCATATCTTTAACATGCGTTATCCAAATAAAGTATTCTTTGGTGCATGCTTTAAAATCCCTTAAAATGCCGTATAAAACAAATTTGACTAGTCAACTAAGGTACACTCTCCATTAACCATACATGAGAGCTTTGACTTGTGCTAAGTGTGGATGGGGACTTTACATTACTACAAATAGGAACTATGCACAACAGCAGCAGTGGCGATTTCGGGTGTACTCATCTCACGCATAATAATTCCAATCAATCAAATTCATACGAACTCGTTCAACCTCAAAATAAAATAAAAAATTGCGGTTCACTGCAGTCTTGCATTGAGTTTATTTCATTTGTTTCGGATTCTCAAACTAATAAAGTGTCGCATTCGTCTCCAAAAAATGTAAAACCAAGAATCAAAAGTGCAGAAGATACTCCAAACCCCGGCAATTCAAACTATATTAAACAAACCAAACAGATTCTTTCAGCTCTCGAGAAAAGAATACGAAGTCCTACGTAATTCAAAGATCGCAATTCTGGAGCAATCGCAAGAGTTGAGTGAGCCAATAAAATCAACTTCCGCATTGATCAAGCCCAAGAACCAGGCAATCAAAGCCGTTAAAGATTAAGCAAGCTGCGCGTTGCTCGGAATCATAGTCCAAGCCCTTGACGATTAAACAACACAAAGCGAAATGATCGAACAGTCACCAAACGGACCTGAAAATGTAAGACGCCGGGCGCCGTGTGTGGGAAAAAGAACTCGCAGCCGGTGCAGCCGGCGACGGAGCGCAGGGGCTACCACTTTTCATGCTACTTCTACCAATAGTTTCGCTGCCGCTGGTCTTGGAAGCTCGCAATGCGGACCTGGCGGTCGACAGGAAGGACCTCGACATGGTCCTGCCCACGCACGCCATCTCCGCTACCAGCACCAACGGAAAATTTGCACAACACGGAGCGGAGCAACAATTCGCGACAACTTTGGGATACGAGAGCAAGCCTCGGGTTTAGTGACCTAGGTCGCCAGGGAGGGTTAGGGTTTAACCCGAAAACGACGAGCTGGTCACCGTGGGAAAAAGCGGGCTGTGAACAGTACCGAGACCGCTGGAGATGACACTGTCCCTGGCATCCGCAGGACCTGGAACAGCAGAAACGGCCACGTCTCAGCCTGCCAAAGCCCTCGTCACACGTTTTAGAACAGTGACTCCCCGTCAGTGGCAGTAATGGTCACTTCCCTGGCTACAGTGCCGGCCACTTCCCGTGCCCTTCATCCACAGTTCCTCACACTTATTTTCTTGTTTTTCCTTCTGTGACAGCTACTCGATGTGGCAACTACTCTGCTAAGTTTCTGAGCTTTGGTTCTCGAAATGTGCACATGATTTTCCAGATATGCTACTGTAGTATGATATGTGAACGCAGATAACTTGCTTGCTAGTTGCAATACTTGAGAATTTGAGGTCACATGTACAGCTCTGAATCTGCTTATAATCTCCGTCCTGCAATTGATTTTAACTTCCCTGCTGCAACAGAGTCTATGGCAACATGGTTCGGAATTGCTTGTTGACACACATTTTTCAAAGCTGAAGCGAACTGATGTACTACAGATGTATCCACGTACTGTTGGCCAAGAAATCAACAACTCCGCCTTTGAAGCTTGTAATTGGCACTGCAACGGGCACAAGTCTTTTCAGAAAGCATGTGACATACCATAATACCATCTTGACATTAAAGGATTACAAAGAGAAAAACTGGAAAAATTACTTACATGAGTCATGATGGCACCTGCAACACCGTCGACTAAGTTAAGCTTCTGGAAGGATAGTAAGTTGCAATAGTTGCCTGGTCCTTCTTTGCTTTCGATCTGCGAGGAGGAAAAAAACAAGCATTTTCACCTGTGACGTTGCTCCAGGCATTCAACATGCACAAGAAGAAAGGTGAATCATGGCCTACAATTTTTAACTATAGAAACATGATTTGGAAGTTTTTACAAATGGCTATTAATTACCTTCCAAATTTTTCGTTTTGGACATCAAGATCAGGTTAAAGATTTTGAATCCACCAATGCGTTCAATAGCAATTGCTCGTCCACGCGTAACAGATCCTTCAGCTCACGTTATGCTAACACGTTTTTTTGGAATGAGGTGAATACTTAAAAAAAGGAGCAGATCGACCCATATTGTCCCCTTCGTGAATTGCAAGTTCTAAGTTTCAGTAACACCTGTAGACTAAGAGAATATGTCCATCAGGATTTAAAATGGAAAGATTCAGGAAAACAATCTTCCACTTACCTTGGATATACTACTTTCTAAAAAGAATTGAAGAGGTTCGTCAGCTGAAAATTTCCCTCAGTCTCAAGTGAAGGCTCACGGTTGAGTCCATGATTAACACACTGGAAACATATTACCACCCACTGTCTGACATCAGTTGTGGGAAATCAACTAAGTTATACATCCTCTCCACTTTGAATAAGCTCCTGCACGTATAGCTAGCAATTCATATGTGCAACACATTTTCATTAAACGCTATCACCAATGACTGTCTCGATGCATGCAACCCTAATTAATTTGAGCAAAGAAATGAGGCAATAAATTGTAGCAAAACAAAGTCTAGCTAACAAGTACTAAATAATAAACATGATACTCGCCATAGAGTTTTCGGGGATCACAGTGGAGCCAAGAGTTCTCTTGTTACGAATCTAGTGTAAAAGAGGATTGTTAACATCCACTAGAAGAAATCTATGTGGTGTGCCTCAACAAAATCTACATGACGTTCGTTGAGGCAAATGCAAAATCTGCATTGGAAAACGCAAAAAAACGCAGATTTTGCATTTGCATCAACAAACATGTCATGTGGATTTTGTTGAGGCAAACTTAGATTTCTACTAGTGATCGAAACCACAAAAGAGCAAGTTTTAGCCGCAACTCAATTGATAGCAGAAGACTTCTGGCCCATGGAGCCCAATGCCAATCAACAACACTATAATGAGTCAAATGCAAAATTATAAATCCAATGAATGAAATATTGTGATACAAAAGGAAGAATCTTGAGGTCTTCTTTTGAATCTAGTGTATAAAATGTTTAGATATTATTTTACATGATATTTTGGAGATTTTTGGAGCGGATTATAAGAAACTTAAAGATTTGGAATCATATTTTAATCGATATTATTTCACTCAAATAAAATTTTCAAAATCATGAAATTCTTATTAGAAAATTTGAAAAAGAATTCTCATTTCACTTATTAAAAAATCTTGAAAAAATTTACTTGTATTTAAAAAAATCACTTGTAAATTTGATTAAATAAATGATTTAAAAATAAATAAATAAAATTGAAACTTTTTTAAAAATCATTTTATACAAGTGTGTTACTTGTACTTCAATTTGTCCAAAATTTAGGTGGAAAAATCTAATTTCTTAATTAGCTATGGCAATTTTTGAAGTATATGAATATTTATGAAAGCCTCTATACACTTTAAAATCAAATCATATGAAAAAAGTGCCTTCTATATTTTATAATGAAGCCATTTAAAGTGCCTACATTGTGACATTGATGTTTTAAAATTAGGTTTGATACACTCTAAATGTTTCGAAGCTCACACCTTGAAAAGTGATGTGAACACAGAGTGTGGTGCCTTCATCAATGTACATTGAGCGAAGAGCCTGCACTTTGTCATCTTCAGCTCTGACCATAGCAATGTCTTTGGCAATGTTGATGTCTTCATTAGAGGGGTTTATAGATTGGTTTTCTTGGTGGAGCCATCCACAACAAACAAGTCTACATCATTGTCGCTACTTGAGCCTAGAGAGTAGTAGAATGTTTCACAATTAAAATTAGGAGGAATAGCAACCAAAGTTGCCTTTGTAGTTAACGTCATCACTTCAAAAGAGTTAGATATATCTTCTCTCACTTCAATCCTAGTTTCTTTGTCTTTATTTTTCCACCATGTTATAGGAGCTATAATGTTTTCCAACATACTTTACTTTTACTCCATTTTCAAATCTTATCATTGCTCTTTTCTCTTTTGAAATTGGATCCCCTAACAAACTCTTTGATAAGGTGCATAGAGGTCCACTTTCCTGTGCTAAGAGAAAGGTGTTCATTGTCATTGTGGTGTAGAAGGACAATTTGGAGTCTCTTGACATTGTACATAGGGGTAGGTGGATAGGGAGACTTGCACTTTGGTAGTGAGGTTTCCAAAGAGGACAAGTCAGTTGAGGGACATTAGGATCCAATTGTTGAAGAGCATTGGTTGTCAATATTGATAGTCTTTCAAGGAATGGGTCGGGACAATAGATGCCAAGGGGATGACCTAATTGCATTGTCTATACAACAAGAAGGTAAATCTTTGGTAATCCTAAATTAGTTTTTCTCATTGTTCTCTCTAGAACTGAAGGTTGGTAACAATAGTGTTTTAATTTAAAGACATTGTATGTCCAATGTCTACAATATGTGTACCATCAAATTCATATGATTTTTGTTAAGAGAAACATTGTAAGTGAGAGTTGCAGCTAGGAACTATAAGGCTAGAAACAGTGGATGCAAACATGAGATAAATTTTGCTATAGCCTTAGTCTTCAATTGTTGTAATACATAATGATGATGATGATGGACAGGAATTGTGTTGGCATAATAGAGAGGTAGTAGCACTATAAAAAAAACATCTGCTACAATCAACTGAAATACAACTATGGTCCTATGCAACTGCCTTGCAACTACAATCCTCTATATTTGCACCAACTTTAACATAGTGAGACTATAATTGCAAAATAGTCGCAAAGTAGTCGCATAATGTAGTTACAGTTACAAGAATGTAACAGAAGAGTTGATGTGAGGTATTTCACCTCCAATATTCATCAAAATTGTCAATGAGGACAATTTTACATTTTGTAGAATTCAATGTGTCTATCTACAATTGCTCATAATCTAAATTTGATAGCAATTCAATTAGAAAGCAACTCCAGTGCAACTAGAGTGCAAATAGTTTGCAACCATAGCTAGAGCAACTAGATTGCAACTAGAAAGCAACTACAATGCAACTAGACTACAATTAGACTACAACTAGACTTCAACTACAATACAACTAGCATGCAACTAGAAACCAACTTAATTGCAACTAGAAAACAACTAAAATGAAACTACTATATATTATGTCTTTTATTAATTGTCCCATATCAATTGTCAAGAATACAATTAAGTTAGACATATAAGAATTGTAAGTTATAGCATTCCTGTGTAATAAATTTTGATTATGAAATTATAATATTTCTACATATTGTAGATTTTTACACTTTGTAGATTTCTACAAATTGTAGAAATCTATTATTTGTAGATCTCTACAACTTATAGATTTCTATAATCTATAAAAATCTAGAAATTTTTAAAGTTTTAAGAAATTTTTGGATTTGGCAATGTAAAAAAAAGAAAGATATGAAATTTTGAGTCTACATATCTATGAATTACAAACAAGTTGTAAATAAGTCGCAAACTAATTGCACGTCAATTGGAAACTAGTTGCACACCAATCGCAAACTAGTTGCATGCCAGTTGCAAACTAGTTGCACGTCAATCGCAAACCAATCGCACACAAATAACTTCCACATCAACAACCACATCAAAAGAGTTCATTAACGAACTTTCAAGTAGGCTGTCAGATGAAAAAACAACCTTGAAAATTTTTGCAACCACTTTGCAACTAGTGCGACTTGTCCACTACAACTATGGGCTCTTTTTTGTCACTTAGTTGCAAACGTCTCATGCAACTACAAAACTAGTTGCAAACAGTAGTTGCAAAACCCCTTGTTTTCTTCTAGTGTAGACAACTTTAGCATCCAAGGTAGGAGCATACATTTTCTACTCAACACTTTACTGGATCAAACAAAGGTGGTTTATAGTTACAAATGTTGTTACTATTGTTGTGTCTGTGATATCAAATGAGGGAGTTTGCATTCCACATTTTTAGGTCTCTACTTGAAAATCTTTAGGAAGCTTTCTTGCGAGGGAATATTTTGTCAAGTAAGTTTTGCAACTTAAATTGCTAATGTGAATTCTAAATCCAACACATGTGGAGAGACTATCAATTTTCAAACTATGAAGGAATACGTGTAAGTAAGAGCTTCAAATTTAGGAGCAAAGGAATGCACACCCTAACCAAATGCAACTCTTTTGTGCATAATGCATCAAGCATTCATCAATTAGGGGACATGAAATTGAAGTGAACAAAAAAAGTATAGCACCTCTTGAAATTATAGGTGAATTTGCACTTGCATAGTAAGTGGACAGCATATAACATTCTAACTTCCAAATCTAGGACAATTCTAATAAAATTTTGAAGAATCTGCCATCTTATTAAATCATCATATTTCATCATTTTGCAAATTACTGAGATTGAATTATTTTTTATTGATGTTGATTGTGTGAAATCTTCTTGATCCAAAAGAGTTGTTTAAACTACGGGAATTCAAAATTGGTGCTTCAAAAAAAATTCTAATGTTATTTTTTTGCCACTTTAAATTTCCAAAATTTATTTGGTGTCTTCCTTGCTAAGAAATCATTTTCCAAGAATTTTTTCTATTTTTACACTTTCACTCATCTTCTCTATTCTATTCTAGCTCAATCTCTTTCTTCAAGCAAAAGAAAATCCAAGTATGCTCCTACTAAATTGTGTGTACTCCTACAAAATTGCTTGCACCCATTCGTCATTGATATTTTCAAAAGCTACAACATGCAATGACCTAATTGAGTATTGAAACAAAGTCCAAGCTGAGAGGAATTTTTTTTAGAATCATGTTCCGACCTCATGTATTTGTAGGATAATCCATAGCCAAATAGCTACACTATGTAGTTGTATTTGTTAGAGTGTTGTGATGAATAGTGGAATTTAGATTGATTTGTTGTAATAAAATAATTCAATGCTCTATTATTTGATACTTGTTGTTGTGGATTATTGGTGCACTTATGGATTGATGAGGGCAAATTTTTTATTGTTCGAAATTGTTCCACACAATGGACATTCTGTAGATGGAGTCACTTGTCTATCATTAGCATGAGGTATACAAGGGCACTTCTTGCTTAATAGATTACCTCTAAATTCCCAAACATTGTTTTTTATTCATCTTCACATTTTTATGTGGAGTCACAGTATTAGACATCGTCATGTGTTTGGATAGTGATCACTTTTAAGAATTCCAAGGCATGTAGGAAAAACTAAAAGCTACAAAAAAGAAGAAAATAGAGGTAGGCAGACATACCTTTACCCACTCAATTTTGTTTTGAAATTACTCTTCCACAATGAATCCATCACTATTGACATCTCCCTCACATAGGAAGTGTTGAATCCACTAGTGAGTGGAGGTCATATATTGCAAACTATTGTTGTAGGAACTTCAAATTGCAGATGCTAATGAAGAAAAACCCTTGGCTGTAGCTTTTGTGATGAGTAGTGTAAAAATAGTATAAAAATTATTCATTGAATGCACAAGTTTTGGAAAAGATACACTATCTACTTCTCTAATTACTTGATATTCATAAGTTAAAAGTCCATCACTATCTCTTTTTTCCCTCTTTTTGTCCAACCTAGGAATCTAGGATCCTTACAATCTAGAAGTAGAACAACAATTGTAGGTAATTTGGACTTGTATTGCTATGATCATGAGTGTCATTTTGAAATCTTAGTAAACTAAAAAGATAATTTTTAGTAGAACATTCTATGATGTATTACACTTGCTAGGGCTTAGCTTTTTGCTTTTGCATCAAATGATTGACAGTATAAGTGGCATCAATCATATACTCAGCAAGGCTAGGGGGAGGAGGAAGGAGATTCAACTTTCTAATTTTTAGCCTAGGCATGTTGGTAGGAGTAAATGGAACAATAACAGTCAACTTTATGTGAAAAAGAAGTGGCAGTAGCTTTAGAAGTTTATGTAGTGAAGTTGGCTTGTAGAAGTTTGTGCATGAAGATGACTCAATAAATTTAGATGCTTGTCGTAGAATTTATTGAAATGAATGAGAGCTCTTGGTGAACAGTAGCAAAGGATGGCAACTACCATATTCAATTGATTTCAACAACAAAAAATGCACGGCAAAGGGATCATGTCACAACGTGTCTCCCTTCCAAATTTGAATGTGATAAGTTGCCTATGTTAGCATAGCATGCTACCCTCTTATTGAAATTACAAGAAATGCAACATAAGCCTAATGCCATCTTTTAAGATTGTAGGAGTCCCTAAAAATATAAACTCATTCAGTGAGTTGAATTTCTCTCTTGCATGATGGAGCATGACTACATGATTACAAAAAAATTGGATGAAACATGGCTCTTCTAAATTAGCAAACAAATTCAATGCCATTTATTGAACTAAAAAGTCCACGTCATCATTTAAGGGTTAAGCAATCTTGGGAAAGAGACTTGAAATGGGGCAATAACCGCAGCTTTGAGCTTCACTTTTCCAATTAGTCTTGTTTTTTGAATATTTTATAATTTTCTAAATACTTGAAAGAAAATTCATAACAACTATAGTTTGGTACCAAAATTATCTATCACCAAAAGTAAGCTTTAGATTTTAGATTTAAACACTAAGAGAGAAAGAACTCTAACCATTTTAAAAGATGGCGTGTATGAAAATTTTATTCATTTGAAGTCCCATGTATGGTTGACCCTCACAATTCTTGATTTAAATATTAACTTATGAAGTAAATTGAGACATTCCTTACAACACATGGAGGAATGTAAAATATTTCTATAGTTGTCAAATATTGAATCCTAAGCAAACAAAACCATTTAGCTATACATCTTTCAACTACATTGTTTACTTAGAGACACCTCATATGTATGGATTAATTTATATTATGGTTGAGAAACTTGGGGTGAAGTTGTTTAGCAGAATGGTAGGAAGAAGAAAAATCAATGATGTTCTTATTAATGGTCTTCAACTAATTTTTTGGATCCCCAAAATTTACATGATCTTTGATAAATTGCTTTTATAAATATTGGTTTTTAAAGCAATTACGATTTTTTTGACATAATCAATTTTAAATTTTTGGCCTCCATTTAAAGTTCTTTGATGTGCAATAAGTAAAAAACATTTTGTAAAATCACCCTTGAAAAAATAGCATGCAAATTTCTTTCACATCTTAACTTCCAATAGAATTTTCATTTGTTTCTTTTAGTCAATTTTAAGTACTAGACATTCAATTCTTTAAAATATATGTCTTCTTTACTCTATCTGGTTCTAACTTATTCTATTATATTGTTATACAATTGTAATAATATGGAGTTCAAGAAGTATAATAAAGTTTAGAGATAATCTTTAATATTCTTGTAATTCTAATTTCTTACTTTACATTATCTACTCATGTTATATAATACTACAACAATGCTATAAAATTCAATAATTTTGTGCTTATTATAAGTCCACAATATAACATGAAAGAAGTTTAGGTGTAGGATTGACAATAAATGGTTAGTATTATAATCTTTTAGGGGTGATTATTCTATTTAACCCCAAGAATAACATTTGGTATTAGGCATTTGTTAAAATGTTTGTTTCTTATACTATAAATGTAGGAGAGTCAAAAATCAATCCTTTCCTAAAGTAGGAGGCTTGAATTCCACTTGGACATTTGGAATCACTCCAATAATTAGCACTGAAATGGACATGAGATGGTCTTTAAATTAACTTCTATAATCAATGAATGGATTAAAAAAAATAGTATAATTAATTTCAAGAACCAATCATTGTCCTTGATTTCCCATTTCTCTTTACAAGTTGCAAGTGAACAATTTATGGAAGACCTAGGGTCACAAACAAGGGCTCATGATACAACATGATTTAAAATTCATAATCAATTTAATAATGCTTCCAAAAATATGAAACCACTTGTATTACATTCCACATCTATTTCTCTATGTTTGAAAAATGAGCTGAAAATATTCCCATTCAAAGAAGTACTTGAAAAAGGCAAACCAGCCCTTAGATGAGCCAATTTTGAGACTCCTACCTTAATGAATATTAGTGTGCCCTGTGTTGTTGCTATAGTCAAAATAAAAGTAAAAGTATTTTTCTAATTTTGTTATTCATAAAAACTTTGAAATTCCATAACTTCCACACCATAAGTCCAAACGTCGTGAAACAAAGCCCCTGCACCCCTCCTCGCCAAAGGCTTTCCAATGGTACAAAGAACTTGATTGAGGGACACACGGTTTGGGAGATCTCAACGTAACAAACAAACAAAACTTTTTTGATACATCCCTGGGTCAGGGCACAAATCTGATTCTCCTTCAAACTAATTATTTCATGTTTACATTAATTGCTAGATCTAGAGTGTAAAGTAGCAACACCTAGATCAAGTAGTAGTTATTTTAAGTACCAACATCAAGCTAAATGGTATGTGCATGTCTTGTCAAATTAAAGTAATCATAACCATAGCTATTCAACTTCTAATGTCTTATAGAAGTTGAAACATCTCCACATACACCTTAAGTCATTTGATCCAATCAAACTTGCCACTCCATTAAGAAAGTGCAAGAATAAAAAACAACCTATTGTTGGTCTCCTTTAAACCAACCAAGAAGCATAGTCCAATAGATCCTTAACTACATGCATTTACTACTTGCAATAGTCATAGCTTGTGCAAAGTATATATTACAAAACAATTTCATAAGTATTACAAAGAGGTAAGAAGGGAATTAATCTTAGACATTTGATGGAGAATCTTCTATTTTCAACACATTTTGATTCTTCAAGAAGTAGTAGATCTCACTTGTGCCCATCACAAAAACATCACAAACCAATGAGATATTGATGAGGAAGCATGAGGTGTCTTCCATCTACTACGCTTGTTATCGCCTTTACAAGAACAATCAAAACATTTCATCAACAATAAAGAACAAAACCACCAAATGATTGTTAGGACAATCAAGTGAACCTAGCAGATAGTAGAACTTAGTGACCCTCCTTGTGCCAAAGCCATGTCTCAACAATAGATCAAAGTTCTCAAAAGCATTTTTTTCCCCCACTATTTACTTGAGTACTAGTGACTGATTTTACATTAATAGTAACACTTTTTAGCTACTCCAGCATTTATAGTAACAGTAACACTATTTAGCTGCTCCAACTGTAAGCTCTACATAAACCACAAATCTACTCCAAAACAGCTGAATCAACTCACGATGTCGTAGTGCAAGGGGACTGTGCAATACAACTATGTAAAGCAATGGGTTGCAAGTGATGCTTCATTGTAGAGAGAAAAGAAATGGCAAGTATCACCAAAGCTAATCAAGCCATGCAATCTTGAGAGCCAAAGTGTAAGCTTATGGCCAAAGTTACTGTTTCAAAAATTGGAGGCAAATGCATTTAACAAATTGCATAATTACAACCCTTCACCAACCAAAGCTAGTTGTGAATTAAATAGGGTCTTTAAGGCATTCCCTTGTGGTTGGTAAATGCTAGATTTGGGATTCTTAAGAGATATCCACATCTAATCAACTTTACACTAAATTTTTAAGCCATAGTCATTTAGTGTCAAAATCAAAATCAAACTACAGTAGTTCTTTGAGAAAGATCTTATTCACAAAATCTTCTTGAGATCTTTGAGACAATACTTATTGTGGCTCTAAGTTATGAGGACCCATTTTCTACTATCTATTTTATTGTTTTTCTCATTCCTTGTCTAATTTGAATAACATCCCATATAGATGTATTCATTCCTTTTTATGATCCTATCCTTGCTTGAGAACTGGATCTAAAATATGGAAAAATATGGAATCTGAAAAACAAATAAACAAATAAACAAACCTATCTTAAGGTATAGATTTTTTCTTCGAAGGATAAAGATTGACAGATGCTAACATAATGTTTTTGGTCCACTCCTTTTCATTTCAACACTCAAAATTATTGTTTTTTCAAAAAATAATTTCCTTATGCTATTTTCACATATTGTTAGATTTCATTTAAACTAACCCTACCGTACGAATACTGTATACGGGCGACTTCTGGTTCTCGGCGACTACGGGTTTTCTGGTGCCAAGACCCATCTACATTTCCTGTTTGTCTGCAAATTTTGAAGTACGTTTTGAACTGAAGCTCAGATGACTTATTCATTTGATGCCATGTATTACTTCCACTTGCTGACTTAGCAATTATTTGAGTTCAGTCAATTCTTAAAGAAAATAATGACAACAATAGGGTTGTTATCTTTTTCTTCCCATCATGAACTACTTCAGAACCTTCCAAAAAAATCATGAAGCGTTGAATGACTGCTAAACACATGGAAGAAACTAGTTGCATCTTTGGGGAATAGTTAGAAACTAGTAGCATCTTAGATGTACTTCCATTTCAATTAGCTCCCACCGTAAGCTCTCGAAAACATTCACCGTCCCCCCATCTACTGTATGCTGGTGGGAGGGTCATAGAGTATTCTTCAGTATTGATTAAACTCGTAACTCATAGGAGCATAAAATTCCAGCTTAGTTTGTGGTCTGTCCGATTCTTTCCTATATCTGTCAGGCCGAGGCAGGCAGCAATTCCTTAGCTTCAGCCCACAGTGGCATCAATCTCTCCAACGACTCCATCCTGGAAGCATCTCCACGTACTTCTACGTCCTGGAGTGAATGACCCAATTCCTTGAGAAGCTTAAAAGCGACTGAATCCTCGAGTGCTGTCATCGACAGATTATTTCTTTTCACCTCAAACGAAAGTTCAAGCTCAGCTGAGCATGAACTAGCTCTTCGTAATATGGATTCTGGCATGCCTGCAAGCCTGGCTACATTCACACCGTAGCTCTTTGGACAAGCACCAGGGCACACTTTGTACAAAAACGTCACTTCTTCCAAGCCTCCTTTAGAGCTTGCTACTTTGCATCCCATATGATACAATCCAACCTGCAAGCGTCAAGTAGATTAGATAAGGAGACAGACTTGGTTCAAATCTATCATTACTATAATTGTATTCTGTCAAGGGCGACCGTAGGTAATAATAAATCCTCGGGTAATTTAACATAGTTCCTGGCGCACTTTGAAAATGAAAACTCGGAACTCATAGGAAGAAGAAAATTTGATAAAATCCTGCAAAGGAAACTCTTCATAGGTATTATGTTGACCAGTCATTTGTGTAGCATCTCATCATGATAACTGCAGGCACCGGTAGTGTGAAATATTATTACCCTCCGAGACTAACAAAAAATTATGAGAACAGTGCAATATTAGGAATCTTACAGTAGGGTCCGTAGCGTGTTCCGTGGCCAGGCGATGATAATGGGTAGAAAATATACCCCTACAACCAATCTCATGAGTTAACTCTCGCAACACAGCATGCCTGCAATCAGGATACTTTTTCAGTTGGCATGGCAAAGTTCAACTGACACCCAAAATTTTAAGCAGAAATTGTATTGCAAAAATGCGGAAAGACCAGAAAATAGACAATTTATCCAGAGGTCAGAAATTACTTCCGCATTTCATTACTACGGTCAGAGGATTCTTTGGATTCGATTAGTCAAGCAAATACAATGAATCGGCTCATCAACCATCTATGATCCCAAAAAATCCAAGCAACAATATGGAGGAATCACTGTCACAGGTCCATCTGTCCTTGTGAATCATTGAAAATCACAAAGAAAAAGAAACTTACGCAATTGCTTGACCATCTGAAGTTGCAGTTCCACGACCCAGTTCGTCTAAAGCCACCAAAGAATTTTTTGTAGCAGAGCGCTGTTCAAGAGGACGATTAGACCATGTTTCTTGTATGCGACTATTATAAACCTTAAACTTCAACAAGAATCAGATGAGAAAAAAATTGACTCTCTTTTAGTGCAACCATTTATGATCTCACCAGCATAGTGGCCGTCTCTTGAAGTTCCACAAGGAAAGTGCTTTGCCCAGCCATAATATTGTCCCTAGCTCCCATGCGAACAAAGACTTGATCTACAGGAGTCAATTGCAGCTCCTCAGCTGGCACATCCGCTCCAACCTATCCCATCCGATTCCAGGTTAAGCTTACATAGTCTCTAAAGGGTTGTAGTCCCAAGTTAGTAGTTGTGTATCTGGAAAGTGGTAACAAGGATTCCCTTCCAATATACTGAAGGTCAGTGGAGGACATCAATGATCCAAAGGTCCAATTGAGGAACAAAATACCTGGGCTAGAATGACTGCCAGGCACACTTGTCGAAGAAGGGTAGACTTCCCTCCCATATTTGGTCCCGTCAGTAGCATAAACGGTGCATGCTGCTCTCCACCAAGGTTTACATCATTTGGCACGAAGGAGTATCCGGCTGCGAGGGAAGCCCCAGCTGTAGGATGGCAAAGGCCCTTAGCATAAAACCAAGGAGCCTGCAGCCCACCTTCAGAGAAGGTAGGTGTACATGTAGGGCCATCAGTATATAAACCAGCAGCTGAAATGCTAATAAGCGCATCCACCTCTGCATCCATTAGTCACAAACGGAGAGCAGGTTAATTCAATCGTGAAAATTCGCTGATTATCATCACAGACTCTTCCACAAATAATCTCATACTTGCACAAGATAACACTGACGGGTTTAGGTGATAAAATTCTCAAAAGATAGCTACTATGTCCCTAAAACGGTACATCACATAAAATCGTCGAATGCTCAGTCAATACCTGCGACGTTTTGGACAGCGGAGAGCCAAGTTGAATTATATTTACAGAAGTCGCGCACCAAATGCCTGAAAATGTCCTTAAGAGAACTTTCTCGCTGTTCAAGTCCAGCAGTCAGCTTTTGTTGAAGGCTCTTAATTTCGGGACTCCAATACCTCCGGTAGCCCTGCCATAACACTCGGGGTATTCAGCACTAGGTACGGCTGCTGAGGCATTTAGTCCCACCTTCGTCTACTACTACTGTAAAATATACTAGCAGGGCTATATAATCATCTCGGAAACGAAGTTCACAACATGGACGGAGCAAGAACACATGAAAACAGTAATACGACAAAATGTATTGCAGGGACAACCTTCCGGGACGAGCGCACATCAAAATCCCGCGGGACCTTGGCAAGAAATCGTTCAGGCACCTCCATCTGATAAGATTCTTTTCCTACAGTCAAGTAAACAATCTGCGTTTCACAAGTTCCAAGCAATCAGAGAAGTTGTCACCTAAAGAATCATAATGCACAGCATTCATTAAGTAAAGATAGAAGAGAACCGCCAAAACCAACATAAGTGAACAACAGATGGACAAGGAATTGATAGACCAGCAACTGCAAATACTGAGTATCAGGATGGAGACAACCTCTGTGGAATTGCCAAAGTGTATACGCTGCTCTTCCAAGTAAGCATCAAGCTTGGCCTCTACTTCTGAGATTATAGCAGAAGCAGCATCAAATTCACTATCTACACCTTCACGAGGCAGTATTCGCCCTGAGTTCTCAGCTTCAGGCCAATCAAATGCCGTCTCAAAATGTTCAATGATTGACTTCATATCTGGCATACCTTTCCCTGACAGAACACCCTCGTTTCATTAATCAATTGAATCTCCAATTCATGAAACTGCTAAATCAATCCCACTTAAAAACTCCGCCAAATCATGATAATTCCAAAAACATTGGTCTTCCATGTCAACCTAATTAGAGTCAAGTACGTTACAGCAGTCTATTACATTGTAGCATATGATAGATTCAATGTCGCTAGTAACAAATACCGTCTTTCAGAACAAGAATGTGCTGCACAATTGTGATTCGAACAATACTGCTCGGTTACGTACCAAATGTAAGTAGGTTCTTCAAGCGAGTTGAAGTCAGTTTCGAGACACAAGAATCAAAATGATCAACAGCTTGTAGCATCGATCGGCACCCACGCAACGCCGCTGTAAATTGAAGCACCTGCTTCTTTCCTACATCCTCATATAAGACCACTTTTGCTGCATTTCTTCCGCTCCCTCCACTGCAAAGTGAAAGATCCAAATTACAACAAAATCCCGCACTGGAATCGTAGCAATATGTTGTGTACTAGTTCAAGTACGGAACCTACTCTTGCAGTGAAGGCAAAGGAAGCCAAGAGGACGGAGATTCTTGCAAGAGGACGGACATACTAAAAGAGCAATTGATATTCATCATAAAAGAAACTTCAAAAGATGAGTCGACACTTAATGCACTTAAGGACTCACCTGCTGGCATGTAATCGAGCTAGTACGCGTTCCAAGTCGGGCACCCCTGCCAGCTCTCTCTTAAATCTCGACACGGCATCTAAAGCTACCCCCTGATAGAATGTGATATGAGTAAGTGGCACGTCAATATGAAATTGGAGATCACGAAATAGAACAGTATACTTCAAACGAGACAAACTTCTGCAGTTTACCTTCAGGTCCCTAACAGCCACTTGTCGTTGTTTAATGGAATCCTCAAGAAGTAGGGGCCTGGCAAGCCACCCTCTCAATAATCGACGACCAAAGGGAGTGGTACAATGATCTAGCTTTGCCAGCAATGTCCTGTCCGAAAGAATCATAAACACCTTAAGCGACCCTTCAAATCAAAGGACGGAAGTCTCATTGAATGAACAGGATCACTAGTATCGATATCTCGCGATCACATGAATCCAGCATGAACACTGTCAAACAACGCAATTGCAGTTTATATATTAAGTGTGAGCAATAGAGCTAAAGTGAAGTCAAGCTCACCCATGTGTGCCACCATCAGAATTCTCCAAAACCTCCAAGTTTTCTAAGGCTGCACCATCCAGTATCATGTGAGGTTCAAACCTATGAAATGCAGCATCATCTCCTCGTTTTTCCTGTTCCACAAGAGCCTTGCTTTCGGGGTCATCAAGGAGAGCATTGAACGATGGGAGGAGATCGATTCGACCAACAGACAACAACGTTTGATCCAATAGCACTTGACGCAGATAGACGACACATGCTCCAAAGGCAGATAATGCTAGTTCTCCTTTCTCTCCAATCGCTTTCACATGTCTCAAGACCTTCGGCACCAACTCCTCCTCTGCAACTGCTTTTTCTTTCTCAGAGCGAAGACGAGAGTATACATTCGCAACCTCCTTCATAGTTTGCTCAGAATCCCATAGATCACCCGGATTTAGTTCGTTGACCAGTGGTCGTCTGGTGCAGTCACGAAGAACTCGAGAAGTGGCAGTAGAAAGGGTACCGCGAGGTATTATTAGCTCAACTGGCCTCAATTCAGTCAACACAGCACTTAGGCGTATTCTGGCAGCATCGTCTTCAAACTGCAAGTCACAGCACTAGAATTAGCTCTCACGCAAGCATTCAATAACTCAACGAAAATTGACAATGGAAAGTAGGCAAAGCAGAAACAATCATCGACACACAAAACAAAGAAACGTTAAAACACCTGGCACAGCTGGAAGCAGCCTGTTGATGCATCGACCACGCAGAGACCTATTGCTGAAGGTCCACTCTCTGACGTACGCTCAACAAGTGATAACATGACCATCCTCTCTCCACTCATATGAGCAATATCTTCGTCAATGATTGTGCCTCTTGTGATCACAGCGCACGCTTCACGCATCACAACCTGCAATTGAAATACGGATGTGTTATTATCCACGGTTGATCTCTGCGACACAAGGATTGAATATAAGATACCAATCATACCTTGTCTTTAGACCCTGTTTCTTTCCGACGCTTCTCCAATTGGTCAGGTGTCTCTGTCTGTTCCACAGCAAGAACTCGGTATCCCTGCAATAGTGAGCTTCAGGTTACATAGAAATACAACGAGTATTACAGACAGGTACACCTTAAGGCTGAGACCATGATTAATAAGCCAAATTCTAATCAAAGTCACAATAACAACGGTTGTACTCAGATCCGTACTAGAAATCACAACGTCAACAAAGCCCATGATGCAGCATGGTGAGACAGGCACGGTATAACCTGGGTGACAATCAGTACCTTGCGAGCCAGTTTGTGTGCATAATCCGCGAAATTTTTCTCCGGAAAGCCACAATGAGGCTGATCACCCTGCAATACATGGAACAGTGGTATGATCTAACGTATTCCTTCGACCTGCCGATACAAGCCACATGATACTGATATGAAGAACAACGCTTGCTAAGTAACACAGACAGATTGTGCTAAAATCCCTCGACTATTTGAAGAGCTTCATGCTTGAAGTTTCAATATTAAGAATAACCCTGTCAAAGTCAACATTGCAAATAGGAGTGATCAAAAGAATACAGACCTTCATATATTGCAAGTCCAACTCCTTCGCACCAATGTGTGCGTCCATTTCAAACATCTCATAAAATTTTCCCATCTACAGAGCAACCGTCAAGAATCTGTCATGATGATTTCAAAAGGTTTAACGGTAGGTTTCTACACACGGGATCCTTCACTCTGGATTTCCTCTAGCCAAAATAATGACTGTTTTGCAAATCACAATACAAAATAAAAATCAACAAACTGAACCAGCACAACATGTGGTACATGGAATAATCACATGATATCGTTGACCCCTAAAGAAGCAGGGGTGCAAAATACCGTGTAGCAGAAGCCACCTGGTGGCCTTGTGGTCCTTTAGGGGTTAAAGAACGAACTACATAATCACAAAAGTCTATGCAATACTGCGTACAGAGTCTGTAACTCGAGCAAATTCTCATGAGAACGGTGTACCTTGAACAGTACAATCTTATCCATGTGTTTGGCTTTGAACATCCACCATTGCCGCTGCACATACCACGAGAATCCACACAAATCCAGTTCAATTCGAGAAGAGCGCACGTCAACAAGATAACAAAGGTCTTGAAGAAATTTTTCAGAATATTTCAAAGTAATAGCAGAGTAGCCTACCTGCCCCCCTGAAAGCGCTTTCACAAAATCTGCTGGCAGATGGAGCGTGCAAGGATTGTAATCAGGATCAGTGGGTTTCCTACCAGCAGCATCCTTGCGGTCCCTGCCAGAAGAAATCAAACAGCAATACGGTCAAATCTAGATGCCATCAAACAAAAAGTACTCCAGTTCTTACACACATTGCATCAGGGTCAGACTGCCCTTCTGTCATAGGAAAACATCAAGAGCAAAATTGCCCAAGAGCTGCATATACTAGAGGGGGTTTGAGAGGTGGAGATGAGACAAAGGACTTACAATGGAGACGCAGAGTTGCCTAACACAAATGTACTGTATAGTATGCATACGCAAAGACCTAGTCACATGCCGCATTTGCATGTTCAAGTCATAATAGCAAGCGTAAAGAAACAACCAGCATACACAGACAGGAAATTTCACAAATAACCTACTTTCCAAGAAACTTGAACTTCTCTGAATCACGACTGCCGAAGCGCTCGCCTGCTTCTCCGATCAGTGCAGACTTTCCACCTGTGCAAAAGCGCATTCCGTCGGATATTGGTGAGTCTATAAAGAATAAGAGCTGCGCAAGAAGGTGCAAGAATAGCGATGGAAATACAAGAACCAACGGTTGAGGTGAAGATGCAGCGTCTTCAACATTCAGCGCTCACTTGATGGAAAATCGTTCGAGACGCCCTTAAAAGAATCCAACCGTCCAGAATTGATCCTGGAGCTACTCTTTGCAAATGAAGGACTTTTAAAAGCCCCTGATCCTACGCCAGGGGCCAAAGTTGGCTTGCTGAATTTCGTAGATCCACTTGCACTTCGTTTCTTAGCTGCGCTCGAAGGTGCTTTCTTCGGTCGTTTCCGCGGTTTCGCATCAGAATCACTTTCTCCTTCAGGATCATCCAATTCGTCGTCGTCGTCTTCATCATCTAATTCGCTTTCTTTATCTTCACTGGAGTCCTGGACAACATGAAAGTCAGCATCGTCCTCATCATCATCATCATCATCACCACCGTCGTCAGATTCTTCCACACGTTGTATTTGCCGCCTAGCTCGTCCCCGTCTTGATGCGTCTCCGTTCTCTAATTCCACATTGGTCCCTGTAGCAGCTGGTGCACCTCCAGCTGATCCAGATTTGGAATTCGTTGCATCACTCCGACGACGCTTAGCTCGCGTGCCAGTCTCCATTTCTTCAGATTCAGGGAGCCACTCCACTTTCTCCCTCACGATATCCACGCCCTCTTCTTCTCCGTCGTCATAAAGCACAACATGCTTTTCCTCGCTTGCATCATAACCTTTCACGCATCCCTCATACCAGGCTTTGTCTAACGGCCAGTAAACCTTCAATCTCCGGCCTATCTTAGACTCTGGACTCGACACGGCCAAAGAATCTGAATTACTATCATCCCGAACTTTTCTCAACCGTCGTCTCTTCAAGGGAGTTACCTCGTCTTCTGTAGCAACATCGTCCACCCCGATATCAGCATCGGCTCCTATTACTAGCTTCGGCTTCCTCGAAACCGTTTTCGTGCCCGTCCGCGGGCTTTCATCATGCCCTACCTCTAAAGCGCTCTTCCTCTTCACCGGAGTCGACTTGATCACCGACTTGGCCTCTACATTCCCAATCTTCTTCTTCTCCTCCTCCTTCGAACTAGCCTGCTGCACTGCGTCCACATCCCCCGCAACCTTCTTCTTCCCGCCGGGACTCGACTCTACAAGAGCCTTCGCAGGGCTTTTGGTGAAGAAAGACTGAATAGAACGTTGAGGGCCGCCCTTTCCAGGAGTTGGCTTCGTCCCCGGCGCCATAGCCACCAGAAACTTGACAATTCAATTCAAATAGCAAAATACAAAACCTCAATCGTCCAAATTGTGAGCAAAGGAAGACTGCTGTGACAGAGCTAAGAGTATGAAGGGACAATCCAGAGGCACAGCAACGGAGAGAAGCGGCGAGATTCCTTCATCATCTAAGTTGCCGAACACCTCCGCCGGAATTGACAAACAACTCAGGCACTAACTTACTGAGTTCACAGTAGAGCCCCATTGTACGTAGTTGGCGCGGGGCCTACAAGTGGCGCCCTAAAGGAATTTGAACGCCGATCACCAAACCGCTACATCACCAGTAATAACAAGGGCAAGCATCTACACTGGCGGCTGTGATGTGTGGATCTGGGAATTTGGCGCCAACGTTCTTGAAGCAAATGGAAGATCATCCCTTTGGATGAAATCTTTGGGATGAATAGCTCTACATGCACAGAAAGAGAGAGAGAGTGCATACAGAGCTTTCTCTGCAAATGTTGGAATGTTGTTAGAGTGGCATCCAACAATATTATCTTTTGAAGTTGAAATTAGATGAATGGAAAATTGGATGAAAAACACTCAAAATGGTTGAAATGTTTTGACAATACAAAAACAAGATTTTAGTTGAAATTCAACATTTTCAAAAATAGATTATGCTTTCTAGTGGTATTTCACCATCTAAAAGGTGCTCCTAGAGATAGCAATGGGAGAATCAAATGACTAGCAAAGAAAGAGGAACCTATAGGAGCTAAATAAGTTTTTCTTTTATATGTATACAAAATTTCCCTCAAGGATGAATAATATCATGGTCTTAGATATAATGCATCCTCTTTGGATTAGTATATCCTTTGAAATTGATGTCTATTATGAATTGGACAAATTTGTGATATAGTGTTTTTAGTACATTAATATCCTTCATGGATTTAGTAAGTACTCAAGTCAATTCTAATATTGTACAATGCCCCAATTGTTGTTGTTTTTACATTTTTCTACAAGAACAAGATATTTTTTCAAATTTTGATGATTTCTAGGCAAAAATAATCTCATCTCTTCTCTTTGCACGGTAGCCACTAAATAATTAATAACCAAAAGATTTTTAGTTTCAAGCTATTAGAAAAATGCAATCTAAAACAATTTATGCATCTTGTAGTACTTGAATTAATTTGAGTAGCAACAAATTGTTAATTGTTCTTCAAGAAATAGCAAGAGTTACAATTGATTTCAATAGTAGTAGTAGCTACATCATTTTGAATTTGGAAGGGGATGGAAATTAATCAAATTTTGCACGTTCTATATGAATAGAAGAATTCATGTTGTTTCTATATAAAACACAAAGAAATAATATTAATAAGTCTATTACCACATATAGAAATTGTTAGGCATTAGTTCTTTTCTAACTTGGAATGAATGGAATCTTTTTGAATATTCTATGGTCTCAAATTTGCTCTACAATCTTCACTTGATAGAACTAAATGTATAATGATTGACACACACATTACATGCCTAATTCACATCATTTCCACATATTTTCTTGTTAAAACAACACCAACCTTTCTATCCATGTAAAACATATAGGATTCAATTTGATTTTTGTTTGATGTTTGAAAAAAACAATTTTTCCTATAGTATTGAGTATGGACCAATGAATTGCCAATATTTAAATGTTGTATATAAACACAAAAAAAATATAATTCTATAGAACCAATTTACCTTCTAGCATCCTACTTAGCAAATTTCAAACTATCTTGCTTAATGTACATCCTGACTATTGCTATTATATAATACTACAACTAATCCCCCTTATAAGGCAACGACACGAAAAAGGTTTCATTGAAAAGTTGCAAGGGAGTTTTAAGAAAAAAAATGGATGAAAAAAAATGTTGTTGAAAACGTGACACTTAATATGATGAATGGAATTGTGAGAGTTTGTGTTTAATAGAATAATTTTTAGTACAAATTATATAAACTATATATATTGTATGTACATATAATACATATGTGTTATATATATTTTATTTTATATCTTTAATTATTGTTATCTTTTCCAACAACAATTTTTTGTATTTCTATCATTAAAATATGAAATAAATCAAAATTGAAATATTTAGTGATCAAGATTACAATTGTAAAAGTCAAAGTTGACAAAATTATATTTTTTCATCATAATCAATTTTGTCTTGTTTACTATTAATTTTAAAATGATAGTAAGACTAATTTGGATGACTATATTGATCCCAAAAGATCTAAATAAATATACTTTCTATCACAACCCTCATCATGAGGCGTGCCCATGCCACCTTGATGAGCAAGGGGGACGTTGGGGTGACTCCCTAAGCCTTGCAAGAGATGGAGTGAGGGGGATTAGGAGTCTTGAGCGATCAAAGCGTTGTAGCGCTCTGATCTGGACGAATTAGGGGGCGTGTCACACATGCTTGGAAAGCTTGTGAGAAGACGCGTCCATGAGTTCAAAGAACGCAAGAATCCAAGTTGGGAGTCAAAAGTTATGGCTCCTCAAAGTTGACAGTGTCCCGGTTGCGTCTCAAGACATGGGGACATGGGAAACAAGGTTTGGGAGGATTCCTTTTAGCCAAATAGGGCATGCCGCATATCATTGGAACGCTAAGGAGACAAGCTTTCTAGAATGATAAGGCTCATGAGGAGATGAGCTGTGAACTAAAAGTTATGGACATTCAAAGAGGGTGGAGTCTCGGAGAACTACACATCTCGGGGGACTCGTACCTTTGAAGGGTCATAACTTCCTCAATACTTGTTGTATTGGGGAAAGTGAATATTCCACGGTAATCTACGGAAAATGTAGATCACGAAAATGGGCTCGCACTTGGGATTTGAAGCTCGGAGCTAAAAGTTATCCCGATGGAAAGATCTACAATCTTTGGGGGTCCGATTTGGGGGATATCACTTAGAATTGGGTGGTCTTCGAAGATGGGGAGCATCTTGGGAGTTCCCAATGACCTCTAGTATGGGGGAGGCTTCCAAATCCCGCAAAGAGTACTATGAGGAGAGGTGGTCTCCTTCCTCACTCCCGGATGGTGCTATGGTGAGCCAAAGTGGACACAAGTAGTGAGGTTAGTGTTGGAGCCTCACCACCATTTGTGTGTTACCGTGGAGTGCTTGTACACCCCTTGATACCAGTTGAGTGGTGTCCCAATCCATACTAAGCCATGGTGTGTGTCCTATTTGGTGAATCCCGATTAGTGAGTTTTGAAATGAGTTGGGTTGGGTTTAGTGGATAGTTGGGTCCCATTCAAGGGCTGTTAGCACCAGTGGGGAGTAGTGCCTCCACCAAGTGCTTGAACATCAATGGAAGTTCCGGCCCATGTCATCAAATAACATGCTCGGTGTTTTGTAGGAGTTAAGGGTTGGAATGGAAGTGTTGGGAGTCACGGAGGAATGGGGAACCCTGTGACTTGAATTGGAACCTAACATTGTAGATGCGTGGCATTTGCAGTGTTAGAAGAGTGTAACCCTTGGTGTCATTAAAGGGCGAAGTGCTTGGAAAGCCTTAGAAGGTGAACTTAAGGTGATAAGTGTCACTAAGGGGCGTGACACTTTCTATCCAATTTTTTTTAGAAACTATAACCATTAGTAAAACATAATGTTGAAAATTTCTTCATAAGTAATATCTTTGACTTTACCTAATCTATAAATAATCTTGAAGTTTATTTAGCAAACTCTTGTTCCATACAAGATTTGAATTTTATCTGTAGAAATGATATTTTCTTAATTTGAATCTTTTAAAACAATTGATAAATGTCATGTCTATTTTTTTCCACTAATTTGAAAATTTTCAAACTTATAAATTAATGGCAATTGAATTTTGGGCTTCAAACCATAGGCTCTTGATTTTCTTAATATAAAAAATACAATTTTTTTAAATTTAGAGCATGATGTTCCTTACTATTATGTATAATAGCTAAGAATATTTTAGATGTTTTGAGCTAGTTAAATATTTAATTTGAATTTATTTTCACTTTTTCTATGAATCTTATGATAATTTATATTTTGTACAAAAGATCTACTTTTTATGACTTATTCAAATCATCCAATTTCATTTGTAAAAGCATATATAAAATATTTCATTAATAAATAGTAACAAAAATGGAAGAAATAGCAAAAGGTTTTCAAATTTTAACTTCATGATCTATTATTTTAGAATGCCATTGAAGAATCAAGATTAATACTATTACCAACAAATATAAAACCTTTTTATTACATTCATGAATTTATATTAAGGAGACTATAAATACATGTAGAACCTCTCTTAGTGCACCCTCCCTTGGTGTATAATATGCATTAAGAGAGTTTGTAAACAGCAAGTGGCCTACATCTATGATTCAAGATAAAGAAAGACAAGTGGCCCTATGGCTTCTTTAAATGCATAAACCTCCCTTTACTGCATAGTCCTGACACCAGGCACTAAGGGAGGTTCTACTTGTAGTGTGTTCTAATTTTTATGAATAAAAATACTTAGAAATTTTTTTTGAATGAAACTTTTGTAGTTTTTTAAGCGAATTACACTTTTAGAAAGACCATTGTAATTTTTTCTTAACAAATGCAGTACAATAGTGTAATCATCACATGCATGCCCTATGCACAAGAATGTTGCAATGTAAATATTACGTGAAATGAAAGAAAATGAAAAAAAATCTCTATCTAATTTACATTCATGTATTCATTCATTTTTTTACATTTTTTTCCTCAAATGTACAAACATTTTATGTATTGGAATTAGTTGTAATGTTAGAAATAGGACACCTTTGCCTCATCTAGTATAATTTCCTACAATTAGAAAATTGCTTTAACCACCCATGAACGGGTAGATTTCAAAAGAAAATTCTGAAATGAAATTTCAAAGTCAAAATTTTGAGGTGTCCATGTCAATTCTAAAACAATTACAAGATGACATGTGGCATTTTCAGAAAAAACTTCTTAATTTATCCCAATTAGACCCTCTCGTAGGGTAGGCGTTCCATCGAATTTACTTATTTTAGCATCCATTGAAGTTCACGCTGAGCAAAGGGCGGCAAGAAAGAAAGGTCGAAACCCTAACTATGCGACGCCCGCAACCGCTGACGCAAGGCAGCAGCGAGTCCCAGTCCCGCGGGTCGTTTCCGGTGGTGGGAGAGAGACAAAGAGACCCTAGCGCCTCCAAACACCTTCCTCTTTCACTCGCGTGCCCCGTGCTTCGCAGGCAGCGGCGTCCGGTGCTTCCCAACCCATCCTCTCCCTTCGTCGGCTCGCCTTCTTCGCCGCCATGTCCTTCACCGCGCGCAGGAAGATCCAGAAGGAGAAAGGGCAGGAGCCCGATGAGTTCGAGGAGTCCGTCGCCCAGGCCCTCTTCGACCTGGAGTCGACCAACACCGAACTCAAGAGCGAGCTTCGCGACCTCTTCATCAACTCCGCCAAGGAAGTGGACGTCTCGGGCAACCGCAAGGCCGTGATCATCCACGTGCCGTACCGCCTGCGCAAGGCGTTCCAGAAGATCCATGCCCGGCTTGTGAGGGAGTTGGAGAAGAAGTTCAGTGGCAAGGTGCGTCTTTTCGTGGGGTTTGTTCATGCTTCGCTGCATTTTAGGTTTTGATGCTCTGATATTCTGAGGTTTTACCCTTCTAGGGTTTGGCTTTCTTAGGGTTTAGGACGCCTAATTGCTCCTAAGGGGCTTGTTGGTGCCTGTCGCCTGCCAAATGTGTGCATGTGCTGATTCTCCACATGCGTCCTCTGTCTATGACGTACTCTCGACTTGACCGAGGTTGCTAATGACGAACTTTAGTCTTTTGAGATTGGAGGTTTAGGGTTCTTTTCAGCGACAGCGACAGGTAATCAAGTGTCGCTCGTATAGGGTTCCCGCTGTCGGATCCTATGTGAATCTTGTACTGACCGGATAATTTTCCGAGTACTCAATTTGACGAAGGTCTTGGTTCGAGAGTTGGAAACTGTTGTGGAGGTGTTTGTTGAAGATCGATGGCAGCTATTAGGGATCGTTTTTTTATGTGGTTATTGAGGTCACTATGATGCTGATTTGTTTGCTGTATCTCTTGGCAGGATGTTGTGGTTATCTCCACCAGGCGCATCATGAGACCCCCGAAGAAGGGCTCAGCGGTCAACAGGCCGAGGAGCAGGACCTTGACGTCCGTTCATGAGGCTATCCTAGAGGATTTGGTTTACCCCTCGGAGATTGTTGGCAAGAGGCTGCGCTACCGTTTGGATGGGTCTCGCATCATGCGTGTGTACTTGGATCCCAAGGAACGCAACAGCACCGAGTACAAGTTGGAGACTTATGCCGGAGTGTACAAGAAGCTTACAGGAAAGGAAGTCACGTTTGAGTATCCTATCCAGGAGGCTGCCGCTGCCTAATTGTTCCGGAGATGGCAATGTCTAGATTTAGACTGGCCGCAAGCAGGGATGTTAGTGTATACCGCCTTCAGAATCCTGTAATTTCCTGAAATTGCAGTGCAAGGATTGTTCTGCGTCATTGTTCTATATTTTTTATGCACGCTATCTATTGTTCCTTCTCGTGTCTTTTGCTTTTGCCGAGCTCTTTCCATTGTTGCCTGGTTCAATCCTGTTGTTGGAGTTACGTTCTTTGATCTGAGTTACCTTCTTTTGAGCAGTTGGCATGGATAAGAGCCTAGTGGTGATCCTCGGAATGATGTTGAATTGATCAACCCTAATTTTTTATTGGAAATTTTAATACCCTCTGTGGAGAGCTCCCAGTTTGCACTCCCATGGACGCTGAATTGAGTCAATAGTTTTAGTCTGGGTTGACATATTTTAACCCCTAAAGGATGAGGCACATTTTGGGCAAAAAATGTCAAAAACTGCCACTTTGTAGGGCTTCAAGAAAAAAATGAAATTTTTTTGGAAGTCAACCCTACAAATTTGTACAAGACTTCTTTGGGAACATGTGGAAGGTTTTTTTGAAACTTTTTGACTGCATGGATTGAAAGATTAATGGTTGAAGTTATAAAAAAAAGGTTATTTTCCAACCTCGCCCGATAGGGCCTACAAAATTTAACTCCTAGAATGAGATTCATACATTAAACAGGGTCGATATTTTGATTACTGCAATCATGTATCATGTAAGCTACACACCTGTCAAAATTCAAAATCATAGGAAGAGTTTTGAGCACGTTGCCTGAAGTTGCCCGAGCTGCCTACAAAGTTTAAGGTAGCATATCTTATGATTTGGGCACCCAATTGGAAAAAAAATTAGATTTTCAAGAGGGGGTTATAGAGTACACATCATGTCCAAATTTCATGAACATCCCACCCATAATGACTTTGTAGGAACCTATCCGAGATTTCTTGCATACATTGAACAAACACTTGATCTTTTAGGGGTTAATATGTTGAAGTTCAGTGGCGTTCATGTGTCTCAACATAGAATTTTGCTTTTATCATGCTACCAAGTGACTTTGATCCAAGATTTTCCATAACACAAGTGCCACAAATCCACATGACTCTAGTTATCTTATCATCATGCCAACGAAAGATTGTTGTAAGTTATATGACGGTGACTATTAAAAGAGTATTTGGGCCAAGGAGGTTGGTGAAGAATCCTTTTTGTTTTCACATGTGTCCATTTTCTTGTTATTGTGTTAATTGATAAATTTTACAATCGATAAACATTGCATGAAAAGATTCTAGACATCAAATCCTCATTTTTGTAATTTTGTAGGGGTTCTTTTTTTCTTTTTGTGAATTTGTGCCAAGCAACTATGTTACGTACATTGTTGAATGACAAGACAATTATTTTAAACATATTTGGATGTATTGTGTTAGAAATTGTCAAAAAATTAGTTTTTTATTGTGAAAATTCTTCACATTAAATCATGTCCCCTAGCTGCATTCTTGGTATGATTGGAAAGCTCTTTGCAAAGAGGGTTGCATAGACATTGTTTCATGGCATTTCGATTCAAGGCAAAAGATATTTTGAATTTTGAATTTTTTATAAATTGAAAAATTAGAAAATTACTTTTATTTTTATATTTTATTATATTGTGGCAACAATACAAGGCACATTGGTTCATTACTAATTCTACATGAGTCATAAACATATAAAACACTTTTGTACACAAATTTTTTCCAACACCAGAATACACTAGTTCATTACTAATTCTACTTAGGTCATAAAAATACGAAACACTTTTGGGTACAATTTTTTTCAACACTTCTTTGGACATTTTGTTATACAATTATATTAAAAGTCTCTTTGGCGTTAGATTTTTCAACGCTTTTTGGAGATAAAAATGTAGATAAAATTTTTGACATTGATGTTGACAATTTCATATCGAATATACCATGAGCCATTGTAAAAATTCATTGCTAATGCTACACGGGTAATAAAAATATGAAATACTTTTGTCTACAATTTTTTTCAAAACTCCTTTAGACATTTTGTTATACAATTAATTGAATAGGTTCTTTGAGCATAGAGTTTTTGATGCTTTTTTAGACACAAAAACATAGATAAAATTTTTGACATTGAAAACAGCATGAAGTTCTGTGGAATTCATGACATCTTAGTAATTTCAAAACTATGTCGAAAACAACACCTTTTGGGAGTAGTAGTATGCTTTTGTACATAATTGCCTCATACATTATATATCTATGTATAATTGTTTGCATGTATTCTCTTGTAATATAAAGCCTTTAGACATTAAATAGTCTTAATGCCGTTCTTATTACCTTTTAAAGCATTGGCATGAAACCTTGGATGAACAATTTTTTAATTCATGCCAACTTCAAAAATAGATTGTTGTTATTTTTTATACAAATACCTTGATAGTTAAAGACAAATTTAATTTTTGGGTTGGGTTAGTTGTTTAGGAGGGGTTTGGTACATCAATAGAAAAGGTGGTATTAGAAAAGGTGATATTAGAAAAGGTGATAATTCTTAGAGATGTCTGACAAAATAATGACTAAAGGTGTTTTATATCATTGAAAATAAAAACTCCAAATGATTACAATCTAAGTGTGTTAGCTACAAAATCATAATAAATAATTATTCCTACTCGGAAATATCTATACCATTGATTCATGTAGAACATCCTCTCTTGAAATATCCTTTATAAATATTAATTCGATAAAAAATACTCATCATCATGCAATGAATATTTGAAAAGTTCAAAGTTGTGGAATTAATTACAAGCTAACCTCCTATTTCTCCCTTCTAAGTTTCTTCTAATCCTTTCTTTGTAGCTTCTTTTTCCTTCATCTTTTCTTTCTTAAGCTTTGTCTTTTGAATTATTGACAAAGTCAACTATTTGACTTTGCCAAGAGGACAACTATTTAACTCCCAAGACAAAAATCCAATAATTCTATACTCTTGTTTCTTATTTTACATCAAAGGACGATAAATGTGATCACCAACTTGTGTATGGCTAGTAGTGGTAATTATATTAAGATTTTCTCCTAATTCCTATCCTTCTTTGGTCATGGATATACTTCAATCTTAATTCTTCTTCTCCTTCATTCTAATTCTTCTTCTTTTTTCAACTTCTCTCCTTCCAAGCTTGTTTAATTAATTGGTAGCATTAGAAGAAACCCATGTCTGAGTTGATGGATTTTTTTGGACATCCAATGTAATGTTCAACCTGTGTTTTTATGTCAACAATGATGCCTAATGTAACATATATTGTCATTGAAGATGTTTCACTAGATGTCATTGTTGACATAAAAACATGGGTTGTTACATTGGATGTCCAAAAAATCCGTCAACTTAGACATCCTAAAACATAGGTTTCTTATAGTGTAGCTTTCTCTCTGATTCCTTGAATGCTAACTCCCTATTTGATAGATTCATGGAGCTATGGTTTAGGGGCCAAGCATCAAGCTTTATGTGATAATTAGCAACTAATAGCAATTTTTCTTACATGAGTTTGGTTGGCTATGATTGAGACTTGGCTAGCCTAGACCAAGCCTTTGGCTAGTCAAGTCAAGCCCTTGCTAGCTAGGGTGGAGCCTTGGTACTTGTCGCTTTCTTGGCATATGCTTGGAGTTCTTGGGGGTTGGACTAGCATGATTTTAATTCACTAAGGCCCTTAGGTAGCTAAATTAGCTTGAAATTTAATACAACATTAGATGAGATTTGGGGAAATAAGGGGTTGTTTAAGCTTGTTCCTGTAGTAGTGAGGGCACGGTTGACTACTATCAACCATCATAAATACTAAAAAAAATGAAAAAATATTTGGTCCTAAAGTTGAAAACATAAATTTGTTTTTTCAAAATAAATTTTTTTGACATGGCCGATGCTCGACCTCATCAACATTGTTGTAGTGGCATAGTTCAACAAGTTCCCCACTGCCAAAAATTGCAAGGAACTCGCAATCTTCTAGTTGGCTCAAATCTCATCTAATGTGGGGCTTTCGAGGGGATGGAATAGCTTGGAATTTAATAAAATGGGACTTTCAAGGGAGATAGACTAGCTTGATTTTAACACACTCGAGGTCACACAAGGTTGGACTCACTTGAATTTTAATATATTGGGGTTTCAATGAGATTTTTCAACAATTGCTAATTGTATTAGTGAGGGCTCAATATATGCAAATTTTGTCTTTAGATCAAAGCTCCTCCATATGGGAATTTTTAACACAAAAGAATTAGGAATTTTGACACCTCTAGAATTCAAAGCTTTGTTGTGTGAGGGTGTTAACCAAAGGAATTGTGAATTTTTATACATAAAGAAGTCAAAGCTTTGCTGTATTATGAGGAACAAAGAAAATAATAGACCAAATTCAAAAGGGCCAAGTTAATAGATGTTTGTACACCCACTTAACACATAAATGCCAACATTTTGTTAGTACTCCACAATCCACAATCTCCTAGAGGAATTCTCAATAAATATTTTCCATTAAATAAATGTGCACAAAACATAAGCAAGTCATGAGAGGGCCTCTATAAGCAACATTGTCAAGGTACAAAGATGTGAGCCCCCAATTCATCACTTGGGACTTTCAGTCTTCTTCTTTCCATTTTTTATAGTTTAAGTCAAATTTCTTATGCAAAAAAGCCCCCCAAATAGTGTTGAACCCAATTACTTGTGTTACTTATCAATATGATATTTGATCCAAAATAGAGATTTATACCTAAAAGAATCCTAAATCCCATATGTTTTTAAGTTAGAAAACAAGAACTAAAGAAATTTTACATATGTTGTGAATAGTGTCCAAATTGCCTAAACCTATTGTAAATGTAACAAATCATGGCTAAATTGGCCCATGGAAAACCTAGTAAGATCCTTCGGTTAGTTTTCAAAGATAGGTTTCTGCTCTTCATTGATTTCAAGAAACAATAGTAAAACTTCTAATTGTTAGTCCATAGGTCTCAAAAACTTGTGACAACTAGAGGAGGGGATCCATAACGGAAATATGACATTTCAAGGTTGAATTTACAACAAGATTCAAAATGTGAAATCGGTTGACCCAGATTCTTTTTAGTATGAAAGATTTTGATGTCACCAATAATTAACCCCTAGAGGACCAAGGCCATTTTTTTGTGAAAAAATACTCAAAATTGTCATTTCTGTTGCATTCATCCAAGAAATCTAAGAAAATATTCTTTTTAGAATCTAATTGTAGGATCTTGTACCTTACTTGTCTGAAACCAAGTGGTAAACATTTCATGAAGTTTGACCATACAGATTGAAAGATATTAGCATGCAAAGTTATTTTTTCAAGAAGATGCTCATATTGCCCGAAAAGAAAGATTGTTCATAACTTTCACATCACCAATCCAAATGGAATGAATCAAAGCTTCGCAAGTAGACAAAAATATAGTCTATAAGAGAAAAAAATTTAAAAATTTCATTTCAAATATTTGTGAATTTATTTTTCTGCCCAGTGACGTGAAAATTATGTGTAAGATGGCATAACTTTTGCTCTTGGTCACCAGTTGAAATAAAAATTATATTCCCACGAAGCTAATCAGTTTTTCTATCTTATGAGAAAGTTTTCAAAAAATTAAACTAAAAATTGAAGTCAAAGGGACCTGTCCAAACTCTATTTTGTCCTACAAGGGGACAATGGTCCTTTTACACTAGTAGAAAACTATGTTGTAATTAACAAAATCGAGGTGACATTTTATGTAAACTACATTTACTAAAACGCAATTTACATAAAATGTCACTTCAATTTTGATAACTATAACATAGTTTTCTACTAGTGTTAGGGGTTAAAGGAGATAGTGGGATTTCCATATCCTTCTTAAAATATGTAGAGTAAAAAATGAGCTTGTACATCTTTTATAGGATCTATAAAAATTCCTAGGATCTTGTGATTGTACAAAATATCTTTTTTGGATAGTCAATTACTTAAATCAAAGATGAAAAATTCCTAGAAATAATCCAAGTTGTGATAAAATCTCATTGAAAATTAAGATAATTTTTTTTATACTAATAACACACTCCTACAAGTTTCAAGGCACTCCAACTTTTAGAAGTACTCAAATTTATAATATTCTCCAATTTAGGCAATGACTAGCGTTTGGGGAGCATACAAAATTTGAATGACGTTGAAGTGAGGTTTTTTCTTACTCCTTTTGAATCATAGGCTAGTTAATTTCTTTAGAAAAGGTAAACTTCAATAGTTGGATTTTTACCTCATTTTTGTGTTTCAAGTTGGTCTTAGGTTTTGATGACTTTTTCGTAATAGACAAGGGGGATAGTGGTCAATTAGACTAAAAATGGCATTTTGAAGCCAATGGTGTAATCCGTTTGTGATTCAAAGGCTTTCTTGAAAGTTAGAGTTTTAGATGAGTACAGAAAGTAAAAAATCCAAAAAATTTAGATGAAAATCTTAAGTGATAGGATTACTATTAGAAAATTGAGAGGGAGGGTGTGCCTTTAGGAAAGTATTTAAGGGTGCCCTTCTCCCTTTCAAATCATCCCTTGTACCCCTTATTGACACTTTGATTTTGTTGGGTCTATTTTAGTGGATTTTTGTTTATTTGAGCCAAACTTGCCATTCAAACAATTGTTTATGAAGACTCTGTTGTTCTATTGTACTTGTTTTGAAGCAATCTTCGAACGACATTGAGGTCCTTGCAAAGCTTGCATTCACATGCACTTGTTATTGTTTGTTTTGCACTAGCTTAATCTATTTTTGTGAGATGTATTACTAACTCGTACTAATTCTAAAGATTAGCCCCTTCGTACCTTGACAATTCCGCTTAGGGGAACCTTTAGAATACATCAATGAACTTCTATGAACCTTTAGTTAGTGCTCTAAGGATGTCTGTTCAAGGTGAGTCTAGTTTTATGTATAGGATAACCTATGTTCTCAACTTTGAAAATTTGTAAAACATTTCCTTGAATGTCACAAAATTACAAAACCACTTGCGATGCGTTTCTCTTGAATTCGCTAGGAAACCTAATAAAATAAATTGTCATAGAACCTAGTCGATGAAAAGTGTCGCTTCTACGTCTAGGTTCTTAACCTCAACGCTCATTGCTCAAATCGGGCATACTACGAAAACGATTTCCTTCGATAATCATCATTTCCTTCACAAAAACAATTCATGTATGCTTGAAATGAATGTTCCGATCATGTCAAGTTTGCGCAGTCAACAATTGTGGCATTGAGATGAAGCTGGGGAGTCTGCTGATTAATTGTTTAGAACATTTCAGACCTTAATGTTGACGAAAGCTTCATCACTGCTTATGGCAGCCTTGCGATTCATGGCGAGGCGATTCGCAAAACGCGTAATGTGAAATTTTTCGCAGTTTTCTGATAGAGGGAATTTAGAGAAAGTCGTCCACGAATTTTTGGAGGTGAGATGGAGATTGCGTTTGCAGTTGGATCAGAGTGTTAGGGTTTTGAAGTTCACGAGCGGGAGACGATGAACAAGCCAAGCAATGCAGGTGCTCAGGGCGGAGGTGTGGGCAATTTCGGCCCGGGAGGCGTGGCTGGTCCGACCGCCGCAGCTGCAGCGCAAGCCGCGCAGCGGCAACGCTCGCTTTTGCAAAGAGCCGATGCGGATATCGGCAGCTTGCTTGACAACTTTTCTCATCTTTTGAAGGCTGCGAGGGTGAATGGATCTTTCTTTTCCCTTTTATTGCACGCTTTAAATCTGGAACCAACCGTCTAGGGGATCTGTCGGCCCCTTCTGTGCTCTTGGAGAGATTTTAAGGCTTTGGAGGAGTCATTTTCAAGAAACTCCATATTCATTGCTATTGATTATGTTCTAAGTATTTTTTAGCAGATGCTTATGGTCTAAGCTTGTTGCGGTGAGCACTTCAAGTTGTTGATCGGTGTTTATTGGGTTTTCAGATTAATGATCCAGTGAGGAATGCGCAAGAAGCGTTTCAGATGGAGGTTCACGCAGCTCGCGTGGTCAGTTTGTTGCTGTTTTTTTTTAATCTCACTCAAGGACTTCATCAGATTGTTCTTGAATGTCATGTTAATAGATCTGCAGTTGATGTGATGGCGTGCAGCTTTACAAGTGAGGACTTAATCGTTGTTGTTTCAGATCCGAGTAACATTTTTTGTTCAACTAGGATGTTGCACTGCTGAAATGTACTCCTCTTCGCAGGTGCAAGCTGCAGATTCACTACTCAAGCTGGTTTCAGAACTGAAACAGTCAGCGGTATTTTCCGACTTTTTGTCATTGAACCGGAGCATCAATCAACGCATCATCAAGCTCGGAGAGTTAGGCCAAGACACAGATAAGCTGTTGGTCAACATTGGCGAGGAAGTTACTGCTTCCTTGCAAGAATTGGAGTCTCATTACTACGCCTCCCCGTATCGGACATTAGAAATTGACCCCGAAATGTTGCAACCACCTAATAGCGATGGTGGTTAGGCTCATACCTTGTATATGGCAGCTAGTTGTTATAATCCTGATGGTCGCCAGAGGATTTTCCCTTCTTGAAACATCCTCCGGTTTGTACCCCATTTTGATTAATTTCAATTCGTTGTGCTTTATTTTTGAAGCGTACCTTCAGAGACTCTTACTGTTATGGATGCCTTATCCTTTTTCCTAGTGATAGCAGACTACAATATCTATTTTACGTACCGTTCTGTTTGGTGCCTAACGCCCGTGGAAGATTTTTTTTATATTCCTGTAGACGCTTTACTCTTTCATTGTTCCAAACACAAGTATTTATAGATGGTTAGTGAGATTTCGTCAGAAGGAGTGATGAGTAGCCGATATGGCCTCAACTAAGACATGCTGTTTAGTGTGGTTTGCGCTTGGCCTTATCTACAGTTATATTGTGACAGGAGTTGCAATTCAGAGATAACACTCTTTGGGAACGATCTCTCTACATGGAAGCCTTGGAGTACATTTGTTTTCAGGATTATTCCATGCATGAGTGACATTTTTTGATCCTGTTTGTTCTGTACGTAGACCTTAGTCGTGTTTTTTTCGTTTCATGCATTGGTTCTTAGAACTGTTGGATGATGATACTGAAGACGGCAAAGGGTATCATCTTTTGGCCCTTGAATTATAATTCCTGACAACCAACGTACTTTTTGCCACAGCTCTTGGAATCTCTACATCCTTGTCCACCCATGAGCGACGTCAGTGACAATGAACTCAGGTAATGCTGCAGAGACGATTAAGCTTAATTTTTGGCGTGATTGCTTTGATTGATACATTCCAGCAATGTTCGCTTTGACGGTTCTTGACTTTGAGGGAACGATTTCAATCCAAGGAAAATGTGTGCGATGCCGTTGTTTGAGGTGTAACCATCGGTGCGTAATTCCCTGTTGGTTGGTGATCTTACCTTCACTTTCTGGGCCTCCTTCTATGAAAACCTAATCTGGACATTTTTGAATTGTATTCTCTCTATGAGCATTATATGAGCTTTCGATCCTCATTATTTTCCTGACTTAGACGAATACTCTCGGGCAAAAATATGCTAAGACAGGACAAGTTTTTAAGGGTGAATTGGATCTTCAATCTCTGGCGGAGGTTCGAAGCAATCGCTTTGAGATTGAAAGGAATACTGTTCCTGAGATTTGACAGGAGCTACATTTTGAGCACGTTTCCTCACCAGCAAATTATCTTACCCGCCATTGAACAATTAACGATGCAGGAAAGGCACCGAGACATCCAATACAAGTCATCCTGGGAGTCAAGCGACGTGGCAGAGGTCTGTTTCAATCAACTGCGAACAGGATGCAGCAATTGGTGGCGTCTCAAGATATTGATTGGAATAAGTGGTCCAGATGTGTTTGGACTGGATCCTGTCAACCTCAGAGACTTGACTTTCTTCAAGTGACGCTCTGCGGCAGTTCGGAAAACCTTTTCAAGCCATTCACTCGACTATCATATTGTGAGTGCAAATCAAACCTTCACTTCCTCTTGTCCCTGTTAGCTGAGGACTATCCTGAAAAATACATGGTACCTTAACAGAAGCCATTTACATTTTGACTGGTAACTGAGTTGTTCGGTGTATAGTTGCCTTTACGGGTTACGAAATTTCATGTGCCTAGGACAAGGACGACCAGATTGGATCACGGGGTTTTGACACGCTTCGAATCGTCTTGTAGGTTATTGGTCAAGATTGAACGTGGATAGGGTTGTTGTAGGGGGTTGCTAGCGACGCTTTCTTTTGCAGCCAATTTCACGGACTTCTGTCAAGGTAAAAGGGCTGAAAGCAGCGTGCTTGGACAATCCTCAGGTTTGAAATTACGAAATGCTCGATCACCAGCTTGGCTATATGCTCGTGCAAACAAGCAGTAGCTGCGTGAATGCAGTGTCACGCAACCAGGAGGTCACGTGAACAGGCATGCCCACGGGAAGAGTTTTGGGACGTCATTTCCACACTGACGCAGGACTTGACGAAAGCGCGGAACCAGCTGGCCCGCCTCATGAAGCTGGCAAAACCCGGCGGAGCACGTCTTTTCGGTGGCGATTGCGGCAGGCCCGCACTCCAACCCATTCGCAACTACATGCCTTACGCTGGCTCCCAGGTACCGAATTGCCATCGTTCTCCTCCCCCGGGACATTTTGGGTGTGGCAAGGAATACCCCCATTACAAGGACCCTTCCCCTGAACGTCGAAGGCCCCCCAGTCGGCCAGCGACCGCTTGTGGAGCGAACACATTTAGACACTCTCAACGGAGAGCTCCTTCGTTTGGCTGTGGAAGGTCACCACAAAGACCGTCGTGGTCCTTTGAACAACCTCAGGACAGAGTGCAGTACTTCTCTGATGATCATTTTCGGGCGTCAGAGGCACCTTATTCTTGTGAGAGGCAAGAGAAATCTGGCAGGAGAACACCGAAGGCTTCTAACTGTGTCCAGATCTGCATCAATCCGGATCGTCCTGCTGCTTTTCGTCGACGTTCCGATCGCACACCCAACCCCTGTAGAGGTGGTTCCAGTCCAGCTCGCTTACAAGGAGGAGGGAGGGGTCGTGACTGCATTGCGACCCAATTTGCCTCACTGCTTCAGGACGTAACTTGCCAACTGCGAGAGCGCCGCCTTGCAGCAGCAGCTGCTGCTGAGGGCAGGTTCCAAGGAGGCGCCTAACCCAGGCTTCATAGATTTCGACCTATGCGAAGGTCACTTAGTCCATTTGTGAAAATCCAGAGTCTCGAATAAATGTAGCTGCTAGCGATTTGATCGTACATGGATGCGTGTTTTCCACATGTCATCCGGTTTGGGCTCGTCTACATTCGTTTATACTGTTTGTCTTTCAAACGACATCCTGTGTGTACTCTGGATTCTCGATGACTGTAAGATAGTGTGCTGCCTGCGAGAACAGTTACTTAATTGGGTTCCGTATGCACAACTGACGCCATCAAATCAGCGGTAATACTATCGCTAAACATGTGCTGAGATGAATCGTGTAATATGCAGTAAGTTGGAGCCAAGAAGGTGATATTTTCGTCGCTTTGATTAGCGGAGCTGTAGTTCTTTTGAATTAGAAGATTGCATTATCTAAAATTTTAAAAATCTTTCCTTCTAGTAGATTGTTTCTTGCTGTACTTGGCAGGCTCGCAAACTTAAGAGTTGAATTATTTTGAACGATTGTAGCTAGGGCCAGCGTCCCATGCCTAACCTATACGTACGAGCGAAAATCTGCATCAGTAAAGGGTTTCTCGCCGGTGCAAACAAAAGGATAGTGCCGAATCTCATGCAGATTTTCAATCAAATACCAGACGACCGAAAGAAACCAACAAGATCATGTTTGGAGCAATGTAAGCCAACTAGGGAGTCGAGAAAGACATCATAAATTCCCAGAAATCATGTAGTTCCACAACGCAAGCACAGTCACCAGACTGCGCCACAATTCCTCGAGAGATTCAACCTTCTACTTCCAGATGCTAGTCTATCGTACCCCAACACACAACTACGACATCATTCCGAGATCCTGAGCAAGCTAGCTTGAGAGTGGACCAATGCCGGATGCAGCTTAAAACCTTCTTCGATTGGCGCTTAGCTTCCTGGCACGCGGATTCCTGCAGGGTGAACAATGCAAAACAACCGAGCAGCACCTTAGCATTAAGTTATTTATGGAATGGGCATGCGTCAACAACTGAGGGTTCTGCTTCCAAATTCGAATTCCTGCCTATCCAGTGTGCAAGCCAATGCATGATGAGACAACACTGAACTTGATCAAATGTTCGAACAGCTCGTGACAAAGTCGAAATTGGGCAGGAAGTGGAAAGGTGAGCCGTCAGTTAATTAGGTACCTTGGCAGACAAAGCCCTTGGGAACAGCAATGCGACACTTCTGGGGGATGCCGAGGGCAATGCGAGGGACCACGCCCTGGGACTTGGCCAGAGAGTTACTGAGCAGCGAGCACAAACAGTTCGCTCCCGCGGCGCCTTGGCCCATCTTGGCCACGTTGGCGCAACACTGCTTGGACGGCATGACTTTGGCGTTCTTGCTGGCGGCCATGCACGGCAGCAACTGGAAGATGTCGCAGCCTGCCGCCGCTGCCGGCATCACGGCGGATGCCAGCAGCAGCACTACGCACAACACTGTTGCTTCCTGGAGCTTCATAACGCGGGTGTCGCCGTTAGCCATGTCGAACTGTGAATTAAGCGAACTAAACCACCTCCCTCGATTGAGATGTGCAAGAGGCCTGATGCTGAAATTCTAAGTGAGAGAGAAATACTTGGACAGCTTGTTGCTTGTGGTGACGATTGGTGACTGAAGAAGTGAGGATAATTATATAGCATGCAGGCATGTGGGCTTTCAATTTGTAGGCAGAGTATTCAAGATATCGGCGGTGGATCAATCTCCGTTGATTTCACGCAGCCGTTTGCTTCATCAAAGTAGTCGGTGGGCAGTAGCTGGTTTGCTCGCTCATCTGCCGCCATTTGAGAGTGCAGTTCAGGTATTTGTTACTACTTGTTCACGTGGTTGACTTTAGTTGTGCTTAGAGTGTTCTTCTTCAATTGGGATATCTGATTCTTACCACTGCCAACCGCCAAACCTAATGTACAGTATGTGCATTTGATTCTCACCCACTTAATATAATCTGATGGATTCAATATGGGAAGGCATCAATTCATTCCATGGAATGTGCACCCAAAACTGATTAGATTTTGGATGAAGGAATGTAACTTAATATCGTAACCTCAATAATTTTGTCTTTTGTCACATAATTATTGATTCTTTAACCCGAAGTCACACATTAATCACGAAGTGACAAAACTTGAATACAATATATCAAGAGTGATGCATTTCAAATTGTTGAACAAGATTGCATGACTTATATACTTCCTATATCTCACATGCCTACTCATTTAATGATTTACATTGATCGTGAGTCAAAAACACTTGAATCCAAGTCCCCAAGAATCAAATTGTCAAATTGTTGATAAGCTCAATACCACATTAGACGTGGATAGAAGTGGCATACAAAAAAGTCACATTGATTCTATTCTATTTTATGATATATATTTAATACCGCATTAGATGCAACTTCATATGCTTTGAAATTTTGGTAATTTCTGAAAAGTTTTAACTTGTAGAAAAGTTGCAATTTAACAAAGCTTTTAAAATTAAGAAAGTCCAATGCATTGAATGGTTTACAAGTTTTGTAAAATTCCATTTACCAATCAATTCCATCTATTTCTACAATTTTCTACTTCATCAACCCTTGCAATGCTTTTGAACCTCTAATTTGATTCAACAAATGCAATGCAACAATTCTACTTAATTGTTGAAAGTTCATGTGACTTCAAGACTCTCAAGAAATTTTGAACTCTCTAGAGGGATGTGATAGTTTAACAAGCCAATCTATTTTAAGAGCCCTAGTGAGCTACTAAAAGGGTCGAATCTTTGACAAGAAAAAGATTCACCTTGTGTGAATATCAAGACTTTTAAACAATACAATGTCATTTCCTATTCAGGTGTTGTCAGACAAGGGTACATGCTCGATGCCTTAGTTTAATTGTGTGAGAGAGAAATCAAAGTAGGGGGAAAATTTGTTGTCGGCGCCCTTGTCGCTTTCATCGTTCATCCAAAAGTGGTGGCTTGAAAAAAAATTTAATTTCACTTCTAAAAATTGAACAAGTAAGCTTCTAATGACGAGAAAAGTGTAGTAGGTTGGGTACTATAACATGCATCATTGGAGGAAACTGGAACTTTAGCTAAGCTCAGACTCAGCTCAGAGCTTGGTCTGGTAAGAAATGTAACCTAGGCCAATTTGACACACAACTCTTGACCACACCTTCACTCCTAAGCCAATTTGACACACCCTAGCATTCTCTATTTAACAACTAATATTTCTAAATCAATGCTTTGGCAAATGCGAGTGAACCAACAATGAGCAACAATAGGAGAAAGGTTCATGTGCTATCAAAATAAATGTAATCCAGAGTCCCCTTCAGCTCTTTTTAGCAGCCCTCTAGAGAGTCCAAAATTTCTCTAATGGTTCATTGAAGTTGAATCTCCTCCAAATTGTTTTAGACTCTTTTGAAATTGCGGATGCTGGATCCTCTTAAGACATTACCTTAATTGCTCCAACATCCCCTTACATCCTCTACACTATTACTAGATCCTCTTGTTGCTCAAAGAATTCTTGATTCATTATTCATTAGCTTGTTGCTTAGACTATCAAGCTCTACAATAAAAAATTAATAACATGATTAGACATGAGTTAAAAAAAATTTGCAATATTGAATCTTTTTAATAATTTATGCACTAAACTTCAACCAAAATTCATTGCAAAATAATTTAGACAAAGAAATTGGAAATCAATAAAGCACCTCCATTTGTCAGAGAATCTACTCTCGATAGATAATTTGATTTCATTTTTTGATGAGACATTTGTTGCATTTCTTTGAGTCTTAAGATTTCTTCAAAATTGAACTTGTCCATTAGCTCAAAGTACATGTGCAATGTGCAATTGTTGCCACTCATATTTTTGAGAAATTCAACTTGTTCCATTGGCACGGTTTTCTCTTCAATTGTTTCCTTTAAACTTGACAAATTACACATACCTAGTTCAAAAGAACATTAAATAAATAAAAAATTCGTTTTCCCAAAAAGTCAATTGTCAATTTCTGCAAATGATTCTTCTATTCTAAAAAAAGCTATTTGAAAAATAATATTTAATAAAAAAAAAACCATTTATAAAAGGAGAGCTTTAGCATTCATTTGGTAGTTAATGCTATAAAAAAATTATATGTGAAACAAAAAATTTATAATAAAAAATGGCATAAATTTCAATAAAAATAACCTATAAGTATTATAAGAGAATCAAAATTATGAATTAAATTTAGATTAGATTTAAGAACCAAAACATTTTCTCTTGAAAATATGACATCACAAAGTTTAGAATGAAGATTCATCTAAGAGATGAGTTACAAAGCACTTGGGGTCAAAAAGTTCAAAGTCTTCCAAATGTTTACCAGTGCCAAAAAATATGATTTAATTTTTATTAGCTGTAGCACTACACATACATAATAAATATTTGTAAATTATAATTGAATAAAATCAAAATTCATTGAATCAAATTTCAAAAACTTCAATTTTCCTTAATTACTATCCTTTCAATGATAGGATTTTAAAAATGAATTTCAAAATCATACTGAGATTAAATACAAAACTTATACACTAGGAGCACCTCCTCCTTCAGCATGTCTGTCCATCTTTTACTATGATAGCTCCAATATTAGTGGGGGATTGCAAGAAATACTTGTCCTATTTTTTGTCTTCTTGCCCTTGGACACGTGGAGTTTTTTGCTCATAACTTTTGCATCATTTGTCCATTTGGCATGAAATTTGGAATGAAGGTACATGCGGTAGTTCCAAACATTGAGATCTTTTTTGAATTTTCAAAATTATTTTACTATTAATAAATTGTCCCCAATTGGATGTCTATTTTTGCCATTTTAGAGGTTTATAGTCCTATTTTGACCCCAAAATGAAAATTTGAAGCCACAAATTAGACATGTTGGAGGTCTACCAACATTACAAGGATTGACGATGAATTTTTATAAAAATAAAAACATGTTGATTGCAAACATGGGAGTCAAAGTGACCTTCCTTTGTGTGAAGGCTATGAAGAGGGAAGAAATTTCCTACATGAATTATTTGGTCCAATGCAAGCACAATCTTTTCTAGAAAAATAGTTCTTTTTTATGAATTTTTTATGAATTATTAAAAATGAAAAGGTCCACAAACCCCTATTTTGCTATTTTTTGCTTCCAATGGCTTTTGTAGTACCCTACAATAGTTTATAGTACCCTTCAATAGTTTGTAGTATGGCATAGTACTTCATAGTATTGAATTGACAGTAGAGATCTACAGGTGCCTTGAATTGATGGTTTAGATTTATCTACGTGCTATTGACATATAGTATTGATAATTCTGCATAGTATTGTCAGTTCTATGGCCAGAAACTGTGTTTTTGATTCATAAACATAAACTGTTTCTTGCAATCATCCTAGTACAATCTTTGAATGTTTTTGCTGGATCAAAAGTTGATTGTCCAATATTCTTATCCATTACAAATACCACTTGATTTGGCATCTATATTTATTATCAGAATATAAATAATTATAAATAATCAAATAATAGGGATTATGTATTCAAAAATCATGGAATACATGTAAAGAACTAAAGATTTTGAAAGAAAAAACAAATTGTAAATGTTTAATACATGTAAATTTGATATTTTACATTTTGTATTTTTGTACGAAAATTATAGCATGAGTAAAAAACACTTACAATAACTTCAACAAATTGATGCATTTCTTCAAATAGTGATAGTTCTTGCTTATGCCACCCGCTAGTATCTATAATGATCAAGTTATGCCATACTTCACTAAATTTGTTTATACCTTCTTGAATAATTTTCAATGGATCCATTTCTTTATGATTGTTATATGTAACAATCAAAAGAATATTTAGTCTATTTCCTTTCATCACTAGAACATGTCATTTACACAATATATAATTTAATTTAATACATGGGTGATTGCAAGAAACACTTGTCCTATTTTGCGTCACACTTTCAATGCGGTGGTTGTTTTGTGCCATAACTATTGGAGAAATTATTGAATGAACATGAAATTCAAAATATATGTTCCTACAGCACTGATGAATGAACACAAATTAATCTGATTTTTTCAAAATTATTTTAGGGTGTGAAATTGAATTTCATTTACATGTCACATTTGCAGTTTTGATAGTTTTTAGTACTATCGAGTACCTTTTTTGAAGGATTACATTGTCAAAACTGGACAGTGAGCTGCTGTAGTGGAATTACAACTTCTGTGGAGAGGGATTTGCAAAATCATGTTTCAATTGCTTTCGGCATTGCTCCGATGTGTGCGACGTTTACACAACATTTTCTAAGTAATCCAAAATTTTTTCCTATTTCTTCTTGCTCCATTCAGTAGTGCTCTCAGTTGGCAATAATGGCCACTTTTAAATTTATTTTTCCAAAATCATTAACTATTTTTCAAAAATGGAAAAGTTGCAGCTTCATTTTCTAGGGTAAATCGAAGACACTGTCAGAAAATAGTAGTCTAGGGTATAGTATAGGACTCCTTAGTACTTCGCGGGGCCCACTTCTCTTGCAAATTTGCCAACGTGGACTGCTTTCACGGCGACGTATTTATGGCTTAGTTTCTGGTGGCTACGCGTTTCGGCGGTTGAATGCTGCCGCCAGTTTCAGTTGCACATTGCTGTCTACCTTCGCTCCCCCAAGCTGTCATGGGAAGGTGGAATGATTTCTATGGGTTCTCTGCAATTTATCGTACGTGGGTTTAGGGTATGTTGCCATTCTCGATTAAGTGTGCACATACTAGGATTTGAAGTACTGGCATGGATGGTGTTCGCCGTGATGGCCGTCCAGGTCTGCGGACTCGACAACGGCTGGTGGTTGCTACGTTGGAACATTAACGAAGCCGTTGGAGGGATCGTCAACGCCGCAGTTGAGCGAACCGTGCGACCGCGCAACGACGAGGTATAGAAGCAGAGGAGCTGGTAGCTGGAATTGACGGTAATGCACTGATATGGGGCTCCAGGAGGCACCGAACAAGTGTCTAGAGAAGTACTCACCAAATTGCGACTTCTCTCACGAGATTATTGGCATGAATTTGGAATCCTGATTTCAGAGCAGAAGTTCTCAACAAGGTTTTCAGTAGTCGCCATGTTTGTCCTTTACTTTCTAATTACTACCCTATTCCTGAAGAAGCATGGGCCCAAAAGAAAATACTGCAGAACATTCATGCGGATTTGCGGGCCTTGAAGATCCCTCATTCTTCTGGAATGTTGGCTTGGAAGCACGCCATCCTTGAAGCAATCGTCGGTGAATTAGATTCAGACCTCACGAACTTCCACAACATTCTTGGTACACGAAAGGAGAATTTGGTGGCAGCTATGGAGCGCCTTCAATCTGCTACAGAGACTATGTCAATCCGATACCAAGTCCCATCACGAAAGAAACGAGAATGTCACGCCCCTTAGTGACACTTACCACCTTAAGTTCTCTTCCAATGCTTCTCAAGCACTTGATACTTTTGTAGCACCGAGGGTTACGCTCTTCTAACACTGCACATGCCACGCACATCCAATGTTAGTCCCCAATTCCAACTCTTTGTGCTAAGTCCCAGTCACCGGGACTACTAGCACACACACACACCCATCATGATACCGGGGCATGTTACTTGGTAACATGGGGCGGGACTTCCATCTTATTGTGCAAGGACCCATGGTGGCACTACTCACCATGGTCCTAACCGCCCTTGAGTGTAACCCCAACTCCATACTAGGCTCCTTGTATATTTGCTACTCTCCACTTCATCACTAATTGGGACTCACCATTCAGGACACCTCACATAGCCTAGCAAGGAGTGGGACTCCACCCAACCGGTGCCACGGGACACACCCAAGTGTCCCATGGTGCCTTGGAGTGGTGGTGACCCCACACCACCAACCTTAAGTCACCGGGACTCACCAAGGCTCCAAGAGGGAGGGAGGAGGGAGACCAACCCCTCCTATAGTACTCTCTATGGGATTCGACAGACCCCCCCCTTGTATGTCAAAGGGAACTCCCAAAACCACTTTGGTTTTGGAAGACCACCCCGTTTCTCCCGATTCGCGCTAGTTTGGGACTCCCGAACTTCCACCCGGCATAACTTTGCGGTCCGGGATCCAAATCGCACATGCGACCCCATTTTCGACATCTATGCGATGCGTAGATGCCGATGGACTACTCACTTTCTCCATTCGGACAAGTACTCGCAAAATTATTGCCCTCCAAAGATTCGGGGCACTCCCGGCGCGGCCGGGACACCCCCAACTTTGAACGCCCATAACTTTTGACTCGCAAGTCCAAATCACGCGTTCTTTGGACGGATAGAAGCGTCTTCTCAAGACCTTTCCAAGCATGTATCACACGCCGCCCAAATTTGTCCGCATCAGAGCGCTAACACGCTCTGATCGCTCGGGACTCCTAGTCCCCCTCACCTCATCTCTTGCAAGGCTTGGGGAGTCACCCCCAATGTCCCCCTTGCTCACCAAGGTGGCACGGGCACGCCTTGTGATGAGGGTCGTGACAGAGAAGGGGGGATTGACAACGTTGTCAAGGCTCTTGTGTTGCAATGGTGGACAGAAGAAACTCGAGTTAGTCCAAGATGTTGGGACGTTCGCAGGAAACGTCTTGGACGGAATTTGTATGATACACATACAACTCATCTTCTCTTGGAAAGCCAGGTTCCTCTTTCCCCATTCACTTTCATGTTCCTCAAAGTTCAATGTAGTGTGTTTCGTAGTTACAGTTCAACTTGCATATGTGGAGGATTATGTTGTCTTCTGCAATGTAGACATTTCGAGCGCTTATGATTCCGTACAGAAGAGTTTAACATACACCACATCGGCGATTGATCCAAGGTTATTACCAAGTAACTTATTCAAGAGTGCCCTGCGTCATCCCTTTGTACACCTTGTTTCATGACGAAACTGTACTCAGTTGCCTTCCTATACCCAATATGTATTTACTCTTCAACGCATGAGGTACTTTCACGACACGTCCTCAGTATTATATAGTTCCCCATCTTACCCATAGGACCTCCTCTGATTTTCGTAGTGTGCCCAGCCTTTCCAGATTAGAATGTCACACTCCTTTGTAGTGCATAATGTATTGCACACACGGCTAATAGTACTTTCGAAGTAAGCGAGAGTCCTTTCAGTTAGTGGCAACACACAAATGACTACACGCCTCTTCGTAAGTAGTACTTGCTTTCCGTCAGGTAGTAATTCATACATGTCACTGACGACATCACCTGATGAACATTACTAAGCACTACTTGCGGAGTACCCTGTACATGCCGAAGCGGCACCTCCTAATGCTTTGCTACAGCCGATGTCCTCTTTGGACTGCGTATGCAGTCTGAACACGGCAAATAGAACCTGAGAGGATGACACTGTATTAGACGGACCGCTTGCACTCCTTTTTCTGGCTTTCTGGTTCCTCAGGAGTACGTTGTAGTATTAAGTTCGCTTATGCCTTATTGTGTAATGTACTTCTAGTTACTTCTTATGCACTTGGACGGCATGAGGTTGTCGTGCTTTGTAATGATTTAGTCCTTTCAAATCACTATTCCATGATCACTGACTCCTCTGGAGTGCACGGGTCATCCACTGCCTATGCTCTTTGAGTCCCCATTACTGTTGAACGTCATATGCTGTCTTTGAAAGGTACTACTGCAATCCTCCACTGTACAACATGACTGACCTGAATATTACTTTCTTTTCATGAGAGTACTATATAGTACTATCAGTGAACTTGCAGTGCTTGTTTTAGTACTTAATGCAGTGACACTAGTATTTTAGAAGTACTGTGACAGAACTACTCCTTGGGCTCACAGTTTGATGTGAGTTGAAGTTGACATCCCTAACTTCTATTTTGTGAATGTCTTCCAAATGCAGTTATACACACGATTCATTGAGAAGCACCTAGAGTGTGCCATCCAACACTAGGCTTTCATCAACCTCCATCAATTTTTTTGTTATCAAGTGCAAAGAGCGAAATGTCTGCTGTTGTCGATACCACATTCAAGTGCTTTATCTTCTGGAGGCCTTGAATGCCTTCCGCGATTCTTCTAGAGGGGCACATGTCATCTTCCTCTGTGATTGCCAGTGCACTGTTTGTGACACCAACGACGAAGGAGTCTATAATGTTGGACAAAGTCGATTTCCTACTGTCACCACACTATGGGAAGCGCTCATGTGTCCGAAGACAGAGGATGAGGAATTCCATCACCCTAAATGCTTGCTAGGAGCTTGCAGTAGATGTGGTCTTCAATTCTTTGACGTTTGTCCATGAGAAAGGGTGATTGACGCTACTCGCACCATTCAATGGAAGTAGTTTCAATATGAGGTAGTCGGCACATGAGCGGACGGTCAGCCAAAGAAGCGCATTAAAGAGGTGTTGAGGATGACTTCATTTTCAGAGTTCCTCGATTTCTTTTGTCCTTCACTTTAGCAATTCATTCGCCATAATTTCATAGCCAAGTGGCAAACACAGCAAGCCAAGCTCCTCCAAGTGTGCTTGCAAGGAGGCGTTGTCTTGACACACATTGATTTCTCTGAGAATTACACATTCGAACCTCAGAATGAGATTTAGTCCATGTACTACCATTCTGACCAAATCACTATTCTTGTACAAGTGACTTACTCACTGGATGTTGGGGAAGATGTGGGGCAAGGGGGGGTGCACATGATGAGAGAGACACACTACTACATCTCGGATGACAAAACACATGATACCGACTTTGCGCAACATTGCCTCATGCTCCACTAGAGGTGGATGCAATTAAAAAGATTGACCCCATCCATTCACTACGTCTTCAATGATGGATGCGTAGGTCAGTTCAAGAGTGCCAAGGCCATGTACTTCATAGCGAGGTGATGTTTCCCTCTATAATGCTTCGTGTTAAAAAAAAAGTCGGAAATAACTCGTTCGTCATGTCTTGTTGCTCTGTGCAGTCCTAAGTAGTACTCACAATACAGTTTGAGTCCTATATGTATAGCTAATTTCCAAGGCGTTGTCTAGCATGTATAATGGTTCATGCTACATTCATGTACGAATCCATTCCCAAAAATCACTGACGGGGTCAAGTACCCTACACTTCACTCACACTGTGTTTCTTCTAAGTGGATGTAGATATCCAACCCTTATGGGCGTCTGCAAGATGCTTTGGAACTATTATCGGACGGGCCATGGAAAAGGTGAATGGGACGGTGCTAGGGCAGTCATCAAAAGGTCTCTTCACAATGAGCAACTTGTCAATCCTCACATACGCCTCCAAAATGCAGAAGACTGTGTTCAGTTCCTTAATGCCACTATGGCAGGACCAGTTCCTAATCGACACAGAGGCATGAGGTTCCTCATTCCATGCTTTGCTTCCCTCCATTGTTTTACATGGCTATTTATAAGCTATTGCTGTCTCACATTATATATGCACTAGCAGCTTCCTCTGTTTCCAGAAAAGGCCTCTTCATTGAAGCTATGCATACCTCATAGTACTCTCTACCACAATAGTTTTCTTACTCTCAACTCTATGTACCGCATAGTACTAAATGGCATAGTAGTCTTCGTAAAGTAAGCTATGGGTGCCACATAGTACTCATTGCCCTAGCAACCGATTTGTACATGTACTGTGAGATGCTCCATCTTCCTCCAAGGCTGTCGTTCAAGATTATGTAATTCGACGCATTCTGGTAGTTTCACAGTAAAGAATAGTGCATTCGTTACTAACTGATTCCTTCTCACGTGCATGCAGGTCATACCGATATTTCCATCATGTACGACTACATGAGGTTGACCGTGGGAATTCTCAATCTTGTGATCCAATCCCTGGATCCTCTAAACTACACTTCATCTTTGCTCCAGATAAGCATGATCCCACGAAACTGTTACTACGGCCGTTGTCATGCTTCTGCGGCCCTTGCGTGGAGGAAGATTTCAGTCATTGCGAAAAGAAGTCTTACATAAAGGTTTGGAAGGTGACTAAGATACAACGAAGAAATGTGGAATTCACAGCTGCGCTCATGGTCCCAGAGGACGATGATGACAGTTGGGAGTACGAATACGACAATGAGAGCATGGGTGACTTAGTGCATGCAGGAGACAATTTTGCTATCCCGGTTGCTAAAAATAACGATGAAGGGGTGTCATTCTACATTTTACAATGTCAAAGGCCGAAACACATTGTCGAAGAAGATTTTGATTGCGTATAGGGGGGGCATTTTCAAGCAGGAGACTCCGTCATTTCCGCAACGTACTATCAGAAATGGGGACGCAGAAATGCTAACAACTATGTGTTTTTACGTAATTCCAAGGAGGCCTTCATGGACGCCGACTCAGTCTTGGCCTGTAAGTTCCAAATGATTCCTAGAAACCACTAAGTGAAGGGGGGAGATGCAGTGTATACTCTCTCAGATGAGACTGTTGATGTCATCAACACAGCCCTAGAAGAAATGGATGCATAAATGACGGAACTAGATGTCTCACGGAACAACTTCTTATACTCACAACATACTGCTAGTACGGTATATGACTATGACAGTGTGCTGGCACACTTGCAAGTGCAATGCATTGCCGCATGCAGTTTGCTTCTTCCAAACAGTCATGAGCACTGAATATAAGAAGACCCTGGTCTTATTAAATAGTGTGCAAGCATTACTTCAGCAGTCCACACTTGTATCTACAGTGATCATAGTTTTCATTGCTACAGATGTAATTACATGCAATGATTTTATTGTTGCTCTCTGGAGCTTCCTTTGCTACACCACAATAATTCGCCTGTAGTGAACTTAGTCATTAACAGAAAATGACTATTATGTTGTCTTATGAGTACTACGAATCGTCCTATTCAGTAAAATGAAATGATGACTATGTAATGTTTGAGGGTACTGTAGGCCCCTGGGATGTACATAGGACAGTCCTAATCCGCAGGCGCTCTATACAGGTGACTGCCGCAAGTACATTTGAATGGGACATGTCTTCCATCTTTTCTCTGAAATTGGCATCCATAATCCCATGTCAATTCCTCCCCCTCCACTACTTCCCGGACTGTAAAATAGGCCACTTGCATTAACAAGGAGGGTACAACTTATTACAAGATATAAACCTGCAGGGTGGACAACAGTTACATACACCCTCAACCCAACACTGTGTACAATCACATGTAGTACTTACATGGTATAGTGTGGGGATGCTGTGCTCCACCGAGATTGGAATATCCATCAAGTTTGCATCGCCACATCTGCAATGGCAAAATCAAACAAGAAAGCTGAATTCCTTGAACAGAAGCCCCTGAAGCTCTTCAACGGTTGTATGGGGTAGTCCAAAGTACAATTAAAACAGAATGAACAATGCACCTGTGGTTCAGCCACCTAGCGACGTTTGTGATTGTGGATGCATCAATGGTCAGCAGTAAGTCATCTCCTTGGTTCATCTCTGACTGTCAATGTGCATCTAGAGCAACACAATACTTCTGACATATCTTACGAGCCAGAAGCTCCGCATTCGTCACTATTTCTCCGTCGTATTCAAACACAAAAGAACTGCGGTTGAGGCATTGCAGTGTACGAATGCCCCAACCCTTTGTTGCTGAGACGGAAAAAACCTACTACCATCCCACGGCAGTCATGAGTGCAAACATATTTACATTGTGCGTGCTGAGGTTATGATGCACTAATCTGGAAAGCAAGTTACCTGGAACCTCCGATATGTTCTGTCGCTGAAAATGAGAGATGTTTGCATGTCATTCGCCAAACAGAATTGCAAGTGTAGATTTCATGCCCATCCTTGACTAAGACAGGTACTTCAAATCTCAGCAAATTCAAGTTACCTTCGAGTCCCTCTCCATTGCTAATCATTTATCAGCCACGTTTTCATTGGTTCCATCTTCAACATGCACAAGCAATCAAAGGAACCTTGCGTACCTCCAGTTTGTGTGTAAGTCCTCCTTGCACCACTCTATTCTTGTAGGGTAGGCCGCAACCACACACACGGAAGCATTCTTTAATGTACAGTCGCTGCACATGCCCTGCGCAGCGACCTCCCCGCAATTCAGGGCAAGCATTTTGCCCATGACAACGAACTAGACCTCCGTTCGCCAAAGTGCACGTCATCTGGAATTATCACTTACTACTAGTTAGGAAAATAGGATAGCGGGTTCAGTCTCCGGATGGATCTTCATTTCACTATACTCCATGCTAGAGCAAATGAGTACTATAGGACTATGCGGATTTCACTGTACTACATGGCACAACAAATGACTACTATACAACTCCGTAACCCTACTAAGTAATGACATGCGGGATAGGCAAGAACAAGCTCGCACTAACCTGCTTGATGTACCGTGGGTGAAGGGTACCGTCGTCCAAGTATGCTGACCTTGCATTCTCCTCCCACGGTGAAGTCACTCCGCCGGGAAGACCGGAGTTCCTTGCAGAAGTGCCTAAGGGATACATATGTACATAATATAATGTAGCTAGAGCTTCAACACTCACTGATTGATGCAATATGGGACTGCAAACATATGTATAGTCTGTGTCCAAGGGCAACACAGAAAGCAGTGTACAAGATCCCGCAAACAGTATGGGAACCCTTTCCATGCCACGTGACAAATCACACAAAGTCGTTGAGCATGCCTCCTGTTGAGACCAACACATTATACAACAAGCACAAAGTTGTCCGAAACTATATATTGCATAAGTATGAAGTACAAGGATACCAAGAAAAGGGCGAAGAACTGCACCCACTACTACCCACAAGCCCACGGACCTTCCCTGGACTGCCCCCTTTTACTTTTGAGATGCAGCCCAAGAACTACATGGGAAGCGGACACTCATTGCTGCTTGAAAGTCCTGCGCTCCAAGCCAACGTCTCTCAAAAGTGGCGGAGGCAGTCCCCCCTCTAAACGCACAGTCCACCACAGTGCCTTGTGCTTGCAGCCGCGCAATAGTGTCACTTTTTACCCACCTCTCCAGGACTCGGAGTTTCTGCAAGACCTGTCGAAGGAGGACTAGACACCGAAAGTAGGGAACCCCCAGCTAGCCGAGGTCGCAACTGCCTGCGGAATGCATCAAACGATTTACCAGACTTCAACGCAGCACGACTTCCTCCTTTACCTACCACAGCATAGTCCACAGGAATGGAAGGTGTATGGCATCAGACGTAGCGTGCATAATGTGCATTGTGACCGGAAAGGCAATAAACAGTCGACATTAGAACACATACAGCCATACAGAAAGTACTCATGTCAGTGCTCCCTAGTACTGAATTAGTACATGCAAGTACGCCGTGTAAACTGCTTGCAAGTATTGACAGTACTAGGAGTCCTTTTTAGTAAATGAAATGTTGGCCAATATGGTTGCTTTCGTAAATGACTCCACATGTATTGGGACAACTCATTCTTGGTGTGTGGCGTACCTGACGAGGTGTTTTTAATGACGCCTTTCACTAGGCTGCAAGCCTGGTCGGCCTCTATAGATGGTGACGGTTTCTCCTTTGGTTCTCTCGACGCCAGTGGTACAACATTGGCCACAATAGAGACAGTTGAACCCAGCAGTGCAACATCCTCTTTTACCGTCAAATCCCAAGGGTCATCTTCATCGGCATTATCACTTCCTTGGCGCATCGCATCCTGCATTCACCGACGACGATCAAATTACATGTATTACTGTGGAAGTCGCTGAAATCCTACATTGACAACAGAAAGGGTTTCCTTGTCTTCGAATACAAAAAAGGATCACAAACTACATCCGGAATTCAGGACACTCGACTAGGTATTGAATGATTGGGTAGAGAAGAGCAGATTTCATTATAAGGCTACATACCAGAGGAACGTGGAACTCCGTAGTGCACATAGGTACACTGGGATTGGCGTCGTCTGTGTCGCTAAATCCCAGTGACTGTGAATCCAGTTGTTGTAACTCCAAGTCCAGAGCACTGAGCGTCTTGTCTTTCTGGCTGAACTGCAGCTTCAAAACGTCCACCTCCCTTGCTGGTGAATCCGGAAGAGCTATGGGTTCCCCTGGTGCTACCGTTGGAGAAGAGGTTTGAACGATCTTTGATGCAGCTGATGATGCTAAGGAGTCAGGCATAGGAAGACCTTTGTCTTCCTTTTTGTCCGCTAGGATAGTCTCCACTGCTGGACATTGTGGTGAGGCAATTGGTGCTGCTAAGGCGGGAGTAAGTGCAACAACGTCTTCTACATTCTCCGTGGTAATGTGAGTCCCTAAAGGAAACTCCTGTGCATCCGATGAAGACAGTGGAAGAGGTGTGTCACAACGACTATGTTTGATTCCTACAGAGGCAACGGAGCATTTAGATTCAAAAGGATTAGACATGGCATCACCGTCTAGAGTGCCCGCTACACGACTGTCATCTCGTAGTCGTTTGCTTGAAAGAATGACATTTCTAGGCGAGGAGTACTTGTCCCCACTGAAACACTTCGTGAATGTGCTGTCAGAAGCGGACATGCTAGGTGCCCCAGTTCCAATGGAGGAAAGGCCTACACATGCAGTCGACAGTGTTCGTGGTCAGGGTGAGTCACGGTTTGCTTCTCTATTCTCATAAATGCAGTGAGCACGGAAGAAGAGAGAGACATTCAAGAAGAGCACCATCAATGTACCAATGACAAAATCAGGACATGTACTTTTACATACAGGAAACAGAGAAGGGAGTACTGCAATCCTACCAATGTACATCCTATTACATTTGCACTGTTCGGCTAGTCCTGAAGCCAACGGAAAGAAGGCGTTAATGATTGGAAACTAATGTTATGTGGTGTTGCTATGGTGAACACTATGATTTGAAAGTACAAGACAGCCTTCTCTCCGTGCATGAAGAAGCAGTCACGTACCCATGACATGTCATGATCGGTGTTCCTAGGTAGATGGACACCGACCAAGAACAGTAGAGACGCCTTCGACTATCGTAGGCTCCTCTGGTTTTCTCGCTTGGTCACCTGAAGTAGGGAAACCCCAGCTTTTCAACCACATTGGATGAACCGCGCCGCAATGACTATGAGCGCATAGGGATGTGGCCTTGAACTAGTGTGCGGCGCACCATGGGTGATACACATGCCTACAAGCACAGACAAGCACATTTGCATAAGGGAAGCCCTCCGAGCATGCAGCACAGCACTGAAGCTCCAAACTTAAGGCAGTGGATACATCCTTAAACATCGCTTCAACGTGATTGGACTACAGATGGGGGTGGAGTATTGCTCCTTCTCCACCCTGCACTAGGTCTTCGAGGTGCTCTTCCAGTGTTGCAAGGCAAGATTGAGTACCCAATATTTTCCCTGTCACATCATCAAGAGCTCTGCGCATCTCACTTTCCACGGTTGTCAATTCCTCCATCTTCTTCGAGTGGCTGTCTAATAAGCGCTTGAGAAATTCGGAGCCGCCTTCCTCTGCCATCTCCGTCATTGTGTCTTGCACTTACTGAAGTCCGAGTAGACTAGCTCGTTGTTGCTCTGTTGCAGAATCCGCCTTCGTTTGCAGTGCCTCAGCATCACACTCAAGTTTCCTCAAGTTCCTAGTGAGAAATTTCACCAGGTCCTCAACCTCGGCCTTCCTGCGGCCCACAGAATGTAAAGTAGGTGGTTAGTACTTAGACAAGCGGACCTCCTCATAGTACAACAAAGTACTCATTGAAGTCCTAAGAGTACTTCATATCACTTCTCTTGTGCACACAAGTACAGTGATGTATGTTCCGAGGAACATGTAGTACTGTAGTATTCTAAGTATAATTGAAGACCTCACTAAAGTCCTGAAGGGACTACGAGCAACTACCTTAGTCCCAACGAAGTCCACAATGCACGGGTTCGGATTGGTTTAAGTAGTGAATATGTGCATCATGCTTTTTTTTAGTCTTGTGAGCACCGCGGTGGTCACATTATCGTGACCTTGAGGACGTTGACAGTACATTATGGAAGTAGAAGGAATGATTAGTACAGAAGACTGTTTCTGTAGTACTACTTCTTACTAGTGAGTCCCTTCTTCTTCACAGATTACAACCGAAAATCCGTGGAACTACATTGCGTAGGACAGGAAGGACACAAGTGTAGTGCGTCGAAGTTAGCATGTGGAAGCGAAGTGCATCACTAATGAAGGACAAGAGTTAATGAGTGCTAGGAGTCCTATTGGACAGTACTGTAAGGATGGATTAGGCCTTAAGGAAGAAGCTGCTATGACTGTGCAGAGTTGCCTTACCTAGAAGGACAACCCCAAGTGCAGAAGTACAGGAGCGTTACTCCATGAAATTCTGCGCGCTAGTGCACTGAAGTAGTATGAGGACTCCGAGGGACATGTCTTGTAGACGAGAGGACAAGGTGCATCGACGATGAACTAATGCACTAAGTCATACTACCCTAGTAGTAGTCGTCCATTGCCCGACGCAGGGAGACACGTAAAAGTTCATGGGAATGCACTGAAGTACTGCATGGCCAAAGACCATGCCAGTTCGTAAGGGTGAAGTAGCAAACTTTGAGAAGAGAGCATGAACATACCTTTCAGCCCGGCAAGTGTCTGTCATAGTCGGAAGATGCTGATGCAGTTGGTCAGGTTTCACATTCCAGAGAAGAATGTTTTGTCCATCTCTGAATACCTGTAAGACTGGCTTATTATTGTCCTTGACATCCAAGTACTTCGAAATTGCCTCACTTTGGACGACCTCAACGAATGGTCTATTTTGCGCTTCGGCAATCCTTGTCAACCACGTCTTTACACGTTGGGCATATTGTTTCCGCTATCCCAAATTGGTTTCAGCAGTGAAGCCTACCCAATTTATGTCATAGCCTTTTGTGTGCAAAGTCCACCCCATGGCCAACTCCTTCCCTAAATGAGTGCTGGAGTGCATCTTCTAATAAATCCGGCAATACAGTGACTCCACATCTTTCCACAAAGCGGGAGTCAACCTTTCTGTGATAAGGAAACCATTCCGCCCCTTCTCTTCGCCAAACAAGGCTTGCACATCAGCTAGGGGCACGTCTTTGTCTATGCGAAGCCTATGCGGATTCTTTCCATCTCGGGGGAGCTTGTAGGAAGTGTGGAAAATGTCTTCGGACATGGCTGTAGGAGGGCGCTTCGATGGGTGGCTGAGGAGATTGAGCTGGTGGCGGCATTCGTCCTCCGTGTACTCTCTGTTAGTGGGGGCGAGTTTCTTGCGCTTGGCCGGTTTCCTCTTCGGCAGTTGCTCCAAGGCTTCGCTATCTAAAGCTTCCTCGCTACTTCCTGACGATGGGGATGGCAAAGCTATCCGCTTATGTTTTTTCTTTGGACTAGGTCCTGCCCTTCCACCCTTTTTGTTGCTGTTGCTTCCACCTTCTCCTACAGCAGAAGCCCCCCCGAGCCCCCCTTTGTCCAAGTCAGACTGAACTGGACGTGATGCTGGTCTTCTCTTCTCCTTCTTCTTGTACGTAATGGCATTACCGTCGTCAGCACCACTGTTGTCCTTCGCACGTGCATGCTAAGTTGGTTGAGGTCGGCCTCTGGCCGTAGTACTCTTCATCTTTGCCATTGCACACACTGGTTTCACCTGTGTACATGTAGAAAGCATGCAAGTGGCAGATTAATGTCACATTCAGTACTTTCTATGGTACTTATGTAATACTAGATGTATGCCAAAGTACTAATGCAATACTACATGGAGTCTTTAAGACAGAGTGGAAGTTGTAGAGGACTACATAGTCCGCACAGAGGGACGATGACTATACACAAAGGATCCGCAAGGAGAGAATCTGAAGCAGTGGGAGAAAAAATGCTAGGTCAAAATGAATGTGTCTGCCTACGAGAAAGTCATGCTTCATTAGACGAAAAGTGAAGAATGTTTTCTATGTCTCGTAGAGCAGGCAACCTACAATACCAAGCAAGAAACGAAGAAGGGTATGACGTGTAGAATGCAGTCCTACATGAAGTATTGGACGATGCATTTGAACGTGGACAAAGAACTAGAAACATGAGATGAAAAGGCTTCATCAATATGCCTCACTTGAATAGGCCCATGCATCATAGACAAGTGAAGAGAGGGACAGCAGGCAAGGGCAAAGGAAGAGCAAGAGAAATACAAAAGCCAGCAGCACTCACCCGTATTTATAAATAGGACATGGGAGGAAATTTTCGACTAAAGAGAAAATGAGTTCATTACTGGGAATACTTGTGGACTACACGTTCCATTCCAAGAACACAGAGCATGGAATCCCACATAGTAAAAATGATTGGGGCATTCACTTGTACTATTTCTAGTAGAAGGACTTGGTACTACTAAACATAAACCCTAATTTCTAGTCATTGCTTTCTTCGGTCAACATCCTTTCCAAATCTGCCAAGCTAAATTGCCGTCTGGACCTTGTTGCACAAGCATCATCTGGGGTGGCATGGAATGTGTCTGTTGCCACAGCAGGCCGTCTATGTTCTACTGGCTAAGGTAAGGCATGCAATAATTTCGCACATTCTGCATTACTCTCGTGGACTAGTTCGTGGAAGCTAATGCGGCGTCTCTGTGAAGGCTGAGGTCTTGATGTGCAAGTGACCGCAGCACCATGGATGATGCTAAGAGGCTCCTCACGATTGAATTCCCCTTTCTTCACATGATTGAGGTCACTGGGTTCCTCCTCCTCATCACTCCATAGAATTTTCCGTTTTTGTCATCTATAAAGAGGAGCTGCCCTCAATACTTTCGATTTTACCATGCTGCCACCGTGGTTTTATACTTTTCAGTACTTTGATGACGATGATCGACTATTCAACAACTTCTAACAACAGATGATGATCCGAAACCCTAAACTCTAATGGAATTGACAATAGAAGTATGAGAGTGTCACTAACCTACGCAGCCGTCCAAATGTTTGACTTACGATGCCCTCGGAACAGCAGCGATAGTTCTGGACGCACACCTTGACTGCCCTCCACTGATCAACGAACTGCACATTGATCCACTCCATGTACTTTGGGGATTGTACGCACTATCTCTCAGTCATTTGAACCGCCCTTCGCACCACAACTACGGATATACAATGTCGGAGAAGAACACCACCAAAAGCCTTACGGTCGACACTCTTGCAACGAAACGGTCATGCAAGGAGGCAGTTGGGAGCGCGATGATTACCGAGCACAAGCTACGTCCTGAACAGAAAATGTTGCATTTCACAGGAAACCCTAGGTGAACGTGTTGGGCGAATTAAAGGAAAACGGCAAATTGAAGGAGACGACGGAATTGCGGATGACAGCAACTGTCGCAAGAAATCATCCTTCCCTGACATTTGCTACTGTCATCCACTACCATGGGTCCACGTGTCTTCCCAATATTTCATCTCGATTCCAATCAACGGTCCACGGTTCATCTCCCGTACCCTTCATAGTACTCGCAGGACTCGTAGTACTAATAGGACTGACGCAGCGAACACCGAAAACGCAACAAATAGAACAAGTGTTTCTTGCAACCACCCACATGATATTCTTGACAATTGACTTTGGTACCTTTTTGAACATTTAAGGAAAAAAAATGAAATCCTTGTTAGATACAATCTTAACTTGTAGTAATCTATTGCAAGCCATGTTCTCAAAATTTTAAAATATTTCTACCTCTATATGCCAAATCTTCACATTCATTGATATATTTCAACAATTCAATTCTACAATGATCTAAATGTTCTCTAGAGCAAAAAGAATAAATTAAAAAAAAAACATGTAGAATGTTATGTATTCCATTAAATAATTAAAACTTTTCTCATTTTACTTTCCATAACAAGGTATGTTGGCCTTTGTAGCATCTTATATGAGTTGATCAAATGCACTAGCTCGAAATGTATCACCACTAATCAAAGTTGGTTTGAATCCATTTTTCGATAGTAGTGGGTTTAGGGTTGCCTTTATCCCCTAAATGTCCAAAGTATTATCTAGAATTGACAATTTGAAAAAAATCATCATAAAGTATTATTTGGAAGAATATTTTGGAATTCATGTACAAATTAAAAGTTATAGATTTTGAGTTGTAGATTTCATGTATATAATTAGATTCACCTGTTATTATCAACAATATTATTTTTATAAATTTTGAAAGGAAAATTTCAAATTTCCTTCTAAATTTGATTATAAAAAAAATATTATCATTTTTTTAGTACAATTTTTTGGAATTGATTTGAAATGAGCTTCTCTTAATATGGTGATTTTTTGGAATTTTTGTGATCTTTAAATCTGTTGACTTCATTTTTGCAAATTCACTTTTGAACTAGAGTCAATGCAATTTTACTTAGTCAACCACTTGACATAGTTGCACATGTGTAGTTCCACAAAAATATGTATTGTAATAATATCAAATCCAACCATCAGATAGGACAACAACTTGATAAAGTATCTTTACAAGTTAAGATGACTTTCATCCAAATAGTTATGAAGATGAAACTTGAGTTTCAATCTGTTCGTCATCCAGAAGGTGGACATCAGAGCGCTTAGGCCATCTATAATACATACTCAACATACAAGCCCTATAACGGTAAATGGCGGGCCATTCCATGAGGCCCACACAATGCTGATTCTCTCTTTGGAAAAATTGACTTAATGCAAAGCCAACAATCCAAATGTCAAATGGAGTTTTCTATATTATATAAAGAAAGAAAGAAAAGAATCTACATTAAAAAAATACTTTCATAGAAACAAAGGAAGGTTGAATTGATTAGCACTTACACCAATGCTTGAAAATCGTTGACAATAATGACTATTTCTACAAGGGCCAACTTGTGGGCCCTTCACATTTTGCAAATTAGCTGGCCCCAAGTGGTTGCATATGGAGGTTGTGGAATTAGAGGCCCCAATGACAGTTGCATTGGAATGAAATTTCAATTAGAAATTACTCTGCACTCCGCACATTGCTAATACTGAGGTGGGAGCATCGAAAACCATCAATATAAGCAATTCAACATAGTTGGAGGCATCTTTTCTTTAAAAATTTATTTTTGTAGTATTAGCAAGTGAAAATCATGAATATTCAAAAACAAAAATGCATTTTTTGGATGTTGTATGTAATTTCTATAATTTTTCAAAGTAATGGCTCCCTAGACCACTGAATGTGTCACGTAGGTGAACCCAAATTTGAACTCTGCGAAAATCAGTTGTCAGCGAATTATAGTTAAGTATGTGCCCTTCACATGTGTTAGCCAATCAAAATTAAACATATGGAGGACACATTAACCCTTAAACGCCGGCGCGGACATTTTGTGCCCGATGGATGACAAGGAATTTTCCTATGTAGGATAGAAGTGCAACTATTCATCCTTGGAATTAGGGGTGGAAAGGGAAGATCTTCTACACTAGTTTGACCTCCAATGGATATTTTTGGTTTTAGTAAAGTAGATAATGTCACATGGTTCCAAAAGCCATGATTTCCACGGTCACCAGTCTGTCCTTTAAGGGTTAATTAAAGTCTAGAGACACATTTAGTGATATATAGGATACAAGGATGGGATCAGGGACGCTATATTAATGGGTGTTTCTACCTTCAGTTATGCTTGTCGCAGGCAGCTGCCCTTAACTGCCCTTAAGAGTTTAATTTGACAACAAGGCGAAGCTACTCCTGGAAGGTAGCTTCTCCCTACTCACATGGAGGTGAACTTCAGTCTCAAACTCACGTACTCTGTTTCTTCTTCGGGGCCGCAGCATGGAAGTTCGATCTAAGACACACAATGTATCAACTCCCACCGCAAACGTGACGACTTCAGAATTGGAGAATCGGACGAGTCTGTCGAACCCTATTCCTTGTTACTTCAAATTCTTGAGGACAAGTGCGTTGGGGAGATTTAGGGCTAGGGTTTAGGGTTTTAGGGTTCAGGGGTCGTCTATTGTGCTGATGGTGGACGCTGCTACTATCTAGGTTAGCAACGATTCAGTCAATCATGATCGATTTCGGTTCTTCTTTAAATTTCTAGTTTTTGCGTGTTTGCTGTATTTGAGACCGCATCTAGCATTACAGATGTTGCCACAGACTGTAACTGTATGTTGCAAGTAGTTCTATCTTTCGGGGTGTCACAGTGCACAATTTCAGCCACGAGACTCTGTCGTTTGTTTTCAAACCCGGCCTTGAGCGATTCTGAAACCCAGAGCTTCAGAATCTCGAGGAAATTCGAATCCTCTCGTTGAAATTGCGTTGCTGATATTTTCTCCATTCGTGGAGGACAAGTCGAAAAAACTGATACCCCTACTAGGGTTTGGGTGACAGATTTGCAGGTTGTTGTCAAATTGGGTACAACATGATGAGGGTTTAGAATTTAAAATCAAAGGTGACAGATTTGCAGGTTTGTTGCAGAATAGGGGTCAATGCGATACTTTTATCTTCATAGTTGTAATATCTAGTTTTGTATACAAGTCTCGATTGAGAATCGCCTCTTCATGCGTACCTCTTGTATTCCTCTCTGGACCCCTATTTTTTTCAGGGAGTGTCGGTTCTTTCAGCTTTAGGTGAAGAAGAGGCGGTCAATTTCTGGCAGGCAACTCAAAAGACTGATGATTGTTCTTGTGTGCGAGATGCTTGACAGGCGAGGCCTTCCTTCTAGAGTTAGGGGTTTGAGGATGCCGGCACGCAAGTCGCGAGGACAGCGCAAGCTGGGTCACACTTACATTCGTCTCCATCTGTACGCCTTCAATCTTTGCTGAGTGATTCCATTTTAGTTGGTGATTACGCATCGTATGGTCGTGGTGATTCACATCGTCGAACCTCTGGAACGCTTGAGTGATTCTTGTTGTGTGTGTGTTTTTCGGACAGAAATTTCGATTCTTCCAAACTCAAGGCATCGGAGGATTTGTTCACCGAAGCTTTGGACTCGGCACTCACAACCCTGTATGGTTGTATCGGCGGTGCGCTGAACTGGGATCTTGTGAAGTTCCAAAACGAGATTGGCATTGCCACAATTCAATGTCAGAAAAGGTACCTGGCAATCGAATAGCTCCTCACCTGCATTCCAAAAAGGACTCTGTCAGAGTCACGATTTCAGCTATGTGACTCTAGTGGTTTTCTAAAACCCCAATCGCCTCCATTCTCAGAACTTTGACACCCCCTAATCATCGCAGTAAGTTGTGATCAATGATCGGTAGCGCTTTGGGTTCTCAGTGTTATATGCTAATGTAAAGCCCATTAAGTTTAAGACTGGGTTAGAGGACCTGCCATGTAGGCCCGGCGTTTTACATACAGTAGTATTGAAATCAATGATATCCTATCCAGAGGGATTTAGTTTATTTATATAATCCATAGTTCAATGAGATCGATCGGCAGGGATTCTTCAAACTAGCGTAGGTCGGAGACCCTGACATGGTTGGCTGTGATATTTGACAGTGATGAAGAGAGAATATGGGCAGCAGCAAGCTTCCTGACCCAAGTGAGGGGCTCACCGTGTCGCCTTCAAGTTCTGGAATCGTCTCCCTCTCTCCTGCCTACTTCGGAGCTCCCTCGCCCACTTCATGTGGACTTGTGAAATGTGCTTCTATGACATGCGCTCAATGTGGACATTCACCACCAGACTTCAGCTTGATTGCCAAATAGCTTCGAGGGAGGAAGATTGTTATTACTGCACTCATTTATACTGTTAGTGCGTGTTGCATTTTCAAAGTCACAGTATTTGTAAATATTACAGGCTTAAAATATCAATCTATTGTAAGCTTACTATACTAATTTCCACGCAAGTAGAGGTTTGTAATGACATGTATTCTGCAGTGGCATTAATTCGATAAATCTCTTTGGTGAGTTTCAAGGTTGAAGTAAGGTAGGAGGTCTTTCAAGGTTTCAACGTAGAGGACGCTTGGGCTTTAAAAGCGTCCTCTAATGTGGAGGACCATTTTGCTTTCTCATAGCACCAGCAGTGTGCAAATAGTGCAAATAGTGTACATTTCAGGGGGGATGCTTTTAGTGACCACTACATTCCAACTTAAAAAATTCATAACTAATTTCAGAAAGCTCCACAATATATGAGACAACTTGGGTTAGATTCTAATTTCATTTGCCTTGGAACTTTATGAACTTGCTACCTTACTTTCAAATTGGAAAGAAGAAAGTTGTTGTGCTCACAATCTATTTCAGTAACTACCTCCCACCTGTAGAGTAGGTTTCATTGAGATTAGGGTGAGGAGCCGATAATCAACACTAAGTTATACTCCGTAAACAGAGCTGTGACTGCATGCTATCTAATATCTAAAACAAGATGAGTTGTTGAAGACGGTGAAATAGTCATGTAAAGAACACAAGTTACACTCTACTTTCACAACCACACTAAACATCTTGTCAATGGTTACATCTTAATGACTGATGTGAAGGCACAAACATCCAAACTGAAGCTGACTCTAATTGGGCAATAATAATTTATTTACTCCGCACCAAAATGTTCAAGATGGTTTCAATTGTACAAGAGATCTATTTTGTAAGCATGCACAGGAAAAGATGAGGGCAACAGTGTCTTTCAGATGGATACTGCAACCATTTCCAAGCTCTCATAGTTTCGACCATTTCCAAGATCTCAGAAAGTTAACCTTGCATCTACCGGTAATCAATGTCACTCATTTGTACAATCAATTCGCTTTCCTGATTATGTAAAGCACGGGAAAGTTCACAAGCAAGAGCGAAAAGAGTAGCAAAACAATTTTCAAAAACCTGTGCTTCAATTCTGCCACTCTTGGAGCAGGTGATCGTCAAAATTTGTTAATTGGGCATGCTTAAATCCTACAATGCAATTTTTTTGCGCCTGGAGCACATGCCCCATTCAATCTTGCTGTATCAATTCAGTCTCCTCATCGAGTGTTATCGGTGGAGGAGACAAACCCTTTCCGAATGCTGCAATGAGGATCGCATCTGCACGACCTACAAAATCAAGCGTTCAAATTACTCCCTCACCCTGATATGGTTTATATCTTAAGAATAGAGAAGCTGAGCTTGTACCCAAAAGTGACTAGCAGCAGGAAAAAAAAAAATAGAGAAACCGAAGCAGTGTTTACAAATTAACAATTCCAGATGTCACTAGAGTTAACATCCTTAAACTCGTTCAAAATGGGGGTGCTGACCGTGTTTCAGAGAAAAGTAAGGGTAAATCTAATGAATAATGCCACGCATAGGGGTTGGGGTTCCTAATTTGAAATAGTGCTTAATTTAAAGGATAACTCTAATATCTCAGTAAACAAACAAACAATTCAAGACAAAGATGTTCTTCTAGCTAAGTCTCAAAGGAGGAATTTCCGTACCATGATCCTTTTTGCGCTTCAGCTGAGATCCCAAATCAGGGAAGAGAGTCATGGCCAGGATTCTACTATCATCCTGCATCCAAGAACATTCGACAAAAGCTTATTGTTATATGACATTCCTATGTCTTGCCTCAGACAGCTTCATCGAACTCAAAAGACTTTCGTAGTCACTATCACCCTCTCTTATTAAACTGCCTCGAGGGGACAAATGGGCTTCTAAATGCACTCACACGTGTCATACTTGATTGCCCAACATTACTTCTAAATGCACTCACATGTTGCGTACATACTTGATTGTACACAACATGACAGACATACACGGAATTTGCACATATAGAGTATCATTACAGAGGGTTGAGAGTAAAAGAAATTTGGCAAAGAACGCAGACCTTGGTATACTGTCTCCCAGATATTCCCATCGCGCTCTTCCATGCTTGAGCTCGCACAGGCACCACTTTGAAGCCTAAGGCCATAAGTATTCCAACCCACATACCATAGCCAAAACCACAACCATACCAACCCTGCAACAAATGAAGCAATATCATCTTAGACAAGTGGAAGACAACAAGCTCAAATATTTCCACAAACGTCTACCCATACTTCGCCATTCTTCGCATATTCATGTATGCGCATAAGTAAAAGAAAACATAAGAGTTCAGCGAAACCAAGAATAAAGACCGAGAGGTCCTAATACGATTGGATGCAACATATGGTAGATTAGTGCATGCCATCAGCTACCTGCTTTCCATCCTTTGGAAAAGGCGCGGCTTGCTCCACATATGCTACACTACCTGCAAGTGACCTTGCCAGAAGGCCAAAATTAGAGCGGAATAAGATAGATCAACTAATAGGTAACAGCACCTCATTGTGACCATGGCCTGAAAGTGAACTGATTCAAATGTACATGGTCTGAACATGAGAGCCCTAGGTTGCTTCAGAATTAGCACTTTGAAAATTAATAATTCAATCATAAAGAGTCCCAAGAAGCATGCTAAGATGCGTTGGAATTATCTCTCAAATTCCAATTGAAATGAAGGCAGTCAAATAAATGGAACCATGTTGAATGCATATTTGAATGCTCTTAGACGTACATACCTAACCCACAGCCAACCAAAATCAAAACACAAACTTGCAGCGAAAAATGACTACGGATAAATGGACGGAGGCAGGACCACAAGATGCACACCTTCTGGTGCATTGATCCCGTTCACCAGATCAACAATCGAGCTTGCATCATGCCGTCGTCTCATGGTTTTCCCAATCTGCACTTTCACACATGGAACGTCCAGAACCTGCAGCACGCGGTGTCAAGCAGGAAGGACCACCGACAAAATATTCATCAGCTTTCCGATGCCTTGATGGATCTTGTCATGAACACCAAAAATTTAAGTTCATTTGATTTCTTCATATGTCAGAAGAAATGAGCGTTCGTGGGCAACAAGCATTGATGGAGATTACCTCTTGACTAGCAGCCCGCAAGACAGCAATTGCACCAGAGACATCAGGATCTATCCCAAGCACACAAGCATTGCTTGGTACATCACTAACCTGCACGAATACAGGAGCATTAAATACCTGTCCAAGACAAACTGGAAAACGGTCAGCAAGCTAATTCATTATGCAAACATTTCCACGTTCTCATACCTACATTGAGATCATCAAATCCAACACTCCAAGCCGCTGCCTCCAGATCCTCGCACAGCTCCTCTGGCACTGGACATAGGCAGACCACAGAAATAAATGAGACCTGCATCACATCTCCATAAGCAGCATATATTCAAGAAGGTTTCCCATTTCATTCTGGAAGATGCAAATGTACGAACATCTTAAGTTATGAACTACATGCTTACATTCTGTTAATTCTCCTTCCTCCAGATCTGATTCCTCTGGACTTTGTATCTGACTATAGTCATTCTCCCTCGTAGTTTTCTTGACAATAGTTTCAGAAATTTCCGTAGCAATTTTCATTCCTCTGATTAGCGATGGCTGCCTGGACCTGCACAAGCCCAGCTACTAACCTTCAGTAAAGAAACAAGAAAGGATCACACCAACTTTGAGATCCTTCTACAGTTCATTATTGGGTTCATTATTGAGTTCTTCTTTCCAACTCCTGAAGAGAGTAACTTAAATACAACACCGATCACCTCAAAACATTGTCAAAGTACAATTATAGGCAGCTCGGAATGTGAAGGAAGAAGAGCTGAAATTACTTGTTCCTGACAAACGTTGAAGGTATGCGCAGTCTGGCCACCATTGGGACACTTAAGGATGACCAGTCGATAGTGGGCTCTACTTGGCAGAGGCGACATTTTGTAAGAATTCGACTTTTCCAGCATGCACACAAAGGTACCGTTTCCTTCTGCCATTACAGGGTAAACAAAACAAAACAATTCAAATTGCATCCACTTCGCGTTTCTCGTTATCGATTCAAATCTGAATGATTATCCTAAATACTATCCAGGATAACATCGCAGACATAGCCACCATAACATTCTAAAATATATCACCTGCGCCCTATCCACTGTAGCACAAAAAGAATCTCGGGCACTAAGACATTAAACAGCTGGCCCACTTTTGAAGCAATTTATTCTATTGCTAGGCATGCTATATCATTCCACACGCTGGATGAAAGGACGTAAATAACTCTAATGCGAGCCACAGTCGCCTTCGCAAACATGAAATGAGGCTTTGCACAAAAAAAATCTGGATTCCTTTCTCAACTCATTGTTCACTAATTGCAAAGGGCGTTCAGGCAGCTCAAGAATATTACGAATAGTTTAAAAAAAAGCACAATTCAAACACAGAGAGTGTGAATATAAATGACGGGTGAACACCGTACCCGCTGCTTTTCAAAGAGACTGGGAAGCTTGCCCAATGAAACAGACGACACCATCGACGGCGTGAATCTTCCTGTCGCTATAGAAGCTCCCACAGTCGCCACACCTTTCCAAGGTCCTCCCTTCATCGTTATCTTCACGAATACAGCAATTCACTACTCGTCCCCTTTCAAAGCCTCGTGATATAGGCTATTGTTCTCTCAGATCCCAGACTATTGAATAGCGGGAACACCCTATCCACAGACGCACCAATACACAGAAGAAAAAACCTAAATAAAACCTTCCAGTCACCCCCTGGCCAATGTGACGATGAAGCTCTGGAACCAAGCCATTTTCTTCGCATGCAAAGCCAGGTCATGAAAGCTCCAAGAGGTTCAACATTACAGTAGGAAAGCCAATGACTACTCACTTAACAATTTCTCACTGGATATCATGGCCATTTGAAACTTCAATGAATTGTTACATTATTCTTCAGATTTCTAAATCGGGAAAGCGTTGTCCAAAATGTGCGAACATACCTGTTCACCATCCAAAACGAGAGTTCTTTGCATGGCAGTCTAGGTTACAGGCCTCTCCTTCAACTTTGATCTCCGCATCCAGCCTGCAGGATCAACCAAACACCATTTGAAAATTAGAACCATTTGAAATTTTTTGGAAAGAAATTGGATGAATCCTACGATTGTAAAACAGAAAGTCACAGTAGATACCGCGAAATTCGAACTCCCTCTATCCAACCGCATCGAAGTACTGAGGCGAGTGCAGAAGCAAATCTACAGTCAATCACAGCGCATAACGAACAGGTGCTCAATGCACTCAAAGGTGAGCGAAAACCCTAAATTTCGCTCCACCCCGAGTTTCGGGATAAAGCTTCTAATCCCTCGAAGTCATAATCAACGATAACTCTGAAGTCCTTTCAGCTAATTCACCAATCCGAAACGATTTCAAACTACTGCCAAATAAACATTCACTTTTTTCAAAACTCTCGTTCCATTTCTTCTCGAAATTAAAACAAAGCGCCAAGCAGAAAAAACTTCAGAAAACTCCAGATACGCAAATCGAAGTACCTCGCGAGGAAGGTCGAGAAAGTAGAGGTGAAATCAAAGTAGAGAAACGCCCGGCTATGGCTAAAACCCTAAAACCTCACTTGCAAGAACATGTGGCTTAACCCCTAAAGGTCCTCGCATCCCAAAATTGGATTCGCCTCGGCCAAATTTTATTGTAACTTTCAATATAACCATTTTTGGTATTTGATTAAAATTAAGAAAATGAAGCTTGACAACATCTCTTTCTAGTTCATCTTAAAATTTTGAGAAAAAACAAAAATGGAATGAATTATTGCAATAGCAAGCTCCATCTGCTAAAATCCAAATAATACAATATGTTAAGATTTCATTCATATTTTCTCCTTCTTAAATGTATTTTCAATTTAAACTACAAAATTAAGTTTTTCATTCTAACCTTCATTTATGGTAAAAATTCCAGATTATTCTAATATATTTATAATTTATATAATTTTCTTTTCACCTTCAACTTTACAAAATCATAATAACTTGACTTTTCTATCAAAATTTTGAAAAAAACATATAAATAGAAAGTAAATTATTCTACAAGCAAAAATATCAAATTTTTATAACTCAATTAGATAAAAGATAAATTTATTTTCATAGCTAAATTTGACTTCAAGATCTTTGAGGTTGTTTTGGGTGTAAAAAATAAAGTACCCTATTGAAAACTTTTCACACTAATCTCCATTGCTACTTGTACCTCTAGAGAAAATTTAAAGTAATTTGGATTGGATTTGTTATTTTTACTTATCTACTTTCAATTTTTGTAACTAATATAATAATAATTATAATTTTTCACAGAACAAATCCAAATTTCTCACGGTGATATACAATTCATACTTACAAGTAATAAAAATATAGGATTGATATTTGAACACAATCTAATAGGCTACATTTTCAACCAAGATATGATGTTTGACTAGTTGACAATGGATCTCGTCTTTAAAGGATTAAACAACAATTAGCCCTACATGGATGAGGATTCCTCTAAATGTAGCAAGCTCCCTATGAGTGGGGGAATCTTTTACTTTTCCTATAATTTTCACAATTTTCAACTAAGGAAGAATAGGTGTACTAGAATAATACTAGAATGTGTAAAACAAAGAAAAAAAACTATAGGGTTTAGATTGAGATGTTTCAATTCCATTTTAGTGTCTACTGGTACTAAAACTATTTTTTTTACTTTATAAGTTTTTTTCTAATTAATAAATATTTCAAGAAAAAATTTATGTTGTTTTATTGTTTTAATTTCTTTTTAAGAATCTAAATTCAATTTTTTAAATATGAAAAATCAAAATTAAACACCCATCGTATAAAAAATTTACATTCAAAAGATTTAAAGTATCATGATCTAATATGGTAGAATGCAAACCAAATTTTTTTCACTTTGAGTGATTGCAACTTGCAAAATTCTTTTTCACTAAATTTTTTCAAGCTTTTTCATATTACTCTAGTGGAAGATTGTATAATTGGATATGCAAAAACAAGATTTTTTTTTTTTGTACACTAAAAACTGACAATTTGAAAATGATTTAGGATGAATTATAAACTTGAAACTTCAAGATTTAATGCACATCTTATTTGAACTTTCAAACTAGAGTAATGTGCAAGATTGCTTAATTTTTCCAATAGGTACAAAGATTAAAATACTATAATTCATTCATTATATTCACATAGTTAAGTCTTTCATGCACTAATCAATATTTATTAATAAATTAAAAATTAAAAAATAATTTAAGATTGATGGTAGATTAAATATTAATTAATTTCACAAGATATGAATGCTATCACTTTTAAATGCTAAATGATAATTAAATTATTGTTTTATTTTAATATTATTTATATTGAAATTAGTTTTAGAAATTTCGTGCAATGGTAAAAATTTTCACTTGGAAATTTGGTATCTGAAGTGAAAAGAAAAGTCTTTTTTCTAAAATCTAGAATATTTGAATAGAAAAGTTTAAAAGTTCTATATTGTTCTAGTATTAAACAATTATTGCAATAATTTACAATGACCTTGTAGTTGCCATGCTTGTAGTTGGAAATCATGTTGTATTGGGCACTCTCATAAAAAAATCATATTATGTAAAGTGATAAAAAATTAAAAATTAAAAAATGGACAAAGTTCATGTATCCAAAAATAAATACTATAGAGTATATAAATAAATAACATAAATTGAAAAAATCTATCATAGAAGGCAATTATAGATTTTAAAAAAATATAGGATATAATGTGGTTTTCAAAATCTTATTAGAGCTACTATTGAATGTCAATTAAATCCAAATTATTTCCCTGAAATGTCAAATTTTTTTAGAAATTCTATAAGTTTTATAAATTTTATTTTATAATATAAACTTGTTAAAAAATTTCTTCAAGGCTAGCTAAATTTGTTTGAAATAAATAATGAATGTACTTTGACATCTAAAAGTTAAAGTGTTGAAATTCTTTACTTGTGTATAAATAATTGTAAAAAAAATATCAAAGAAGTTTGTATTATCTCTACAAATATTAAATATGTTCTTTCCGATAGAAAAAGTCTTTAATGATTGGAGTCAAGTTGCTTCAATAATTAAAGGACCATGATGTAGATAGCTTTGATTAGGTAGGTCTTCTAAAGCTTCATACAAGACCTATAAGGAAATTAATGAAGTACATGTAGACTGGAATTTACTATAGACTCAACTATTAAGAAATTCCTATAGTTTAGAGTTCATTCTCAGGGAGGTTTGGTGCCATGGCAATTTCCTAAAGAAGTGGATTTAGCTCCACTTTAGTTATACACAATTGAAAGAAATGTGGAAAATTATCAACTCTACATTCCCAATAGATATAAGTTTAATGTATTATAATTAAACAATGGTAAAACTTATATCATGGTATCTTCACTCCATAGCTTTAGCTTTCATCCAGCAACCATCCAAGTTTTCAATTGAATCTTTTTCAGCAACTGGCTTCAACAACAATAGATCTTCTCTCCATCGTTTCTCAAACAGCTCCAATCTCACCATACCATAGAACTCTCAGTCACCACTATTGATCTCACACCATAGTTTCACACCACCAGAAGTATAGATTCTCTCAAATCAAATTCCAACACCATAGGTTCTCATAGAATGTGTCCATATTCACTATGGAATTAAATTTCATATTTAGGTTTCCTCAACTATAGTTTTTGCTCTAAATGTAGCATCTATAATTTCACTTCAACCAATCATTCACTCAAAATACTCTTCTTTGGCACAATTGAAGACACATAATCACCTCACTAGTTCAAACATCAAGGTACCATTGTACATGCACAAATTTCCACTCAATTGATTCCATGGTTCTCACATACTTACAAACAACAACCCATTCTATAGATAAACTACCATTCACAAAAGTTCTCCACAATCCATACACATTCCATTCCACCCAATAGAAAATCACATGCACAATTCTTTCAATCCCAGCATTGAAGTTTCATTACACATAGACTCAAATTGCAATTAATTTCTATTTTGTATTTCCACATAAACAGTACAATAGAGATCCTCATAGTGTAAAGCCACTCCGCTAATAAAAACTATCGATATAACACCACTAACACAAACACTAGCACTATAGCAATTTAACTCCTACACACTGAATTCACACTCTCACAACTATCGATTACACACACATTGCTGCCCACACCGCCGCAGGAGCTCTGGATCTCTTCTCCAGACTGAGTAGCCATTGTCCTCCCTCGTGAATTTCACCTGAAGCAATAGACAACCACCCCAACCACCAGACAATAGATTCCATCCACTGATCCCCTTGAATCTCATTCATCTATTGATAAATTCCCATGAAACCCAAAACAGATGGTAACTATTGCATATTGACCGGTAAAACCCACATTCCACAAGGAATTCAACAAAATTAAACCAAAATTGGAGCTATCATTTAAAACAACTATAGATCTAATACTATAGTACATCCAAGTAAGTTGAGAAGAAATTTTTTTGTCTATTCTTTAGTAATGTGACTATCATGGTCAATTGTTGCTTCATTATGATTTTCATGCTAGGTCTTGAGTTAATTCATATAGAGATGGGAAAAAGAAAAATTGCAAAAATCAAGATCTCTTGTTTAGATTCTTCTTAAGCTATATATTTTTGCCTTTAGAGCTCCAAATCTATATCCTTCCCAATTAGGACCTCTTTGAGACAAAATTGATTTGCCAAAAACTCCAAGTTAAAACATTCTATGCAAGCTATGTAGAACTTCATTTATTGTGTATTGAATGAGTGACCATGGAGTTTATTAAATTGTTTTTTTTATAAAATACTCATTTTTATATTATGTTTTTCCAAAGACAACAACAATGTTTGATTACAAAAATCTTGAATTATTTTGGAGTCATTTTTTATTTAATGATTTGCTTTGAATGCATAATGGATGCATCCAATCATTTGACTAAAATTGATGTTTAAAATTTTTTATTTATGTTAATATTTAACATAGATTCCATGTAAACAAAAAGTACTCTATAAAACATAATTATTGTAGGTATAAAATGTCAAGTCACAAATATAGTTTATATTGTACAACCTTCATATTTTAAAAGATTTTTTTGGTAAAGACATAGATTTGCTAACAATAGGAAAAAACTTCATTACACATAATAATACCAATGGTGAGATTGTTCTAGAAAGCAAACTTGACCTTCTTAAATTCTTTTTTTTTAAATTATGAAAATTGCATTTAGAAATAAATTATGTAAGTCATTTTTTCAAGAAGATGCTCATATTGCCTAAAAAATAAGACTACTCATAACTTTCACATCATGAATCAAAATGGAATAAATCAAAGATTCACATGTAGAAAAAAATAGAATCTATAAAAAAAAATTGAAAAATTTCATTTCAAATTTTTGTGGATTTATTTTTCTACCTATCGAGTTGAAATTGGGGCTTATTGTGGTATAGTTTTTGCTCTTGAGCACTAATTGAAAAAAAAAGTATTTTTTCTATAAAGATAATAAGTTTTTCTATTCTATGAGAAAGTTTTAGAAAGTTTCACTAAAAATTGAGGTCATAAGAACTTGCCTAAAATCCATTTTGTCCCCTAAGGAGACACTGGCCATTTAGGAATTAAGGCTTGTCAATAGCTAATTTCTTTTGATACAATGTAAGTTAAACTAGCCTACTACAAACAAATCACCCAATGATGATAGGATGTGAGCCTAAATATATGAGCCTTGAGCCTAGGTGTAAGTGAGGTACCTCACAACCATTGAAAGGTGCTTAGGCATATGCATTCAAGATTCTAGGCTCACATGCTAGCAATCTTCACAAACCAACCATAACAAACACTTAGGAAATGGCTTATTATAATCTTGCATAGAATTATGACTAACTTTTTCCAATAAATGAGATTTGGGCTATATTAGGTTGAGTTAGTGACCACAATTAATGTCTTTGGTGATGGAGTGACTGCAATAGGAACTTCCCCCTTTTTAGTGTAAATTCATCACAAAAGTGACATTTTTAGGCCTTTGTATCATAGCCAATTGATTGAGATATTGAGTGACTACTTCAGGTGAGTAAAATAACTATTATGATTATATTGTTTGCTAGTTTGGGATAGTCTAGAGTTGCTTTTGGACCAATTGGATTACAAGCTTAAAAAATTCATAAGAAATTCATATGTTATCAAAAAAATAAAACCTCAATTGTTCTCTCTATTTCTCATATTTGTCTTCATATGATTTTTTTAAAAATTTCAATAATGCCAATAGGATAAACCAATGGTTTTTCTTGTCATAGGTTAGTTTATCCTATACTTCGAAACTTGGTTGTTGAAATATTAGCCATTGAGGATTAATATTTTGTCTTGTTTCCATTGATTTTATACACAATCTACTCCACTGAAGAATGCTATGCTTTGGGAACATTGAAGACTTCCCAAGAATTTTTGTATTCATTTTGAGGTTCATTCCCATTTCATAATCTCTTAAAAATTAGGTTTTTTCAAGAGATGTGAGAAAAATTTTGGACATAGATTGACAGGAGATTCCAATTGCCTTTATAAATTGACAAGAGATTTTTTTAAAAATTATTTGTTTTATTTAAAGTTTTCTTAGATGAATTTTTGTGGGTCATCTTTAAGCCAAGTGAAGAATTGACTCTTTAGAAATTATACTAGAAAGCCCTTGACATTGAACATTCTATGCATTTATAGTCAATCTTTACTTTATCACTTCCAAGAATTTTGCCAAAAAGACTGTGACATTCATTTGGACATTCTATGCCTTTATAATAAGCCTTCACCTTAACACTTTAGGAATGTTGCCATCTTCTTCACCCTAATATTGAATAGTCTATGCCTTCATAGTTAGATTTCACTTTAATAGCTAGAGAGAATTGCCCCCCTCATTGTCTTGATGTTAGGGATTCTGTGTAATCATATTCATTGACCTCTACATTGCCTTGGCCCTACACTTGTGACCTCAAACATTTAATACCTTCATAGTCAATCTTTAGAAATAATTGACCCTTTCATTACCCTTGTCCCTACACTTCTCACCTCAAACATTCTATATCTTCATAGTCAATCTTTACCTTGACAGTTAGGAAGAATTGGCCCCCTCATTGCCCCATGCTTGACATTTCACAAATGAAGCTTTGAGTTTATATTGTAGTCTTGTCTTCTATTTATAAAATTTGAATTTTCATTTGGATTAACCCTTGGATTAACCACCTTCCATGTAGATTTGCAAACTCCTTTCTGACACAACCTCGAGGTGTTTTTACTCACTAATGCCTATACAATAGATGGTCAACTACAAGAATAAACAATTCAAAACTCATTATACTTCTACACCTACAAAAAAATCCTCACACTACACATGTAAAGCAAAACTATGTCCAAACATTCTTTATGTACAAAACACACCAAACCAAAATACACCCCAACCTAAGTCTATCCCATCAAACACCATAAAATTCAATACATCCACTATTCACTTACTATAATGATTGCTTCTCCCTTGACTGTATAACTCTAATTGAAAATAAATACCAACTATTGCTACTATAAAATCTGACAAATCTAGGATGGACAACAGAACCACTAATTGTTGTTATTCTTGGCACCAAAGGAATGCCACATATTCCATCCATCACAAGATTGCATGAAGAGTTCAAACTCCCATCATCAACCATCAAAAATGCTCTAATCAACATCAATAATATTACCTTAAAGTACACAACTTACATTCTCTTTTGCAAAAGAAAACTTGAAAACAACCAAACCCTTCCCCCAAATTTTCCCCACTTTAACCCTTAAACATTGAAGTGGACGTTTTGTGTCCGATGAATGACAAAGAATCTCTCTGTGTAGGACATAACTGCAACTATTCATCCTTCGAATTTTGTAGGAAAAGGGGAGATCTTCTATAGTACTTTGACCTCCAATGAGTATTTTTGAATTTTTTAATGTAGATGATGTCACATGGTTCCAAAAGGGTTGATATCCATGGTCATTAGTTCGTCCTTTAACCCTTAAACATCAACATGGACATTTTGTCTTTGATGGATGACAAGGAATTCTCAGGCGTAGGATAGAAGTGCAACTATTCATCCTTAGAATTAGGGGTGGAAAGGGGAGACCTTCTCTAGTAGTTTGACCTCCAATGGATATTTTTATTTTATTTTTTAAAGTAGATGATGTCACATGGTTCCAAAAGTGATGATTTCCACGGTCACCAGTCCGTCCTTTAAGGGTTAAATGATTCCTGATATCAACATTTCCATCCACGATCTCCTTCAAACAGGTCCTTCATTTGGAAATAACTTAATTAGTGTTTCTTAGTCCTTAGTCAGTGTTGCACAGAGTCTGCCCCTCGTAACGAGGGTAAGCTTATGTAGTCGTAGAGCCTCTCAATGACTTCTAGAGAGAAGTCGAGAAGTGTTGTGGGGAAGCCCAATAGCGGTTGGAGTTACTTCTCTCTCGCTTCTTGCAAGTGAGGTTTTAGGGTTTTAGCCATGGCCAGGCGATTGTCCACTTTCATTTCACCTCTATTTGCTCGACCTCCGTCGCGAGGACTACTTCGATCCGCGTTTCTTTAGGTTTTTGAAGTTTTGTACTTGGCGCACTGCTTCAATTTCGAAAAGGAATCGAACGGGAGTTTTTGAAAAAAGTGAATATTTCATTTGGCAGTAGGTTGAGATCGTTTCGGATTGGTGAATTAGCTGAAAGGACTTTCGAGTTATCGTTGTTAATGACTTCGAGGGATTAACTTCGTAGGTTTTTTCTGAAACTCGGGGTGGAGCGAAATTTAGGGTTTTCGCTCACCTTGGAGTGCATTGAGCACCTGTTCGATATGCGATGTGATTGACGGCAGATTTGATTCTGCGCTCGCTTCATCCATTACAAGTTTATCTTTCTGCAACCGTGGGTGCTTTGTATGTATTCTTCGGGGTAGGACTCCAGACAAGATGGCATCATTCTCATTCTCAGTGGTTAAAAAGAAGACTCCATTCCAGAAGCACAGAGACGAAGAAGAAGCTAAAAAGAAGGTAAGATTTAGTGGAACTTAGTGCTTTTAGATAGTTTGCTGCTCATTTTCGAGCATCTTCTGTGATATGGGGATGGTGAATGACCAGTGGTTTCATTCACGTTACTTTCGAGAGCCCAGGTTTATCCGTCTTGCGGAACAGAGGTAGAGGCAGCTTGAATGTTTCTTGTCAAACTAAATTTTTGTTTCGTTACCGCTTATTGAAACGAGGATATGTCTTGCAGCGAGCTGATGAAGAAGCTGCACGACTTTATGAGGAGTTTGTGGAGTCGTTCAAAGCGGATGATGTTCCTGGCGGAAAAGCGTTTGTGCGTGGTGGAACTATCAACCCCGATGCCAAACAACCTATCTCTGAGAGTGCACCACAAAGTAAGCTATGAAGAATTGACAGACATATGTCACTGCAACCCTAAATTGGACTGTCTACAGCGGTCATTTCCCCCTGGAATTCGAAAATGGAGAATATTGTCAGCTTGCGCTGGTTAATATCGTACCCTTGCTTACGAGTGGCTATTATGTTTAAACTCTTGAGTACGGACTGATTCTTGATATTGGTGCAGATGCACCTGCCAAACAAGAAACGCCAACATCTGCAAGTTCCAAAAAGCCGGGTAGCAGGTTTGTGCTCCTACGGTCGTTTCGTTATCGAACTTAGCTCATTCATAAGTTATTTCAGTTATTATCGATTATATCGCCAAGCAGCTCTTTTAGCCGGCACATATTAATAAGCCATTCGCGTTAGTGGCAGAGGTATAGCTTGTAACCGGAGTGCTCAAATATTCCTATTACGAATAATTTATTTGCCTGTTATCCAGATACGTCCCCTCGTTTATTCCTCCTGGGTTAGCGGCAATGGTGAATAAAGAGAAAGAGCCTGAGAAAAGGGTATGCATATGGTCCTTTTTTTGATATTAAGCTTTCTTCTGACAAGAGAAGTGACAGTCATTCTTCTGTACCAGCAAGTACCCGGACATTTCAAGTTGATTGTTTTTTTTCATTCCGTTGCATTATGATTTTTTACGGATCTCATTTTCGAGTCTGTTTCTTTACAGAGGAAATATTTGTTTTGCTTCCATTCTGGACACCTACCATTGTTTGCGCTGTTGTCTTAAGAACTCACGGGATTTGATTTGTGTGAGCTTTGCCCGCAATCTCTTATATTTTACTGTTGGTCATTGTCGAAACGTTTCTCGTGGAGGTATTTTTTGGTTCCCTCACGTGTGACTTTTTGCTGACTGGTTTGTAGACGGATCAGAGGGATGAAGATCGGACCAAAGACAGAGATCGAGGAAAGTCTCGAAATATTGATCATTTTATGGAAGAGCTAAAGCGAGAGCAAGAAGCTCGGGATAAGCGAACTGCAGAGCGTGAGAGCCGCCGAAATGATAGGAGGTCTCAAGGTTCTGGAATGGTAGTCTTTCGTTCATATCCATTTCCTTCTCGTGCATCAGGTTCATAGAGGATGAAACAGAACGCGCTGATGTTTGTGTACTCATTCTTATTCAAGAACCTACTGCTTGACTGAATGCAGCGATCATCTGGAATTGTGGCTTTTCAGCTTGGTACTACAGTCTGAATGTTTGACTTTTCTGTGCACCTAAATTTTTCAATAGCATATGTGGTGTCAGGCATTGTCTTCTTTAGAAGCTTCTGTTTATGAAGATATTTGTGGGTTGATACTAATTATTACACATCGTTTATTTGCATTGGAAGCAGGTTGATCAGATTAGTATAGGAATGGATGATTTTCCACTTGACCCTGATGATAAGTTGGGGTCTTTTGATGAGGGAGATCCACAAACTACCAACCTATATGTGGGCAATCTGGCGCCTCAGGTCACACTCTTCATGACACTGCTTACTTTTTTACATGAGTTTTGACCGAAAATGTTGAATGAGCTATCGTTCTCTTTCAACCTTTATGTTGTTTTGCTTCTGTAGTGGTGGTCTTGTTACTTAGTATAATTTTGTGTTCGTAATGGGAGACTTACGGAACTACGAGTTGTTACAGGTTGATGAAAACTTTCTACTGAGAACTTTTGGGCGTTTTGGGCCCATCGCTAGCGTCAAAATCATGTGGCCAAGGACAGATGAAGAGCGCAGGCGGCAGCGGAATTGTGGCTTTGTTGCATTCATGAACCGCAACGAAGCGCAGGCAGCTAAAGATGAGATGCAAGGTATTTTTATTTCGAATGGTTGTAACAATTTGTCCAAGTCCACAACCTGTAATTTAAAACCCGACGCAAGAAGTTGAAATATGTAAATCAGGGTCTTTGTATCGCTAACTTGAAGGATTATAATGTGTAGGTATAATTGTGTATGAATATGAGCTAAGGATCGGCTGGGGGAAGTCGGTATCTCTTCCTGCTCAGGCCCTTCCTGCTCCTCCACCAGGACAAATGGCTATTCGAGCCAAAGAGGTATGCTGCAAGGATTCAACAATTCTCAACTTTTTTCTTTCTGTATGAGGTGTGAATTAATGAATAGACGGCTTTCAGTCGGGCATCTCATGTTTTTGACACTGGTGACGTGCTCCTTCTTTTTTATCAAGTTACTCAGTGATATGTGTTAGGCCTAATTTGAGAACCTTATCACAACTACTCTTGTATTGATCCATATTTGTGCCTGTTTTTCAGGGTGCAACGGCGTCTACAGTTGCCTGGTCAGGACCTGGTGGTCCATCCATTGCATCTGCTTCTGGGCAGAATGCTGAATTGGTGAGTTGCAATTTCTATTTTCTGACCATCATTCATCATAGATCCTGCTATTTGCGTATATAGTTTGGTGTTGTATTTCTGAACTCATGTAATCTTGTCCTTGCAATCAGGTTGTGACACCAAATGTGCCAGATATTCAAGTGGTACCACCAGAAGATGATCATCTTCGTCATGTTATAGATACCACTGCAATGTTCGTCCTTGATGATGGTTGTGCATTTGAGCAAGCTATTATGGAGAGAGGCCGAGGCAAACCTCTGTTCAACTTCCTTTTCGACCTGACATCGAGTGAACACACTTACTACATTTGGCGGCTCTATTCCTTCGCTCAGGTATCTTCAGATTTCTTTTACATTGTTTATTGTGTGGTGATTGCAGCAGCTGGCACAAACATTCAATTTTTCACAAAACACTGATTTAATCGTAAAAAAAACGTATCATTTTTATACAAGCTCATTCTTGGAGGAGCTTTTGCCCTTTAAGTTCAGCTTACAGAGAATATAGTCTTTCGATCTCTCTCGAGGTTAAACTGATTCCCTATATCTATCCCCAAAAGGGAGAGTTGTAGGTGTATAGCCAGTGGGAGTTCTGAACTAGCTGATGACAAGGGTGTGACGGTGAATTGTAGGGAGATACGCTTCAAAGATGGCGGACAGAGCCTTTCATCATGATAACTGGGAGTGGGCGGTGAGTATGGATATATATTTGTGCCTGCATTCAAATATCAGTGCTGCTGCTGGTTTTAGTCCGATGAGAATTTTATCTCGACTTGACACACGTATCTCTCATTGCTCAAAGGCATGAGATTTTGACATCTCTCCTTAGATGGAGAGATGTGTTCATTACTGGTCGACATCTGTCTGACCGCGCACATGTTGGTAGCTTCTGACATTTATTACTCCGAACGGATCATAAGGATTAAAGTCCGGCAGCCAAAATGCGAACGGCTTAGCTTGACGCAGATTCCAAGGTTTAGAATGGTAGCTGTTCCACACTGGATGGTTCCCCCCAATTTCTCCTAATTTCAGTAAGCTAGTACGAATCTCTGACAAGTATGTTGGTAACGTTATGCTGCGTCATCTAACTTTTAACTTTACTAATATGGGCTAACAGGAGCATAAACTGGACTTTGCTTTTCGTTACTGGGATTTTCCATCACGAGATTCTGTTTTCAGCTCTAATAATTGTGAGGAAGTGTTGTTGCCTCGTCAGCATATCATGACATGCAACTGATGGAAAAGGAGCCCCGTACTCCCTTTCAGAGGCTTTAAATGCTTCGTCCTCTTCATGAATGTGGCATAGGTTTGTAGTGGCTCACGAACTCTTGTACTGACAACCTTCAGTACTTAAGGTAAATCTTGCTCAGTTGTGACCCAGGGTCAAGGACAAGTATGCGCCATATATAATGCTCTTCTTTCTTCAAGGGTTAATTGGTGGAAACGTGGTTAGTCTCAAAATGTGGAACTCTGGCTCGTGTCGTGCAGATGGATACCTCCTGCATTGCCAGCCCAGGATTTTAGCAAGAGCCCTAATCACGAGAAGACTGTGGCCACTACGTATGCTGCTGGAAGGGGCCGGGTAAGCAGAGTGGAAGTTTTGTTTCTTAGACCTTGAAAAGTCTGTTTATTAGTCTTGTGTTGAGATGTAAGTGAAGCACTGCTTTGATACAATTTGAGGGAGGTCTTTTTGTGATCTCTGGATGTGGAGTTACATATCTTGCAGCAATTGTGATATTGTGGTGAAGTTGCTGTACCTGAATGCATCCTAAGAACCTTCTTGTGAATATTGTGTTGAATGACGGACTACTTTGAGTTCTCTCTGCTAAGTAGAAAGTAGCTTACATGTCTTATTGTTGCCAGTTCGAGAATGTAGCTGAAATTTTCTCATATTGCATGCTTTTTTTCCTCTAGAGAATGGACCAGGAGCGAGCTTTGACCGACGGTCAGCGCGATGAATTTGAGGATATGTTGCGGGCGTTGACACTGGAAAGAAGTCAGATTCGAGAAGCTATGGGTTTTGCCCTTGACAACGCAGAAGCTGCAGGAGAGGTAGGAGGCCTGATGTGTTTTGGGCTGTCTGAGTAGCGTAGTGTTTAGTACGTCAGCTTCAGTACTTACTGGGAGACATTATATCCAGTTATTGCTCATAGTTGGATTCTAAATGACAACGTGGTAGGCTTGTTCGAGAGAAACTGACGTTGTAAACATTCATTTTGTTCATTGTATTTCTAAGATGCGTGACTTTGACGTATTTGTTGGGGAGGGCATTTCCTGACGATGGTCTAATAGTCTAACCTGTTTGTGTATTGAAGACTAACGTTCAGATTCACGTTTCTTCTTGTGATAGGTTGTGGAGGTGTTGACTGAATCTTTGACTCTGAACGAGACACCTATTCCAAGCAAAGTGGCTCGTCTTATGTTAGTGTCTGATGTTCTACACAATAGCAGTGCTCCTGTGAAGAACGCATCTGCATATCGCACTCTGTTTGAGTCGCGTCTTCCAGATATAATGGAAAGTTTCAACGATCTGTACCGGAACATTACTGGCCGAATTACAGCGGAAGCTTTGAAGGTAACCCGGTGAAGATGATGCATAGATGTTCTAGGATGAGCTCTCCATCTGTTAACTCTTCCTAATGCATTATATGTTTCATTTGCCCCCAGGGTTTGTGCATCTCTTTACATCCTTGCCCATCTCAACAATCTTGTTTCAACTTCTTCCATATTTCTCGTTTTCTGAATTGAGCTCGTGGCTTGACTGGTATTGGCAGGAACGCGTGTTGAAAGTTCTTCAAGTTTGGTCCGACTGGTTCTTGTTTTCAGATTCTTTTGTCACTGGCTTGCGTGCAACATTCTTGCGACCAGGGAACTCAGGAGTGGCTCCTTTCCACACTCTCTGTGGGGACAATCAACCATTGAAGGAGAATGGAATTGGAGCCGAAATGAATGAATCAGGTGGTTATCTCTCTGAAGGACCTGATGGAGCAGCAGGCCAAGATGCAGCTCTAGCGATGGGAGAAGGTGCTGCAGCACGTGAGCTTGCAAGTTTGCCTCTAGCTGAGCTGGAACGGCGTTGTAAGCACAATGGTCTGTCAACACGAGGGGGAAGAGAAGTAATGGTAGCTCGTTTGCTGAGTTTAGAAGAAGCTGAGAAGCAAAAGAATCAGGAGCAAGAAGAGGATATCAGAGCTGCTCAAGGTTACTCGAAACCAAGTACAGCGGCAGCAAAGGAAGGCAGTGACATCGGAACGAGAGGGCGAGGTGAGGAGCCTAGGGGAGCACGGACAGAGCTTGGGGGTGGATGGCGTGAAGTCAGCCGATTTGAGAGGCTTCTACAGAATGTCAGTGACAATGGTGATAACAATGAAGGTGCGGGTTATGAAAATTCTGGTTCACAGCCCAGGACTGGGTATCCTGCAGCAGAAGAGGTGAGACCAAAGGCTATAAGCAGGCGTACTGGAGCTACACCGGGTAGCTCCAGTGGAATTGTGTCTTCAACGTTACCCATTCCGCTTCCTGGATTAAAAGCTTTCGGCGAGAAGTCTGAAAAGGCTGAACCGGTGCTTCCAGCATCCAAATGGACTCGGGAGGATGGAAGTAGTGACAATGAGAATGCGGATGATAAGGGATTGGGGCTAGGCTACTCCTCGGATGGGAGTGAGGACGTACGAAATCCTGATACAAAAGGGGAGAAACAGGAGTATTCTGTCGCTGACAGCAGTATAGATGAAGAAAGACGGTATGTTAGCACTGGCAGTCCTTTGCCCCTTTCGGATGATCGGTTCTTGGAATCAGTTGTTTAGCTCATGAGTTTCGAGTCACGGATGCCATGGATAACGTTGTTTGTATGTTGACCTGCCGTTCTTGTTTCCCAAGTATCGTGAGTATGCAGTCTGTTTCCTGGGACTTTTTTTAGCAGTCGATTCTCCTGCTAGTTTTTATTTCTGTAGTTCTTCCGATTATCGACTAGATGCCACACTGCATTGGATGAAGATTTGGCATGTTTCTAGGATTTTACCACTTTGCTTACCCGGGTAGTTGGAGGTTTTTGAGTTTTGTACAGTGTAGTCTGTACCTTCCGATTGCACCGATCAGATATTTTGCAGCATATGAGAAACTTCTTTGTATTTTCAGTCTTATTTTGCGATATGTAACTAACCTTGATTTGATCTCGTAAGTGCCATTTGGGATTAGTAATCAATATGGTATTGCATGTTCAAGACATACAAGGTCCCTGTGAGACTGACTTTAAGTGGACGCAGGCAAAAGTTGCGAAAGCTGGAAGTGGCCATGATTGAATATCGAGAATCTTTGGAAGAAAATGGAATCAAGAACCCCGAGGAAATCGAGAAGAGGGTTGCACTTCAAAGGAAGAAGCTTGAAGCAGAATGCGGCCTATCAGACGGTGGTGCTCTGCCTAGTCGGGACAGAGATACTAAAGGACCTGATGCAGGAATTGATCGGGGCAATTCCGGAGCATCAGGTATTTCCCAACTATACTATTTCCGAGTCTAAATCCTTCAAATGTATTCATCACCACGGAATAATTCCTCATTGTTGTCGCTTTTTGTTCGTGGCTAAAGGAGCTGCTTTTCTTAATGGTTGCAGAGAAGGCATCAGGAGACAGAAGGGACAGGCGCGATGATAGGCGAGACGACAGGAGAGATGACAGGAGAGACTCTAGGAGGGATTCCAAAGATTCCAGAAAACGTAATCGGACGCGCAGCCGCAGCCGAAGTTTACCACGGGTGAAAGAGAGAGTGAGCAGGGAACGAGAACGCGATAGGGATAGTGATGCCGAGCGAGAGCGAATAGGTGACAGGGACAGAGGCAGGGGGCGAGATAGGGAAGAACGAGAACGGGAAAGGCCTAGGTACAGCAGTAAGGATAGGGAAGATAGAGATAGAAGGAAGGACCGAGACCGAGACCGAGGGGGCAGGGAAAGAGAACGGGAAAGGGAAAGGGAAAGGGATAGGGATCGGATGGATCGAGAGAGGGAAAAGCGAGGACGCCACAGTTAGGAATATTTATGTGCATTAGAAACTGTGGGAAGAACAGAGTATCTCATGCACAGCGTATAATCTTGACAATGTAGTTTAGGATTGTAGAAGTCGTGGTCTCGGGAAAGGTTGCTATGTTACGCAAAAGCATATTTCCAGCTCCAGCAGTGTCTTATTTTGACACTTATTTTGTGCTACAGTGGTTGCCTTGAACATACTATTGGCGACCAAGTTTCAGTCGGAGTGGCAGCAAACGGGGTTTGAGTGGGTGACGTGGTGATTTCTTCACTTCGTTTGCTTGAAGTTTTAGTTGAAATGTCACTAACGCTTGGTTGCTTGATGCAGATCCATGAGGGATGTAGGAAAGGTAGGAACTGTAATTACTCCTTGCAATTTCAGTCCAAAAATTATTGAATTTCTTTTACACGACATTTACTTTTTCTTTGATTTTTGCAAGCGATTTTTTGAATTTCTCTTCAGTTCGGGGTGTCGGAGCTAGCTCACATTTCAGAATCCTGTTTCAGAACTTTAGGAAGGGTGAGTACATTGAGGAAAGAAGAATAATGTATCTCCACTTGCTACAAACTTTGCAAATTGCAGAGTTATGAGGTCTAAAATCCCAATATGGCCTTGTTTACCAATTCAAAGCAGTTTGAAGCAGTTGATCCCAAGTGGTGGTTATGTCGATTGGTTTGGAACTTCCATTTTTCATAGGTCGCATCTCACGCATTATATATCATTCCATTTTGAGCATCCTCGTTTCCAGAATAGAGAAAACACCAATAGAATATTGTAAAATCAATAGTTTCTTATGCGTACCTCTTGATACTAAAATTGTACATTGTGGTATTATCTTACAATGATTTTTTTCAAAAATAAGTTGTTCCTCTAAAATCATTTGTCTTTTTTAGTGAAGGGATCCTTTGGAATCCTTCAATTGTAACATAGGGAAAAATCAAAACAAACACCAAATAGCATTTTTGAATAGTAGGATTAGTATGATTTTAATTATCTTAGCTAGATCCTTGTGAATTCATATCCTTAGAACACCAAATTTTACTTTAGAATAGTTTATATATTTGAGAACACATTTTTAATAATTCTCTCATTCTTAATCCAACACAATCACATATCCAACTTAAATTGGCATTTATATTGGTACCAATGTACAATTATAGAAGGAAAAGACTTTGAAGTGGGGCTTCATGAGTTGTAGCATTAAGGTAAACTTGCCTTTGACAAGCAAACCACCCATGATAGGCACCTAGGAAATGACCCATTAGAGTATTACATCAACACATGACACATTTTCTCTAATAAATAAGATTAGGACTACATTAGGTTGGTTAGTGACAAAAATCAATGGCTTGGGTGATGGTGGAGTTATTAGTGCCTATTTTAGGAACTTTTAGCTTTTCAGTGTAAATTCATCAAAGTAAGTGATGTTTTTAATTCTTCATGTTCTAGCCATGTTAGGAAATATTCTGATTGCTTTAGGTGGTAGGATGGCCTTCATGTATACACTTTTTGTTGGTTTGGGATAGTCTACAAATTCTTTTGGGCCAATTGGTAATCACACTTCAAAAATTCATAAGAAATTCATACTTTGTTAGAAAAATAAAATTTCAATTGCTCTCTTCTTTTCTCATAGTTGTCTTTGTATAGAAAAAACTCTAAGTTTTTTTGCTAATTGTAACAAGGCAAAATACTCATTCTACATGTCATAGGCAAGTTTACCTTAATTAACTTTCCTTAGCACAAAAACAAAAATTTGGATTCATGAAAGTAAAACAAGAAAAATAACTACACCAAGTCATAACCCATTTCTAAAACTAACCCTAACATATTCTTGCCTAAAGTGTACAACCTCTATTCATGAGATCTTAGGGTTGATATTCAACACTTTGAAAACATTCATAGTTTATTTTTTTGGTGTTCTAAAAATGTATTCAAAGATAATTTAGGATCCCCTATCAACTCTTAACAAAATCCAAAACCAATTTGAAATCATGCCTTTTGGAATCATGTGACATCATCTACTTTAAAAAAATAAAAAATACACATTGGAGGTCAAAGTACTATAGATCTTCCCTTTCCGCACAAAATTCCAAGGATGAATAATTGCAATTCTGTCCTAGATAAAGAGATTCCTTGTCATCCATGGGACACTAAACACTAAACGTCCGTGTCGACGTTTATGGGTTAATCGAAAGCAATTGAGCTGAGAATTTGCATCAAGTGGAATTCCACCAGTGCCCGAACGTCACTCTTCCAATGAGATATTTCTATTTAATCAAACTAGGTAAATACTAGTACAACCTGTTGCCAAACTTGCAACACCAGTGGCAAAATTTAAGCTTGAATGAAGGTTGGCAGAAATGATGTCTGATCTCCAGGCTTTCTTCATTGCAAAATGCTTTGCTTGGGTGTGAGCTTACCTGGGTACTAAGCCCATCCTTCTGGTTTGTGTGACAATACAAGTACTATGTTGTTACAACTAGAAATAGGTCACCTACCTTATATGTTACATGTTTGCTGCAAATTCTATCGTTCACAAGTTATCAAGTAGGACATCACGAGCAAACCATGGTTTGCTCTGACAAGCTCCCTGCGCAAAAAGAACAGCCTGAGGCCCAACGGGAAAGAGGTCACTGGCAACTCCAATGCCAGAAGCCGTACCATTTAAAGGACAGATGCAACCACATGAATTTCTGTGGCTGGCTCCATGTGTCAATCGCGGAGTCAAAGGCCCAAGGTACACCATTAAAACACAACTGTTTGCTTTTGTTGTTGAATTTTACTCCAAGGAGGCCTTCCCGTCGTCACAGTGGCCTCTTCAGGAGCATCCTTTCCTTTGGCTTTGTCTAGGTTTGTGCTGCTCTTTAACTGCTCAGCAATTCGTTTCACCCCCCCTGAATCACGAGGGCTGTTGGTCCGAGTCGTCACTCCAATCTTGCGACCACCTGTCTTAATTTTGGGCAGCCCAAGCCTCTCTTTCTCCAAAGCATCAAAAATCTCCTCCCAGCGAGCTTGCAGTTGCTCTGCTTCCATTTGCTTCGGCGTCACTCTTGAAAGGATACAAGCCAAGCTTGAAACTTGATCCACAACACAATCTGGGTTTGCCAGGTTAGAGGAAGGAGCTACAGAATTATGTTGTTCGTTACCCTCTGCTGTCGCGTGATGGATTGCAGTTGGAAAAGAGGAGGAGGATCCCCAGTCACAACCCCCAAGATTTGACGGTTCTGCTTTAGTCTGGAGGAGAGGGTTACGTCCGATAACGGTCTCGGGCCTCGACCGGTTATCGAGTACTTTGGGACTACGTTCCAAATGTTCTTTGCCACCTCCATCTCCTACCATGGAGTCTTCACACAAGTCGATTTTTGATATTCGCTGGGTTTCCATTAAAGCCATGGCGCATGAACTCTCTGCTGGCTGTTTTGTCTTCCCAATGATTTGCTCCTCAGCCACATGTGAGTCGTCCTGGCAGGCAACACCTGCAGCCACAGAGTCCAAGAATTGGTTAATCATCACACGTCAGAGGACTCCAGATCGATCCAAAATGGAGATATTCTTCAAAATGGCAGTTTCCCGATTTCCAAAGCTGCGGTGCACAAGCAGTTCTTCCTTAGAAAACTAGGACAGAACTAGATTTGAGTACAATTGCACAAAGCTTTGACAAAGCCACTGAAAACTGCCAATTTAATGAATATACCCTTTAAATTAGAAAAAATCACAACTAGCAGGTATCACATAGATACCCAGGCAGAACTTTCTCCTTTTTGTCGACAGAGTTTGCCAGCTTGGGAGTAGGCAATTCAATTCAGTCCTCTGCCATTACAGCCTGCTTCCACCATTATCAATCCCAAGCATTCACCCCGAGTTCATCACCTGTGGTTCTAGTTGATTGGGATCATAGTAGATGGTTGTCAATTGGTTGATGACGATGATGATGCTAAGAATGACCATTCGTCTTTGTAGTTGCATGCTTACCTTCAATGACATGAGTTCTATCTCTTTCCATCCCAACAGATGGCCGTTCCGAACAATCTACTATCCTTCTATGAGAGTTGCATTCCGAGTCCTTGCGTCCGTTTAACTTGGAGAGCACTTGGTTTTTTTTCTTAGTAGCAACCACCAACTCAATACACCTAATGAAAGTCTTCTTCGTTGCCTGGTGAAGGGATTGCTTGGTGAGACTCACTACAGGTACCTCTGAGAGCCTGGCTTTCTCCTGGCAGCTGGATGAACTTCTGCGTTTATTTTGTCCATCTTCTTGACTTGTCAGGGCCTCTCTGTTCACCACTGAAGTATATACTTCAGAGTCCAGATTATTATTACGCTGGCCAACATCTGAAGTGTTCTCCACAAAGGTCTCGTATTCGGCTTCATAATCTCCAACCATAGCGCATTCTGTGGCCTCGTCGGTTGGTTCCCCCTTCAACTCACATTGTTGGCTTACATGTTCTTCCACTTTTACTGCAGGCGCAACTTCGGGAGCATTTGAATTGGGATCAAACAGCGTTTTTCGACGCAAACGCTTTCCCCCATCTTTTCTTGGACTTCGAGATCCAAATGTCTTTTTCTTCAGCTTCAAATTAGCACTCGGAACAGGTCTTATACCAGGCACTCTCCAAAATGAAGGTGCCCTTCTCAAACCTGCTTTTACTAAATGATGGGCGAGTCTAGAGTCCAAACCGCCCATTTCCTCCGGAGATTCAACTCTCTTGAAAACAGGTTTTCCAATGCTACTATCCGGCCTTCTTTTTGGTCTCATTTCGGAATCGTCTACTTCGATAGGACGGGCATCCTCACGCCCTTCAGGAGAATTGATCCCACCAGCTTGCACTGATTTACTCATTGAAGTTGGGACTACTTCATGCTCACTACTATCCCTCAACCAGGTCTCAGCATCTACATCTGTGAACTCTTCCCGGGGCGAGGATGGCTTACTGTCCATCTGTGAAGTGAAATCAGCGCACCCTTGATTCTCACGGACACTAACCCCTCCAAATCGGAGTGTCTTCACCCAATCAAATCGTTTGTTTCCATCAGGATATCCTTGCACACTGGCTCCCCCAGTCAAATGCTCCTTCATGTCATCTGAGTAAGAACACACATCCACAAGTTCCCTTCCTTTTTTAGTGAAGACCCTGGACTTGTTGCTTAGTTTTCCAGCTTGCACAGTTTCTCTAAGGGCTTTCCCCCACCTCTGTACTAGTGTCGCATCAGCTGCTCTTACAATGCTGTTTCCTGGACCGAAGGAGCCTCTAGAATTTGGATGATTCCTGTTTAATGCAACTGTTGTCCCTGAGTCACTTCCTCTACTTGAAGTGATGGATGGCGCTCCTTTTGTATTTGGCCCAACGCATCTGCCTCCAAACTTTCTTTCTTCAACCTGCCACATTTCATTGTATAAAAGGCAAGAGTTTTAGCCAGAGAGTTTTTCTGGCTAATTTCCTTGAAGGGGCGTTTGGGGGCAAATTAGTCGAAAGTTTAGTAGGATGTGCTACAAAATTGTCGAAATAAGATCAACTATAGTAAGATGCTAGCAAATCATTGAAGAATGTAGAATATTCAACCAAATCGACTGAGGTTGTATAAATTACCCTAAATTTATAAAAAAAATAACAACCTCACTGACCTGGCACCTTGAATCCGGTTGCCGATGGGTGGCAGATCTGGAGGAAGATGAAGTTGCAGGTCGTAGCTGACTGGGATCTTCATTCATGCTTAGAGCACTTGCATTGCTGCACTTGCCATCTCTCTGGGTTGTTGGATTGTCCAATAAAAGAGGGGTTTGAGGGCAGCTCAAAACAGCAGGTTTGGTGTTGTCATGGACAACACGCCTGGCTCCATACCGTGCTTGCAAATTGGCCAGCTTCTGACTTAGCAGTAAAATTTCATGGGCGATTTGCTCCTCCAGTTGCCGTTGAGTGTCCATATCCAAATCAGCTGAAAAGTTGGGAGTATGATGAGCTGGAGGGAACACGGGGTCTGGCATTTCGCGAAGAGAGCTTGCTTCGATTGGTTTTGGCTGGCATTCACTCTCTGATGGTGGCCAGTTTACTTCATACTTTTGTTGGTCCACACACATGGCAGGGACACCGGGAAAGAGTCTTCCTTTGTGAACCCACGGAGCTGGACATACCAACACATGATTATCACCAGACATGCAATGAGCGGTTCCACATGTGTGTCCATGTGGAGGCTGAACCAAGTTTCTATTTCGGAGATCTACATTCGTCTGCTTCATGGCTTGAGCTGCATACATAACTGGTCCTTCAAAGTTCATTCTCTGGCAACATGCCGGGGCTTCAGTTCTACGGGGGAAGCACTTGATTTCATTCAGGGATGCAGGCTCTACGAAATAGCGAACAGCCCTGCCCCACATCCAAACTGGAACTTTGAAGGCAACTATAACAATGGGGTGATGCTATATGATAGGCCATCACGAAAGTCCCTCTCCACCGATTATCAACTGTTTCAGTGCTCCTTTAATTGATTGATGGGGACACATTGAAAGGCTAATGTTTCAGTGTCATTATACTCCGTAATATTTTTTTGGTGCATTTTTAATGTGCTAAATCGTTAAAATTTGAAAAACACTAAAAGACAAGGAAATGACACTAACACAGTGCCATTTAAGTATTAACCCATTAACAACTTGAAGCAGCACTAAAATAGTTGATAATCAGTCGGGTGGGATTATTGTGAAGTATTTAAAAACAAACAATGAAATCGAATGTACTAGTGAAATTGATCACCTCGGGACACCTCGTTGAAAGGAACAGTCTGGGCTGGTGAATCTGGCGCCCCCTGCACATGCATTGCAACCACTCACAGCGTGGCTGTTGGTTGGAAATGTTGCACCGGGGCAGCTTCTGCATACATTTGCATTTGGCATCCAGCTGGGATTGGCTGGATAAGGGAAACAATTTTGTGCTGGAAGATCGTGTCCTGGCAACGCACTCCTCGCCTGCTCATCCCTGGATTCCGGCACACATCGATTCTCGGAAACTGGAGCCAAGGTCCCTGCATCATATGTGTTTTCAGTTTCTTATCAAATCAGAGGTATCATGTATTGCAAAAGACACTGGACTTCTCCATGACATTATATAACCTTAAAAAACTTTCTCCCTGTGAACAGTCTTACAATTTCAGCGCTACGTTCGAATCTATTTTTCAGGGATTCCAGCTTAGGAAATATATTGAAGTCATGACCCTCGGTGATCATTCCATGAAGGATAAGCAAGAAGAATAAACAAGTGTGTGGTCTCACTTACTTGTCGCAAAGGCATGACAGTAAGCATGACTTAGAGCTTGACCTGACATAGAATATCATGCATGACCACAACAACAGCAATAAACTGAGTTTCTCACAGCACCAAGAATGATATGAAACATACCGGTAGTGACAAGTATAAGAATAATAAGACAAAAAGTTGTCGATTGCCAAAAAATGACCTGAGTTCTCTCCATTCCCAGGTGGACCGGGAATGTCCTCTTTCGGAGTTTCAGTGGGCTCCTCCTTTGGCTCTCTCTCCTCAGGAATTTGCAGGGCTTGGTGGAGAATTCTGACAGTCGGTTTAACATGCTGCGAAGACTGAAAATCTGGATGGCTGCAATTCATGGAATGATTATTATTCTGTCTGCTTTCTGAACAATCTGTGGCATTGCTCCAGACAGCTCGGTGGAGTTCGGTTTCCGTTCCCATGTCCTTTACAGGCTCTGCCAATCATCACTAACCAATATTATATAGCAAATTGGAGCGGGGATTTTCCAGAAAACTACAAATTTCGAAAATCATAATGAGCACTTGTCCACCAAATACTACCAGTATGACCTATGTTGCTGCCGGGATTACAACGGTCCATTCTATGGTATATCCAATTTTGGGCCATATTTCCAATTTTAATTCATTTGGAATGACATATATACTTTGAAAATCAACATCATCCATTATGTAAGTCACAATCAATGAAATCTTCAATCTTCAATGTGCAAACCCCGTTACCAAGAACACTCAACCCGCCCCCAAGTTGCAAACGTCTACAATTACAAACAAAACACACCTCTGTCTTACACAGGAAACTCATATTGGGTTCCCGGTGTTAAAATTCCCGGTGAGTCTCACTTTTCCCGGTGTGCGATACACTGGGAACACCGGGAAAAGTGAGACTCACCGGGAATTTTAACACCGGGAACCCAATATGAGTTTCCTGTGTTAATATGTAACATAGATATCCTTAATATAAACCGAGTTCATTTCAAGGAAGAAAGGAGATTCATACCACCTCCATGATTGACCGAAAATAACTCCCCTGAAGTGGCTGCGGACTGTCTTAGACCAGACAATCTGACCACAATCTGTTTCACTCCAGGTCTGGAAGAACCCACGCCCCCATCCTGAGCAAGATGACAGCAATTGCAGTCATCAAGAGTCTTGTCACAGTACTCAGTTAGAGGCAACATTTTCAAGAGAGGATGGCTCACTTTAAAACCAGCTGCTCTCGCCGAATACCACAGTTCATCAAATCCCCACTAACAGACCATTCAGAGTAAGTCACAAAGGTTTGGGAATATCTGAATTGAAAGAAGCCTTGGAGATTCGATCAATCACATTTAAGGGAAATAACTAATTAAGTCGCATTTCAGAAAGGAACCAATGCCTACAACAAAGTCAGATATCAAAACAAAGGTCTCTCGACCTTGAAGGATTAATAAGTACCGTGGAATGCTGGCAGGCAAAATCACCCTCGTTGTTCCCGCCCCCCTCAATTTGTAGCAGAGTCCCAGATGAAGTGGACTCCTGGACATGCTCTGCGTCACTGGCAGGTCTCTTTCGACCTGTGACGCTCATGTCCATGGTATTATTTCCAGGGGGGGTAGAAACCTGTTTTGAAGGAAATTCTCTTGGAGTGGGGATTTTGAAAGACTCATAACTAGGGACAGAAGCTGATGCCCTAGTATTATTCCAGCCTCCTGACTGTCTAATGCTTATGATTCTTTTTCTTGGTCTGGAACGCCGCATTTTGATTCAGCCAAACCACTGGGACACTGTCCCTTCCGAGGCGCCCTTTCTACATCTGCATCACTTGAAGCGGTTTTTTGTCCTCATTCTAACATTGAATCCTAAAAGATGATTTTTCCACCACAAGCAATCTGTATCTGCGATAGTACAGCAGAATATTATTCCACCGATTTCCCCAACAGTCCAAATTTTCATCTTACTCTACACATCAAAGCCAGTTTGAATGCCACATACTAAGGAAAGCTTAATATCAATTGCCGCAAACCTGTATTATTGGCCACCATATCGTCGAGGTGCAGCTTCCCGAAGATGAAACAAACCGCATATTGAGCCTCAAGCAAGAAGAAGGGCAATTGCGTAGACAACCTTCACCTCATACAGAATAGGATAGCGTGAGCGGCAGTTGTCCATCAGACCTACCAACCATGCATGACCATGCACATGCAAGAGTGTAACAATCTGGGCAGGTAAAAGATGAATGGTTCAATATCATATAGAACCGCAATCTTTGAAATTCGATCAATACCAAGCAACATATGGAACCCCGAAAAAAGCGAGCTGGAGAGGTCTCAAGTTGCAAAAATGTTAACCTGCTTAAAGAGAAAATTCTCACATTACAGGAGGGATCGATTCTCAATTCCTTGTGAAGCCGATCCTCTCAAATGCAACATCCAAAATGCAAGCCTCTTGAAACTCCTAGAAATTGGATAAGGAAAGCATAGAAAAGATTCGCCAAACATCTGCCACCAGGGATATCGTGAAGCAGAACGTTACAATACAGAGTAAGAGGGAAGGGAAGAACAGGGGAGGAATGGCGGTTGCTTGAAGAAACCGTTCATATAGACTCAGGTTGCTGAAGCTCCTCCATACATGTACGTACTCTTGCAGCACCCTGGAGTACTTAACCATACCTCACAGAATCCGTGTAGCTTGATATGGAAGCCTTGTATACGTACACTATACCTCATGGCCAGAATCGAAAGATTTTCCTGGCAATGGGAAAACGCAAACGGTGCAGAGCTCCAATGACGTACTCTTACAATACATTCACCCTTCTCATACCATCTAAGTTACTCATGCAGCCTTTCTCAATATCCAGGTATGAAGCACATACCAGTGGCGTTATCACGTGATATTCTCAAAGGGAAAACTGATGGATGAGTTCAAGGCCTAATTGGAATCCCCCTGCCACGTGATTTAGCAGAATTACGGAAAAGAGAGCCACGTCGTTAAAACCACGAATACGATACTAACATCACATTCCTGTAGTACATTCACAAGTAACACACTTACACGACTGACCATTGTCATTCCCCAGGGCCTTAATAAGCCTCCTCTCTAACTCTATAGGCATGTCAAAAACGCGAGTTCGCAATAAGGCGCAAGACGAAGTACGTACAACTAAAACCATACAGCAGTAGCGCAACACAGAGGCGAAACACCATCAACCCTAAACAAATGCAGAATGGTCGAATCGTGGTGATCCTGTCATGCATGAGAAGGTCCTGCTCCACTTTCTGTTCCTTGGATATGGATCAGTAGAGACTCTAATAAAATGCACCACCGCAAATGTTTCTGCATCTTTCACAAATCCTCAACCCAAATTCATTGTGACGCGTTTCTTCGAAAAGACGGAAAAGACGAGAGCGATCTCACTGATTGTGAAACTCCAAAAGAAAAGGAAATTCTGGAAGACATAGTAATGTAATGTGTAATCGCCATTCCTACCCTATTCATCATGAGAAATGGAAGCAACGAATTAGGGTTATGCATCTTTCTACCTGCAGGCACGCAGATCCAGCGACAATCTCCTGCAAACAAGAATCGATACTCACGAAAATCGACAGAAACCCATAGTCTATCAGTTCAAATGGCTGGAATTCGCGCCCTTCAAGTCGCCATACTGAAAACCAAAGATCTATATCTGTCCTAGATTTTAGAGCTCTGGCTGCTTCAATAGTGATTGGCGGTTCTACGCAGGGTGCGATTTTGGGTGTACCCACAGAGCCCTTAGAGCCCTTAACCCCTAAAGGACGGACCTACAACCACCGATTTAGAGCCTCGTTGCTTATCACTTAGTTTGTTGCCATTTTGGAATAGATATGGATGAAAAAATTTATGTTTATTTTTCAGAGATGATATTACATGTCTTCTCTACTTCACAGAAAAATTAGATTTTTTTGAGGAAAATTGATTTTTGTGAGAATTTTTGAAAAAGAATGAAGAAAAAATCATATTAAATAGAAAATTATTTCAAAAAATCTGAAAATTTCACCATGTGTGTAAATTCCAGTAACAAACATCATGGTGTAAACTCAATTTCCATTTCATTCTATAATTAGAATACAATGGATATTGAAAATACATCCACAGTTCAAACTACAATAAAATATTCAATATTACGAATTTTTCCAAAATTCGAATTGGAGTAGAAACTAGAGTAGATGAAATTCAATTCGTTAGTTGGTCTCAAACTCAAAAAATATCATATTTTTTGAGAAATTTCAGATTTAGAGCAAGGAGCAACAACTCCTCAAAATACACTAAAATAGCAAATTTTGGCATCCGTCTTTTTAACTTACTTCTCAACTACATGAAAACAAACACTAGTTAAACAAAAAATTCAATTGGATACTCTTTGTAACTCAACATCAAAGGTCAACAACCAAAAAAGGATGAAAAAAATGCTTTTAATCTCTTTATAGGACCCTCGATTGTCATCCAAACGCCACAAAATGGCGCTGGCAACAATCTAGGGTTAACCCTGGAAGGATGGGCTGGTGACCGTGGAAATCTTCTTTTTTGAAACAGTGTGAATCATCTACTTTAAAAAAACCTGAAAGTAATCATTGGAGGTCATCTATTGAGCAAGACCTCCCCCTTTTTGCACAAAATTCCAAGGATGAACAATGGCACTTTTGTTTCACATTCAAGAGTTCTCTGTCATCCATCGGACCACTCTAGTTTGCAGCATCCTTACTGGGTTAAGGGAGGAAATCCATTTTCAACCACTTAACCCCCAAATGACTAGATGGACGTTTTTTGTTTGATGAATGACAAAGAATTCTCATGTGTAGGACAGAAGTGCAACTATTCATCCTTAGAATTAGGGGTGGAGAGGGAAGATCTCCTACAGTAGTTTGACTCTCAATGAGTATTTTTTTTATTTTTTTAAAGTAGATGATGTCGCCCGGTTCCAAAATGGTTGATTTCTATGGTCACTAGCTTGGCGTTCAAGGGTTAAGTGGTTATACCTATTTAGAAGGCAAGTTTCTTGGGGAGGAAATTTTTCCAATGTGCAAAAATAGAGTTAAGAAGGTTTCTATAATTTTTCAGATTTTCATTTTGCAAAACATAATTACTATGAATTTTTTAGCAAAAGATTCCATTCCTCCCACTCTGGTCATGTAGACCTTCATGTTTCCCACAAGGGTTGGTTGCAAAATCCACCCAAGAATTGAGAGTGTTGTAAAACAATCACAATGTGCCACAATTGCATGGGGAATTGTATTGTAAGTAATCATTGTCATCTCCCCCTATGTAGAAAGAGAATAGTCTATATTGCCAAAAGGGGGCGGTGATCAAGAATGGGTTGCCTCCCTTAGAACCATTAGAGAAACTTTGGACTCTTCGTAGGGCTGCTAAGGTTTGACAAGCCACTCTATTTCAAGACCCTTGCAACGCTACTAAAAGAACAAAATCTTTGACAAAAATAAGATTCACCTTGTGTGAATATCAAAAATGAAAGGGAGTATATCTTAATTTTCTATTCTCTTTTGAATATAAAATTGTAGTTGCCACAACCCTCCTCCATTAAACTACTTGTGTACCAATGCTTGAGTACCAATGGTTTGGCAAGTGGCAGGACAACGATTAGCAGAAATAGGGAAAAAATTCCCACATAGGCAAAAAGAAAGTAATGTTGGGGTCCCTTCTAGTGCTTCTAAACAACCAGGTGGAGAGTTGAAATTTTCTCTAATGCATTTTGCTTCTTTCTATTGAAACATGAAATTGGGCACGGATCAATGACTTTGCTTGAATAACATTATGCATTATAGGGGATTTGGGCCTCTGGAATTCAGAATATTAAATATGAAAAAATTAATTTGAATTTTTTTTTAAACTACAAAATAGACTTTATAAAATAATTATGAATGATTAAATAATGAAATAATATTATCTCGTGTAGCAAAGGGCTCAGCCACATGAGATAGCTCAGTTCCCCCTGTGTCCAAGAACTTGCAATCTTTCAAAAGCCTCAAATCCCTTCTAATGATAGTTCATTGAATCAATGATTTCAAAGTGCCAAATTTGGATATTCATAGATTTCATAACATAATGGTAGAGACAACATCATTTTGTACACATCTCCCAAAATAATATGTATGTATGTTGAAGAAATGATTCTAGAGCATCTACCAAAAACATTTGACCCTTCAATTCATGACTTTTGCATATTATATCTAGATTTGTTCTTTGGTGTGTTGGAACCTCCTTTCACTTGCTAATAAAAAAAATTCGAAAATTTGACCAATCTCATAATGTGAACTAATCATAGTAGCAAAAAATAACAAGTTAAGGGGGTACCCACTTTAAACATTCAACAAAGAAAGCTAGAGAAATCGGCTTTAGAAATCTTTAAACTTTAAACTAAAATATTGTTATATGAGGTTTTAAAATTTCAAACTAGTGTAGAAGGGTTGTACATAGGAAGGTGGGAGCTTGTTGCATGATGATTTTTATAACAAAATTAACTACTAGTCAGAATGACTCCCAAAGATATCTCTAGATCATTGTTGAATTATGTTATGATCAGAGTATACTTTGCATAATTATGCATTTGTGTTTATGGCTTTATCATTGGGAATAAGAGCAAACTTTGGTGTTGTGTCAAAATCATAAATGAATTTCTGAATTTTCTAATTAGATTTGCCTTCACCAAGTTTCATGATGTTGTCACCTTTGATGTGACTAATAGGGAGAAACTACATTTAGAAACAACTTTGCCTTGTCAAAATGAAAGCAACTAGAAAGTTCAAGTCGAATGTTAAGAAAATTTTTATGAAAATTAGAAACTTGCCTCCCTTTATTTTCACAAGACTCTCTCAAAAAATGTACCTAGCAATTCCAATTCTCCTCTTGCAATTGTTGTACATTTCCATATAGAATTTCAAATTTTATTTTGTATATTTGGTCAAGTTTGTGAGCATGGAAGATCACTTTAACCCATAAATTATGTAGCAAACTTTTTTTGTTTGATGAATGACAAAGAATTCTCCTGTATAGAACAGAAGTGCAGCTATTCATCCTCAGAATTAGGGGTGGAAAGGGGAGATCTTCTACATTAGTTTGACCTCCAATGAATATTTTTGGTTTTTTTGAAGTAGATAATGTCACATAATTCTAAGAGTGATGATTTCCACAGTCACGGCAGTATGGCGTTTAAGGGTTAAGGGGTCTACTCAGCCATAACTAAGTGCAACTTCATACTCTGAAGGATACATATGTGCATTTTTGAAGTACATTTGCATAACTAATTTCCCCCAAATGCCTCTCATAAAAAACTTTGATGTTTGTTTCGAACTTCCTCGTCATTGTACACATCCATCTTATGAGATTCAAGCAGTGCCTTCCCTTCTACTCATCAAATCGATTCTTTTTTCTTTCCACATTTAATTCAATTGAAATGGATCCCTAAAATTGCAAGAATGACAAAATCATCGAAATCAAATCTAAAACATGCTATTGTAAAGTAAATGACCAAAATCCCTAATCAGCAGATGGAAAATTCAAATCATCCGACAGTCATATCCTTATTCTCAAACAAAGTCTGGAATATTCAAAAACATTTACATCCAGAACTCATTCAATCAAGAGATGTTTTGTTGGTTGTTGTTTTTGACACAAATGAAACGGAATTTCATTGCAAGGTCAATCCAAAGGATGTTCAGTTTATCCCCAAATGAGGGTAAACTGACACCAAATCAACATGGGAAATGGAACCCCATTTCAGTTTATGACATACTTGTCTACACACGTGTGCAGAATAAGTCATCCAGCCTTCACAAAGCAATTACTGCCAATCTTGTGCAACGAGAAGAAAAACCCCGGTTTTAGTCTTTTCAAGTGTAAAACTTCCTTCCATTGCTGGGAATTGAGGGTCGAGCATTGGAATGCTGCAGACAGTTCAAAATTAAAGCAAACAATTTGTTTTCAGAACGCTGCAGAAGCCAAATGGAAAATTCATTTACCTCAGTAATATTCTTCACATCTTGGATTGATTGGGTACTCAGAATCGATGAATCTTTTAGGGACAGACTCTCAATTTGCGACTGAGTGTGGATATCTAGTAAGAGCTACGGCATGGAAATATTTAAACCTTAGCTTGACTTGGCCTTCAATTACACAGTGGAAAATGTAAGGAATCATGAATATTGTGAATAGGTAAGTTAGTGGCTGTGAGTATTTGAAAGAGTACCGGCAATGCGACCATCAACTGATCCAGCTGCCTTTGTGATACAGTAGGAAACTGGCCAGAATTCAACAATACACAGGATCAGTTCATTCAGTTGGTGGGTGGTAAAGTGAAAAAACAGAATATTCACAAATGAACGTCAAAAATGTTCAGTTGAAACTATTGTCAAATACTCTCATATCTCCATAATAATTGCAAAATTTAAGCGTATTCATTTCATGTATTACGTATTACAAACTTGATACTTAGAACTTCTTCCCCAAGTATGATTTCATTTGAGGCAAACGATTAGAAAACGTACATCCCATAACATGACTGTCCAGGTGATGTTTTCTGTGCAAGGTGGGGTGGTGAGGGAGCCCATGTAACGGCCATAGCTCCCATTACTCCCGAGCAGTGAGATTGGGTCAATAGGGTACGCAGTTTTGAGTGTTGGCAGCTTGTCAAAGAACTGCACAACCACCGCGCGCGAGAGCATTTCATCTTCATCTGTGGCCGGATAGTTTATGGAAAAATCGTTCAACAGCAGTTTAAAAAAAGGAATACATAGAATTGGAAACTTAAATCGATATCAGATCCTTTGCACAGCATATCATTGCACTATATGTGTATATGTACCTGGGCTAGGAAAGGGTTATCTTCACCGAGAACGAAGAGATAACCAATTACTGCAATCTGGTTAACTCCTGGCGAAACCTCATGCAAATGCACCTGATGAAGCTCGAGAGGAAACCTGCTAAATGATAACAGAAAACAATCAGATCAATTAACTGCCAGATAGCGAAACAGAACAGTACATACTTGACACCTACTAGCAATTATTCAATCAGAAAATTCTCTGTAACTTAATTAATTTGGTTACACTATACTTACGTGTAGCTCGCTATTGTGTGTTCACTGGGGTAATGAAAGTGCATCTGTGTGCTATTGTACGTCACATTGTTGATAGTCAGCTGCACGGCATCCGGAATCGCCAACTGTCCATAGAAAGTGTTCAGGTCAGAATTCGTAGCAACTACCACAGTTTCTCCAGCAGGACACCTTGGAAACAAACTTCAAAGAGCAGCACTAGTAATATGCAAAATCTGTGTTGCAAATTTTTCTCAAGCTTTTAAGCATAAACTACTTAGTATCCTTCTGGTAGTGTCCTCAAGTTTGAAGCTTGGTTTGCTGGCATGGCATTTATGGAGAATATATCTGGGCAGGTCCGAATCCAGAACTCGTCACGGCAACTTCGTTAAATTCGCGGTGTTCCAATACTACGGTACCTTTGAGAACTTGCCTTCTGAAACTCAAGACCAAAACTATTCTAGAATTTAGACCATGAATTATGTAGTACATATATGTATGTCACAATGTTTTGGGGCCGGATTTTCGTGCCAGTTTAACGAAACTGGCCATTCGTTTCTTAGATCTTGGAAGAGGATGAAGTGATACTGTAGAGAGAGGATTAATTCAGTACCTCGATTGCATGGCCGTTATTGGAGATGACTGAAGGAACGGGGTATTCCGGGAAGTCGGCATCCAATTCCGAGTCCAAGTTCCTGTCGGTGACCATGATCTCAGGAGTAATGGCAAGAGGTGACTGCATCATGCCTGTTTTGCACGTTGCCCAAGTGGTGTTCAAATCACCCCAGTGAGCTGGCCCATTCGGCCCAGTCGTATAGTCATACTCTGCAACCAAGCAATTCAACACCGACGGACGTGATTAATCATTAGACAGTTATGAACTTTCAAGCAGTTCCAAATCGCCATCACGGTGTCACTCTGTTTTTGCCCGGTTTTGCTCGTTGAAATGGTGTGTTCCTGAGTGCCAAATTTGTGACGTTCAAGAGCCAAGAGCTACAAAATCTAGGACTTCAAAATTTGAGGGACTAACAGCTGCCCTGAGATCCACCGTTTTATCGAATTTCGGCACTACAATAGATCATCATTTATTTTGCAATGGTTTTTGTAGCAGTTACGTACTTTGATTTGAACTCACTGTCTATTGCAAACCAGAAAGCTTCAAACTTATTGCAAAAGTCTTGGTCACACAAGCAATGCATAAATCTGCCAGAAATTAATGCAATCTCAAATGTTGCGAATACTTTGCACAATATCTTACTAATACATTGCAAAATTGTTACTATATAGAAATTTTTGACTGTCTGCAAAACAGGTGCAAAACGTATTGTGTTCTCGGCTTTCTGTACCAATGCGGGTTATTTGAAGTCCAGTACTCGAAGTTAATTAATTGCATGACTGTCTACGCTATACAACTTACCTTGTGCCAATACTCTGGTGGTCCATTGCCGGCACAGTAGTACCGCAATTAGAGAAACAACCCAAACTTGCACGGAGGTCGACGTCTTCATTGCAGATGAAGATCCCATTTGAATTGGCCGGATTCAGCGAACAAAGTCGATCAATCGTCTCAAGTGCTGGGTGATGTATCGAAGACCTGCAACATCGATGCAATATTGATGAAACATAACAGAATGATTTATTAAAATATCCCTCAGTTGAGGGGAGCTACAGTAGTTTTCTAATATAAGCAAACACTCACCAGTGGTCAATGTCTCAAACTTGAAGATAAGCTTGCATGCATGCACGAGTGGGGGGGGCGCACATACGGCTAGTGCCGGACCGTACCACGATGTTAGTACTTCCAGTGGCTGGAGGTGCCACTCATTTATATGAAGGCAATTTCGATATATTGAATTGATAATTTGACTTTCTCGAATTGCAGAAATTGAGAAGCCGGCACTTGATTTTTCTTGGGACCGAGAGGGCCCCGGTGTAGGCGAGAACTAGGAGTCTAGGACCGGTACAGATTTTAGTTTGGTGCAATTATACTAAAATTTGCCAATTTCATGGAGTCAAATTAAGCTGCATGCTGTCGTGGACTTGTTCGAAGTAGCTTATTTACGTCTGGAGTGAGATTCAACGCCGAAGGTCGACTCGCTGACATGATACTTTGAATAATTATGAAGAAAATACTCAGGAAAATATACACTGTACAGCACAATACCCTCCCCAAAAGATTGCTACCAAAGTAGGGAGCTGGGGGAGGGTAACAGATTTTTTACTGAGTGGGCACTGTAGTACTAGCTGATATCTAGTATTATATATCATGACCTACTAGCTGGTCAAATTTCTTGCGGTCATGAATGCATTGGCTTATTTACTGCCGGTAAATTTATGACCACAGGACATGGATCAGCATTTGCAAGACCTGGTGGAGAAATAGCTTATCTTTGATGAAGTGTCAACTAAGTTCTATCTGAACAGGAATTTGGCTTAGAATCTTCGATGATGAATGAATCTTGTATTTGACCAGATGAGTATGAACATTGTATTTGGCCAGATAAGTATGAACATTGTATTTGGCGTAGATGAAGCAAGCACCTTGTATGTGGAGTAGGTAAGGCATTGAACCATTCTGCTAGTCACTCGTTTCAATAGGAATGAGTTTTCAAACCTAGCTCCTAGTGGATAATACTGTCATAAACAGATATTTCGTTAAAATGGCGGTATTCATACGCCATTTTTCCATTTATTTTCTAGGACTGGTGTAGATTTCAGACCACACCGTCTGAAATCTAGGAGGGGTATACATTTCAGACCGCGCGGTCTGAACCTCAAAGTGCCAAGTTTGTGGAATATCGCCGTTTTAACGAAATATCCGTTCATATTCTCAAAACAACCAACGGCTGAGAAGGATTATCAGACTCCTGAATTCTAGGAATCAATAATCCCATCTGGGTACTTACGTCGTAATTCGATCTGTGAGATTTGAGAAAATTCATAATTAGGAATTTTGCTCTTGCATTGCAAAAATGGTACTATTTTATTGAAATGAAATTTAATTACTGTATGGACCGGAAAACTTTACTGCAACTAACGTCAATTTCGTTGAATTGGTGGAATTCCATTACTTTGAACACCTGTCCTGAAATATAAATCCATACAAGTCCTAGATGTTAGAACTTTATGTACAGCTGTACATGTACTTCACAATAATTTTTGCCGGAATCTCGGCACTTTAACGAAAATGACGTTAACTGGGTACCGTATACAGTATTACCCTGACACTCTTTACTTTACTCGTTTACTTCTTGCTCAAACATTCAAGCTAATCAAACTTGTCAACCAGTTCGACCTGAACTCCGGGACTTCAAGTAACTGCCGCTCTCGCAAGCCAACCTTTAAATTAGTAGCCAAAGTTCGATAGCTGCATCAATGCTATTAGCTGGCACCTTGTTGTGTGAAAAAGAAGGAAATGATCAATCATGGAAAAATGGCTTATGAAATACCTCCATTTTAACAAAAGAATTCCCATGTGTGCGCTGCTTAGTCTCCAACGTCATCCCGAATTCCCGAGCGAGAATTGACACCGGCCCTCGTTTCGGAGGAAGGGCGCCTCATTTAATTGACTCACGTTGTAATTAGTAAACTGCCGAAATAATAACCAGTGCCCAGCCTTCACGTGATTCGAGTCAAGCCCCACGCCTGCCTGCCCTGAATTTCTCGGTCACTGGTGCCACAGTGCTGTAGTGGGATGGGTTCGGTTACTTAAGAGCTAGGGGGCAGACTGGAACACTGTCTAGGTTCCACGAACGAACGATGGTACACCATCTAGTCAGGAACTGGTTACATTTGTGTGCACACATGGTCCTTATCATGCTGTCAATCTTGACGTAGGGACCTCGGGGAAGGTAAGATAGAGAATAACTTAAACTCCAACCATATGTTACAGTAATGGTTGGCTTACATGAAGAGTCGATCTGTTCATCCGCCCCAAGATTTGGGAAAAGTGACATAAAGATCCGGAGAAATAACCAATAGAAATATGTAACCAATAGCCGCGCCGGTGGTCCCTCTATTTCCTGTAGCAGCTTGTTACTTCGCCCAGCTAGATTGATGCAATGTCCTTGAAGGCTTAGAACTTCCTTGTGTTCTGTGTTTGAAGTTTGATTTCTTCTGCACCGGAGTTCCAGGCTTCCAGGACTGGCATTTTTTCAAGTCATACTTGAGCCTGCAGGCCAGAGTGGTATAACAATTATTGATTCTTCACGTTTTCGCCAAAGTTTAGATTTCGTGTGATAATACAGTGATATTAATTTGCCAGTTTGATGAGATACCGGTATACCATCAGTCTTCAGTATGTTTGGGAGTCTCAGCTTGTGGGAAGCACGGGCCATGGGCTTTCACGCTTTGTCTTTCTGACAATCGAGCAGGATATTAGGGCTTCCTTAATGGGAAACGGAAACAGCCCGCCAAATATAAACTCTAACTTTTCATTGCTTTGGAAGTAGAACTTGAAAATTCTATCATTGGAAGCACATTCAAAAGTAGTTGGAATAGGTATATCAAGACGAGATATAGGAGATGCAAGAGAACAGAATTTTAGACATTAGAACCAAGATAGTAAGAGATTATGGGACCATTTACATACTCATAAATAAGATTTGACAACTACAAAATTCTTGAAAAATAATTGAGTAATTGCACCTAAATGCATCCAAATAAGTATTTTTGCATGGACACCATTATCAAATTGTTAAATTTTTGGGTGGATCTTGCTAGAAGTCAAAAGAGGATTGTAGAATCTTTTAGAAAGCATTTTTTGGACATTGTATGAATAAACTATGAATTTTCAAAATGTTGAAAATAGGTGTTATCAAAATCAACCCTAGTCCCTATGTTCTCATCAATAGAAGCTATAAATTTTAGGCAAGAACCTACAGGGGCTAATTTTAATACTAACATAGTCAAAATTAGGTGTAGTTATCGTAGTGAGTGTGAAATTGACAACCGTAGTATAAAGTATGAACCCTCAAAGCTTTTGTTCATGATAATTTTAGCCATAGCTTATAGAATATTTTATATTATCTGATATGGTAACATGCTACAAACGAAACCTATTGCAAAACGTATCCAAGTTACAAATTTTTGCCTAAAATGTAAACCTTATAAACATTTTAGCCTAGGGTCAAGTTTTGGTATACTGATTTTGAGCAAGTGAAAAATTCATAGTTAATTCTCATAATGTCCAAAAAATACAAGAGTAGGGAATCTGCATTTCTTTTTCATTTTTCAACAAGATCCAATAAAAACTAAGATGGGCAATTTCATTAAAATAGCATATGCCATGCGCCATTTTTGACATACTCTGTGCCATTTCAATGGAATGTTGCTCCATTTCATCATTATACCGCCATTTTAATGAAATTGACCATTAAGGCAATGTGATAATAGGAACTATATTTAGATGATTATTTGTTTGACTTTAGAAGTATTTACCTCATATACTAAGAGCATCTTCAATAGAGCTACTAGATTGGTCTTTTGCTAAGTGGGTGATTGCAAGAAACCCTTGTCCTATTTTTTGTCCCCTTGCCCTTGGACATATGGTTTTTTGGTCATAATTTTTGCATCATAAGTCTGTTTGTCTTGAAATTTGGAATGAAGGTACACATAAAAGTTTCACACATTTTGTATTTTCTTTTTAAATTACTATAATATTTTTAAAGTGACCCCAATTGGATGTCTACCTTAGCCATTTTAGGGGGTTTTGAGCCAAAGTTGTATCCAAAAATGCAAACTGGAAGCCACAAATTGTAGAAGTTGGAGGTGTACTTGCATTCCATTGAGAGAAGAAGATTTTTCTGCAAAAAACTTTTGCATGAGGTGTCTGCATGGGGCCAAAGTGACCATTGTTCGCGCACATTTGTCGGGCAAGAGAAAATTTTCTTTGAAGAAATTTTTTGTGCAATGTGAGAGCAAGCTTGTCTACAAAAATGGATTTTTCTCTAGGAATTTTTTGAAATTTTTTTTAGTTATTAAAAATGAAAAGGTCCATAGACCCCTTTTTTTGCTATTTTTTGCTCCCGGTGGCTTCCATAGTACTCCATAGTAGTCTATAGTACTACATAGTATTGTATAATACTAATCAACGGTTAAGATTTGTAGGCACCCGAAATCGACGGTTGAGATTTGCAGGCATAGTCTAATGCGCAAAATTAATAGAAGTCCGTATTACTACCAATCCTACAGCCAAAAATCGGATTGTTGAGCCCAAAACATGAAGTGTTTCTTACAATCACCTAAGTCTATTTTTGATTGAGAAGTTTTTGGCATAGGGTTGTAGATTTGCCTATTTATTGCCTACACAAATAAGGATATTAGTGTTGACATAGTGTCTTTGTCTTCAACCCATTCCTTGGGCTAGACCTCCTAGAGCTAGACAATAAAGTAGTCTTACAAAATAGGTTTTGTAGGGTAACTTCTATGTTTTACAAGGTGAATTCTAAAAAAATTGCTTCCTATTTGTGTTATGTCAAGTCTATGTTTTTCACCTCACCAAGCTAATTTGGGGCCTCTAATTCTGAATATGAATACAAAATTTTCAAATTTTATCCTATGTGGCAAATAAAAAAACTCATGTATTTTTCTCGAGGGCAAATTCACCTTGAAGGGCCTATTTTGTATGACCACTTCAACATATTCCATTTCTTTGATTTTCCAAGTAGTCAACAGCTTAAGAGTGTTAAGGTAGAAGTACTATTAGTCAATCATTTAGGCAATTTTGGAGCAAATCATGAGCAATATGAGGTGGTAGAAATTTTTCCCATATAGGAAGATAGGAAATATGTGGATTGCAAAATCTTTAGAGTTTTATTCCCAAAATTGAAATTACTATGAATTTTAGAAGCCAAAAAGTACTCATGACTCGTAGCCAATGTCTAGTTGGCTCTTTCAATTCCAATCATTCAAGAACTACTTTCATGTTCACTACTTTCTATTTTCTTGCTCACTATTTTGGAACATATGTCATATCCTTACTAGTGCCAACCCACCTAAAAAGGACTAAAAAAACACATTCCAAACTTCATTTGGAAATCTATTTGGACAACCCTTGGTTGGAAATATTGCACCTTACAAATTGGATACTAGGCGTAGTTAACAACTAAGGCCTCTACCTTAGGGCCTCCTACCATGTGAGACCAATGGGCTAGAGTGAATATCATCATGTAAATAGGCCTTGGCATCAAAAGACATGCATTAGATGAAATCTGGCCATTTAGAAGACTATGAGTTCCCTGCAGTGGGGAACTCAGTGAATTGCTGATGTGGTCGGGAGGCAGCCACGTCAGATTTCTTTTTTTTTGAAATTTTTTTTTCTCGACTTCTTTTGCAATTTTAGGGCGCAAAAAAAAATTTTTTTTTTTGGTCTCTATGACGACTGACAGCAATCAGCCGTTCCCTCATTGCTGCGGGAACAGCTTGGGGGATAGGCCTGAAACGGCCCTCCCAAGCTCCTGAAAAACATCTAATGTCTATTCAACATTTTGAAGCAATACATAACTTCTCGGGGGGTCAATGTGTTAAAAAAATAAGGATATAGTTGCGAACAAACACTATTTTATAGGGGGTTATGAATTATTTTTAAAAAAAAATTCACATGCTATCATTATGTAATTTTCTAATGGGACTTATTATTCCATACCCTATAGTACTTTAAAGACATCCAATACCATTTTCGATCCCTTGTATTACTCTAAATCCATTTATAATATTTAGCCCCTATGTTTTTAAAATACCCTATCATTTGTTCGCAAGTATGTTGCTACTCCAACCGCTCACTACCACCACTCGCATAACTTGAAATCATTGATTTATTATTTCCCTTTCAATGAATCAAAGGTGGTCCAATGCAATTAAGAATTGTGGGTCATGGTGGACCTTAAAATATAGGTGTTGTGATCTTGATGCGAAGAAGTACCCCATCTTCAACATCAAACTACTAAAAATTAATGCTTGTTGAGTGGCTAAAGACAAGAGATTTCATTATAGTTATGATTGTACACGTAAGTCACAACCTATGCATTATTATTAGCCACTTAGACATTTATCTTCAATTGGCATGCTTAGAGAGGGTTTTCCCATTCTAAGGGAATTGTACAATTAGCCTCTTCCAACCAACCATTCTGCTCATGACTTTGTGTTCAATGAGGAACACAATATTGACTTATAAGATAAATCAATATTATTCTTGTCAAGAGAATTTTGTTTAAGCCTTTCATAAACCTTTACACTCTCATTTTAATGAAAATTGCACCTTACAACTAAATAATTGAGTTCTCCTAATCATAAATTTTACTTCAACTCTACTTCAATTTTTGGGCTTACAAATCGGTATTATTATTTTGGGAGGTCCCCAATCTCCCATTTTAATGAATATAATGTAACATAGAGGAAACTCACCTTGTTAATGTAAGAATTTGATGGCTTAAGTATGGGAGCTAATTGATACTTTGAGTCTAACTAAAATTCTACCACATTTAACTACTTTTAGACTATTCATTGAATTCTAGACTAAACATCCGGAGATCTCCAAATAATAACATTAGGAGATCTCCTAATGTTTGTGTGGATCTTTGGATGTTTTGTATTGATCTCTTAATGTTTTGCATAGATCTCCCAATATCTCCTAACGACTATTTTTTTCTCTTGATGACCATAATTAATTCTAGACTTTTAAGAGTCCAAAAGTAGTTAAATGTGGCATAATTGTATGCAATTCATCCCCTTTTGAATTTTGATTGAGGTAATTGTAGCTAGTGTAGTAAAATGAATGCATAACCTTTATGAATGTTCAATGTGATTGTTGGAATTCAACTAGTGAAATTCATGTATGAATTTATGGACATAGGATGAATTGAGGTTTTTGTACAACAATGCTAGTATGTGAGCCCAAGAATGCGAGCTTGTGAGCATTGAGCCTACTGATTATAGGTACCTATAATTTAGATACCACATAATAGAGAAGGTGTATGTATCATAAACACCTATAATATGGGTATTTATAACATATATACCCTATAATCATAGACGGTTTCTATGGTATATACACCTATAATATAGGTGTGTAGTATTATAGGCTTATGGGCTCACACTCCTATGCTCACATAAAAGCAACCCTCGTTTTAGTACAAAACCACTAGGTCTAGCGCTTATTGGTAGTAAGTTGTAGCTTTTAACTTAGGGAGCCCATTGCTTGGGTCTACATTCTCCACTAGCCTAAATTCTATAGGATATTTTTGCCTTAATTGGTAGAAAACCTCATAAAATTTGGTATGTTGAGAAGGAGGGAGTATTTTTGAATCGTGGTATAAGATTTTTTGACATGCCTTTTGCATGATTGTTGGAGCATTTTTGAGGAGTGTGGAGTCTATGTTTCATTGTGTTTGTATTATCCTTACATTACAATTGTTTTGGCTGGGCATTGTTTAGGTGTTGGTGGCCATTGTGAATAATTCACTAAACATTGCATTCAATGAATGCCAAGAGAGCTATGCCACCATTGTGGAATAGAATCCTCTTGAGTGTTGCTTACTTGCTTCATTTATTAGATGCTTTCACATCATGGTGAGGTCATGTTAAAATTGGAAGTGTTGAGAATGATGTCTCAATACCCCAAGATAGTATATTTGTAGGTAGAACCACAAGTAGCCTTGATCTTGTCAATCGCAATTTTCATGGCCAAATCATGTGATTCATTTAAGGAAAAATTTATAATTCATTATAAACCTTTTAGACCTGGAAACCATGTGGAAAGAAGAATTGAGTAGTTGATGCCTACTATTTGAGAACCAATACAAGGAATTTTTTCAATAGAATCAACTCCAAGCCATGCACCACAAAAGGTAAGAGGTGGAAGGTCATTGTATTCACCTAATAAGGTAGAAGCACCCAAATGTGACACTTATTTTGATTCTCTTGATCTTGAAGGTGCATAGAGAGAAAAATGATGTGCATGTGTCAAGAAATGGATTAGGAAACCAACAAAATTGGTTTCATATTTTTCCAAGCTTGTATGAATATTATACGAATTTTTGGAAAAAACTTTGTAGATGCACCTATTGTGGACACTAGACTAGCACCAAAGTGGGTAGGGAAACATCTGAAAGTGACTATAAACTTGGATCATGAGTGGGTGATTGGCCACTTCTTTGAAGAGTGACTACTTCTTGGAATTGCACTTGTCTACTTTGGGTCCACTTGCACTCAAATTTAGGTCATTTTTAGATGCTAGAGAATAACTCGTGTTAAATTTGGGTGCTTCTACCTTAGTAATATACTAGAGTTTAGTTGCACCAAATGAACTAGAAGGAATGTTTTGAGGATTTGTGCTAATTGTTTTTACCTTAACCCCCTTAAACCCCTAAACTTATTCAAACATATAAAATCACCAAAAATTTGAGTTTTTCTCCATTTTGTACATTTGAACTAAAAATTTCAGCACTAAATCTGCACTATAATCAAGGAGTGGAAGGAATTAGGGGGCAAGTGTGAAAAGGTAGTAAGATGAATGAGTTTTGAATGAAGCTAGCAAAAGGCTCCAACACTCCTGTGCTTAACCCCAAAAGGACCAAGGTGCATTTTTTGGCAACCTAGAAATTTTAGGCAAGTGCATGTGACTAGAGAGTTCCATGTTTTTAACCCAAATTTTAGTAGAACGTATGGACAAGGAATATCTTTCATGTGCACTAAATTTCAAGACATTTGGAAATATGAGTCAAAAGTTATGGCCTAATATGTAGTTTGTTTCTCAACTCGGGTTATCCGGGCAAATCTGAAAAAAAAAAGCTTTTTTCAAAAATAAAAATTTGAAACTGGTATTCTCTTTCTCTCTCTCTCTCTCTCTCAAAAATTACATTTGCCACACAAATGGCAAAATGACAAAAATTACACCATTTCATAAATGATTGTAGAGTTGTCAAATGCATACCCACAATGGACGTAGTTCCTATGAACGCTCTATAATTGAGTAGCAATACAGAAATAGTCCCACCAAATAATACACCACTATAAAGTAACCATGGGTTAGCTCAATATGGATAAGAAATATCCTATGGGTGACTTTCCTAGATACTTTTAAAGGCCATATAACCAATGCACCCATCCTATCAAAAATCGAATCATTTTTGGTGACACAAAATTGGTAATAAACCTTGCCCTTCAATATTGTAGGGCAAGCATATTTAAAGTCCAAAAGTTGTGGGATGAATAGTGCAGGCAAGGAATTTTTTTAATAAATTCTTGTAATTCATTCATACCTGAGAAATAAACTGGATGGACTTTGGGGAACAATCATGCTAAGAAGGAGTGAAAAATCCAAATTGGTGGGGGTAGTGGATGGCAGGTACTGTACATTAGCATGCTCTGATAATGATGCATCACACATCAGCTGATTTGAAGATCCCAACCAAAAATCCATTTAACATAACCATACAGTGACACATGGGTATCTTCAAGAACTCAGTAACTAGTAGGTTCTTGGGGCATGTAGTTTTGGACATACATGATGAGATGGGCATGTCCAATGCATTACCTAAACATCTGGAGAGCCCCACAGAGCTGCCATAGTGAGCATAGTGGAGAGCTAAAATACAAGAATTAGGATGCTGGACTGTTGAGAGGGTTATTTGGCTATGCTATTCTATGAAACATTAGTAAGCTGGGGATCTTTTTGAGTGGTGATATATAGTGGATAGTAAAGGAGCTGTGAAATAGAGAGTTTTTGTGCCACAACTTACATACTTGGTGATACACTCTTGTGGCATTCAGGACTACTTCAATAGTATACACCATGAGTAACAAGGTTTGAGAGGAGAAATCACAATGTTCTCAAATGGCTTTTTCCTTGCATCTTTTTAAGTCTTTTGTGCTATGTTTTGGTTTGTGAAAAGGATAACAACTGGTCCTTGGCTTAAGACACCTCACGCACATAAACTAACACACTTCTTGTTTGTTGGCTTGCATGGGCGTAGGTGAGGCCAAGACCCTCAAGCTTTGAGCATTTCACAAGGACTTCAAAAAATTTTATGCTTCATGTTTATTCTAAACTTTGAAGCTTGATGCTATATTAGGATTTAAACACATGGCAAATGCTTGATGTCATGGCTTTGTAGAAGTAGCAAACATACTTGCTTTTGGAAATTGATGCACAATGATCCCACCCTTGGTCCTAACTATAACATGGGAAAAGCATGACGCATGATAAAAAATGTAAAGTGATTTTCTTAGAAAAAATTGCTTGCGAAAAAATGGATATCAAAAAATGCTTTGCAAGGTGCTGCCGGATGGGGTCTGAACTTGGCAGGGGTTTGTTAGAAAGAGCCCATCTTGACAAGGTGATGTCTTCTCTCTCTCTCTCTCTCCCTCTCTCTCTCTCTAAAGCTATGAACCATTCCATTTTGATCAATGAGTCAAAAGTTATCAAGATTTTTTGTTTGACGGTAATTATGGATTCTCTACTCTAAAATAAACTTTAAAGTCCTTTATCTTACTCAATTTTTGATATTTTTGGAAAAAATAAAAACCTTAGATGTAGATTGTTTATTACAACATTACAACCATTGGGGCTTGGCATTTTTCAATTCCATTACTAAATTGTTAACAATTTAGTAATTTGAATCATTCTCTACATCTTTCTATTTACTATTTTTTTCCTATATGTTGCACAATTCCAAATGATCTGAAAATTTTTAAGCATGTATACAACTTGCCTTGAAGAATGAACCTCAAGAAGCACCACCATTTTGGACATTTTTTCATACAAATGTGAGCTTGTGAAGTGTAGCTGCCCGTTTTTTCACAGAGCAAAAAACAATATTTTTGTAACTTCAAATGCTAATATCTTGCGATCTACATAGTGAAAATTTCTGAAACTTTTTCCACATCTTCTCAATCTAGTTTAATACAAGATCCTATGGTTATATGTGTCCAAAAAAGACATCTTTCAAAAATTTGGGACTTGTATTAGAAATGGTAGTCTTTGAAAGTTTTGGTGATAACATAGTCAAGGAACTTTTGGGGTTAAGCAATGAGTTAGCTTTGACTTAGAGGAATTCGGAAAATTATTGGATATAGGACAAGGTCTTCATTTCCCTCTCTACTTGTTGGATATATGGAGAATGATTTGCTTCGATTGGAGGGTTCTTTCTCAGGAACTTTGAATTTTGGCTTCCAACTCTCCATACCTTGATTTTATTTTACTATCTACTATTGTCTAACTTGCAAGTCTAGAGAGTTTTACAAGTTATATATGGTGATTTTTCTCGCATTTCCTTGGAATTTAGGGACAACAACTACACAAGCTAGTGCTAACCTCACAATTGTACAAACACCCAATTCCAACCTTTGCCAAAGGAATATATTGCAAACTTTGTACTTCATTGATAGCATAACAATGACAATGAACATTAGTAATTGCAATGCAAAATTAATCTTGGATTTAGATACCATTCACATTTATAGTAATGAAAGATTTTCTTAACACCAATGTTCTCTCATTGTAAATACAAGAATAAATTAGACAATAAAACAAGCCTAGTGGATTCAAGGCCTTTTGACTTAATATTAAGCTAAATTTGGAAATTGAATGTACGAAAAAAGTCTTTAGAGACATGTACCTAGAATAAGATAATGTATTTGTATATTTACTAAATAAAGAAAAAATAACCAAAAAGAAGTTACCCTACAAATTGGTCAATCTTAGTCAAATTCGTTTTTCTTCACTTCAAAATCATTGAGAGTTTGCATCTTGTAAAATATGTAACCAAAGCCCTTTGAAACTTTTACAAAGGGGGGGTCATTTCGTCTCCTTAATGATGTGCAAAGTGTACAAAATCATTAGTTATTCTCCAATGAAATAAAAATAACCAAATTGTACTTATTTTAATCCATGAATGATCAATGGGCTATTTTAAGGTTGTTGTAATGTTCTCCAAGTTCTCCCAACATCTTCAAGCATGGAAAAATGTTTTTAGTCTTTCAAAATGTTGACACATACTAAAGTGGATATTCAAATGTTCTAAAATTAGTATGCTATAGAGAAACTCTTTTTATGTGGAAATAGAATAAAATGTCCAATATTATCTTTGTATTGAAAAATGAATTATTTATTATATGTCATAGTTAGGTTTCTTTTTGGTATTTGCATCACTTGATTGTAATTGCAAGGGTGGTTTTAACTTTTAAGCAAAAAAAATCTAACTTAAGTTTCTATGTTTATTTTCATTTTATCTTTTAAAAATAATAGAAAGTCATTACTTTCAATCTAATTTTATTACTCCCATGTATGACCTTGTGTAGGATACATAACTTCAATACAACTTCCAAGGCATTGTTTGGCATGGGCTAATCTAGTGTTCAATATGATCTCAATGTTGAAAATTATACTATTTGTAAAATGTAATGAAGTTTTCATCATCATTTATTTCATTAACCAATGTAATATATAAGTTATTCAACATAAACAAATTGTTATATTTGATGAATACTGAAAGTTAAATGGTTATAAATTTATTTGATAAAAATCTAAAAAGTTTTTTGAATTAAGTTTAAATGGATAATTTCTAAGCATCATGTCTAACATTTTCTATTTGGATTCATCTTTCGAAGACTTAGTTGAAAAAGTCAAGTTTTCTACCAAGTTCAGTTTTTTTCCCATTGATACCCTTGGGCAATTAGAGTTTAATTTTTTTTTGTTATTCTATAAATATAAAATCTATTAGTTTGTGAGGTCTACAATGCATATAATGTGTTCTCAATAAGCCTCTTGTGAAGAAAAGTGCACTAAAGTAAAATGTTTAGTAAGACTTGGACCTACAAACCAAATCTAATTGTTTAATTTTAAAAATATTTTACATTAATAAATTAAAAAATTATTATATATAAGAAAATCCATTATTTTTCCAAAAAATCATTTAAATTTATAATTATAAAAAGTAAAAATAAAAGTAAATTTTTTATTATAAATAACATACCTCAAAATGTTAATATATTCCATGATTTTATTTATCAAATATATATAATTTATATTTTCAATAACTTGGGCCTTGTGCAATATGGCTAGTACTTCAAATCAACACAATTCAAACAATGTATACAACAAACATGTTGAATCTAATTCAGAAAGTGATGATGACATGAATGATAAAGGAATATGGTTAGGATTTTTGGAATCAATTGAGTATACAAGAAAAAGAGCTCTTGAAGGGCATCCCATTTTTAGCAAGGTTGGTGGGTGTCCAACAATAGGATTGGATCCAAACAATAACTTTTCATATTTATCTCAAACTATTTGTGGGATTTGTAATGGCCCTTTGCAATTTCTTTTGCAAGTATTCCATGACAAAGATGATCTTAGAGGAATACCCAGTCAAGCAACACTTGTATTTATATGCTCTAAAATGACATGCTTGCAAGAAGACCAACATCAACAATACAAACAATTGGAAGAAAATCCTAGCCGAAGCGTAAAGGTATTTCGAATCCAATCACCTCATATATACTCTACATTGGAAAATGCAATGCAAAAAGGTAATTCAAATTGTTCAAAAGATAAAACAAAAATGTGGCTAGAGATGGAGCTTTTTATTGAGAAAGATGACAATAACAATGCAATAGAAGATGAAAATTCTAATGATGATATAATGGAAGTGAATCCAACAATAGATGGTGTACGACAAAATCCTTTAGAATATCCCATGCAAACTGAGTCAGATGATGAGTTTGAAAGTATGAATTTGAAGGAGCCTCAGGATTTATCACGAGATGAACAAGTGTGGGAAAAGTTCATGGTAACAATTGCAAGGGCACAAGATCAAGTGTTGAGGGTGTCCAATTCTCTACAAGCAATGCCTTTATGGCTTTCTCTATCAGGACAACCAAATGATGTCAACATTCGTGCATGCACCCGGTGTGGCAACCAACGGCAATTTGAATTTCAAATTATGCCCCAACTCCTTAGTTTTTTAGACCTTGATAATGAATCCAATTCTATAGATTGGGGGACCATTGTTATCTACACTTGTAAGCATGCTTGTTTAACTAGTCCTAGTACAAGTTATGTAGAAGAATTTGTTTGGATTCAATTACATCCTGACTCTTGTCAAAACATAGAAGCCTATAACTCTATACAAGGCACCATCATTTAGATTTTGGTTGAAATTTTAAAAATTTCATGTAGTTTTTGCGCATTAATCGTGTATTCTTTTACTTTGAGTACTCATCTTGTATATATTTTTTGGAAATTCAACCAATTTTTTAATATTCAAAAATTCTCCTTTGCATAGTGCATTTTGAAAAGCATTTCTACTAGCATCAACCAAGCCCTTCATGGTCTTCAGTCACGTAGGTGTTTGTCACTTGAGCCACTTGGGGGTGAAAATATACTTTTGTTGTGTTAAGGAAATTTACTCATTAAAGGTTAATTAATTGCTCACGTCTTCCATATTTTCAAATTCTTTTATAGCTTTAGAGAACTCTATTTGAATGTGAGTCTACAATTATTTTTTATCTTGAATTTCCTAAGTGAACAAATTATTGAGTAAAATACTAACATGTCTTCACAAACAATCAAGACTTTTTCTATAAAAGAGGATACAATCTTCTATTTTATAACTTTTAGTTCACACCAAGAGATTTCCTAGTAAGAAGGAAATAAAGTAAATACACCGGGAAGCATCCAAATAAGCACCTAAGTATTGTTCATATTATTAAATTATCTAAGTTTTTGTTGAACCTTGTTAGCATTGAAAACAGGATGCTAAATTCTATTGAATATTTATTTTTTGGACATCGTATGAATACTTTTAATTCTCGAAATGTATCCAAAATCAAAGGTATATTCTTGTATTCACAAGGCGTGGCACCCATGTATTTTAGGCAAGAATTTGCAAGGTAAACATATCCCTTACCATCCATTTAGCAATTATGCTTTATGTCTGAATGAAATACATTTCTTCTTTGTTGTATTTATGCCTCTAGAACATGAGGGTAGAATTGAGTGATGGATATTAATGGATATGTCTATTCTAGAGGTCAAATGTGGAACCACAATAAAGTGTAGTATATATATATAGTTTTAGAAATTTTGATAATTTGTCCTTTAGAGACAAATAACAAATAAGAAAGAATGCATTCTTCTAAAATAGATTTGAAGAATCAAATTAAGTCAATTACACTAATATATTGTTAAAAAAAGTGGTCAGGGTTTGGAGACTAAACAATTGGCCACTTAGACATGGGATTAGGAGACAAATTGACATAGCAGTTATTCGGATATTGAGATTTGTAGAGTTCTTTGAACTAGAATTGTAGATTTAATTGTCTTTCCATTTTTTTAGCTTACTTATTTCAATTATCAAATTTTGTGCTTGTGCTCTTGATTAATAAAAATTTGAATTTGACAATTTATCTGTATTTGTATGTGCTTTGTATTTACCAATGATTGGCTTTATTTTCTTATATGTGTTTATTTGCTTGTGATTGTCATTTTTATTGCAAGTTTGATAAATAGCCAAGCCCCAAATTGACAGTTTATGTATTTGTTGAGACAATTGGGCTTTGAGAAGGTTTTGTAGAATTTTATTGAATCATTTGTGGTGGATTATTAGCCAAAAATTAGCTTCATTAGATTAATTGACAATTTATCTTATTGAAATTTGCATGCCATTTTAATTTGTAAGACTCAAATGATAGTCAAGTAGCTAGTTATTGGATTTTATTTCATGAAGTTTAAGACTAACATAGTCTAATTGCCAAGAATGGCTTGTTCTTATTTTGTGTGGACAATTTGTCTTGATGAGGGTTGCATGAATTATTGATTAAGTTTAAGATAGACAAATAGTCAAAGATTGGTTTATCTGAAAATGTGACAATTAGCTAGTAATTGGCAGATTATGTGATTGTAGTGACAAATTGTCTCTATAAAGATTGCTTGAACTCAATAGTAAAGATTGTGTGATGTATGTCAATTTATGTGCTAACTAGTATTGGCCAAATTGACCTAATAGAGACAATGGCAAGCCTATACAATGCTAATGTGTGGTATTGGCCAAATTGACCCAACAAGGATGATGGGAAGCTTATATATGCTAACCCCTAGTATTGGCCAAATTGACCTAACATCACTAGAAGAAAACATTGTTGGTTTCAACAAAATCTAGGTGACACAAAATGCAGTCTTTTGCCAAAAAACATAGTTTTTGCATTGGCCTAAATACAGTTTTTTGAAAACTACGTTGAGGCCAACGCAAAAACTACGTTTTTTGGCAGAAAATTGCATTTTGTGTCACCTAGATTTTGTTGAAACCAACAATGTTTTCTTCTAGTGCTTGAATAATGGCAAGCTTATATATGCTAACCCATGGTATTGGCCAAATTGACCTAGCAAAGATGATGGCAAGTTTATATATGTTAACTTGTGGTATTGGCCAAATTGACCTAATAGGGATAATGGGAAGTTTATATATGTTAACTTATGGTATTGTCCAAATTGACCTAACAAAGACAATGGCAAGTTTATATAATGCTAACTTGTGGTATTGGCCAAATTGACCTAACAGAGACAATGGCAAGCTTATGTATTAATCCACGGTATTGGCCAAATTGACCTTGTAGAAACGATGCCATGAGTAGTGGATTATGTTAATTGGACAAATTTGACATATTATATAGAAAATTGAAACATACTTATTGATCTGTGCTCTTGGACAAAAATGAACACTCCATACCAATGGAGTCAGTCTATACATATACTGGACAATTTGACCACCATATGAAGCTTAGTACATCAAGTCATATTGTTTGACCACTACACAAAAATGGATTGAAATTATATTATCAATTGGACAAATTGACCATAGCTAGTGCAAACTGATTATAGTATGGAGGAAAGAACTAATAGCAAGGGAGTGTTTTGTAAACCAATTAAGAGACAAATTGACCACATATTTTCATATGGATCAAAAACGTAGTTTGATTTGTTAATTGATCACAACAAGTGAAGGAAAGTTAGAAATGCTTTTGGGTGACAATGAAGCTATTTAGAGGATGTAAACTTAGGCAACCACTTTTTCTTTCTTGTTGTCATGCTCTAAAGTAGACAATCATAAATATCTTGCAAATTTTTGTATGACTTTAAATGTGTGTGCCACTGATCGCCTTCTATTGTATTTGACAACTTTTATCTCTTTACTTGAAATTTGAATTTCAACATTGAAAATGATTTATTTTGAATTCAAACCCAACAAATGAATTCTAGCTAATAAATTTTGAGTTCTACTCTAATTTGAAATTTTCCAGAATTCCTAAAATTAAATATTTTATTGCAATTTGAAATAAAGGCTATTTTAACCATGGAATATTGATTTTTTAATTATAGAATGATATAGGATCTTTGTTTAAATTGGAATATTAAATTTACTACAATAAAACTCTAAAATGATAAAAAATTCACATTCTTATTGTGAAAAAATAGAGCATAAATCAATAAGGAATTTAAGGTTTGAGAAGCCTCCCATGGTTAAAAACATAACAAAAAGAAGCATGTAAGAGACAAAAAAAAAAAAGAGTGGTTGCGATTGTGATATACAAGACAATAAGAGTCTTGATGTGAAAGGCCACCAATATGTTCAATGTGAAAAATGAGGGTGATGGCAAAAAACATATGCTACTTTGGTTGCAATTGGAAGTAATATTAGGAGCACCACTAACAATGGAGTTCAATGTTAACCACACTAATTGATTTAAAACTATTATAAGCATTTATTCTTGATGAATTTTTTACCAACTACTTTTAAAAATATTGTTTTTTCCAAGTAGTATTGATATCTATGCTCTTGGTGAAAATATTCATCAAAAATAAAAATTTGTGGCAATTTTAAATCAATAAATGTGATAAACTCTGTACTCCATAAGTAATGTAGAAATTCTTTCTTAAACATCATGTTACTAAAGTGTTCAAATTAATCTATTTTTCAAAATTTAGAACTCAATTTTTTTGTCCAAAAGTTATGCACAAACTAGATTAACCTTTTAAGGATGAAGAAGCTTATATTGGATATCATATTTTCTTTTCAAGAAGTTTGTATGAAGATTTCTAATTGTCCAAGTAATTTTTTTAAACCACACATGCAATGTTCTTGACTCAATGTCAAGCTAGTGCAGCAAAAGATTACATCCATATAAATTATACTTTCCGCAAAATGGCCAATAAAAATGGTCATTTCAATTTTGACTCATAAAGCATAAAAATTTTGAGGTGAAAATTGATTCATTTTTAATGATTTAATGAAAATTTTCAAGAAAATTGATACTATGATGTTTTTACAAACCATGCTTCTATGAAGATGAAATTGCACTAAAAATTAATGAAAGAATGCTTTTAAATATTAAAAAAATGTCTACTATAAAACATATAGAAGAACCTATTTGCACAAAAGGCATGTTGAAGATTAAAAGATTCAATATTCTACACTAAATTCTTGACAAAATCATATTTAGAGCTTAGACTAGTGAAAACTCTACTTGATTGAACTCCACATGAAATTGATTGGGTACTGAACACATATCTCTACAGTCATTTGACTTTAAGTTTTCAAATAATTCACGAGAAACAAAAATTGAAAATATTGAAAATTGTGATAGTTGACTAAAAGTATATTTTACATTATTTGTATAAAATAGAAATGCCTCAAAGAAGATTATAAAATTTTTAACCTTCAAAACAAGAAAGATAGAATTTCAAAAACAAATTCCCTAAAAATTAGTAAAAATAGATATAAATGGCATAAAAAATAATTGAATTGTTATAATTATAGCAATACAAATGGTGATGTTTAATTTCAAATAGTAATTGAAAGTTCTGAAAAAAGGAGACTAAATACATGCTAATGGATTAGATGGAGGTGTCTAAAAGAGGTCCAAAAGAAAGTTTTTTAGGATTTATTTATATTTGTTAATTTGTATGACTCGACCTTTAACCCCTCAAGACCTAAGAAATTTTTGACAATGGAGGTTTTCAATGAATTGTCCCACTCTGATATTTTTTTGTATATGGGTGTGTTTGAAATTTTTTAATTGTACAAAAGTAAAGACTGCTTTGTCTAGTATGCATAGAATTAATTGTGAAAAATATTGCCCACTGGATTTTTAGACTATAATCATTTGGATGATCAACTTTACAGGCTAAAGTGTAGCTTTTGAAGAAGAAAAATTATAAGAAGATGAATAAATCTTTTTTAATCCCCCCCTCCCTCCAATTTTTTTTATTGGAATCTAAGGCCAATGAAATATTTTTAATTTCAAAAATAAGAAATAAAAAGCTCTTTCAAATTTGTACACATTTCAAATAGAAGGAGTAGAAAGCCCAAACTAACCAAATTAGATCCTTCAAAAAAGTTAAAAATTTATATATGCATCAATATAATTTTTTTTTAAATGTATATTACTAGCATATTGTTTGGAACATTGTAAAAAAATAGAAATCATTCTAACTATTTTGTGTTCTTGATCAAACTAGATTGAAGCTTGCATTTTTTAAATTGTTAAAATTGCAACTTTGAAAGAATTCCCTCTAGAGCCAATTTGTTTGTACACAACAAAGACTACAAATGTGCAAGAAAATGTTTTTGTCATCTCTATTATTCCTTTCATTGTAAGAAAATGATTTTTTCTCTTTTTTTCTATTGGATTACAATTCCTAAATAAATTTTGAAATACTTCTCATATTGAAATTTTGAGAATTGAGAAAATGCAACAAGTATGTCCACTTGTTATTTTACAAGATCCTTTTTTACAAAATATAGAGATTTGTTTCACCCTACCAAGAATTTGCCTTTGAAAATTTGAAGAGGACACATCATGTCCACTTAGTCCTTCAAGGGTTAACAAAAAGAAGTTTAATCTAATTTTAAAGAATATTTTCATTGGCACAATACAAGGTGGAAACAACTTGGTTATAAAGCAAATACACCCAAAAGTAATATTGTTGAAGTCCATCTCTCTTCAAAAAAATGAAATTAAGTTAAAACTAATTGAAGAAGACTATCTCAAATCCTTTTATGGTATTTTGACTAATGGGATATGTTGGTCTATGTTGAAGTCATAGAGAACCTATCTCTTGTAATTAGCATACATGTAGCCTTGTCCCCCCCCCCCCCCCCCCGTCCAGCCTTGAAAATCCCCTACTGTCAAATGAAAAGAGAGGAAAAAAAAGGCAACCTTACCTATCGTCGATAGGGACTTCAGAAACAAAATGATCACAGCCATTGATGTAGTTGATCATAGCTATTACAAGGGGTACTCGTACAGAATATAGATACGAAAACAAATGTGGAAGTATGAATATGAAATTACAAATACAAAATACTGATATGGCAAACATGTTTGAAATATCCCATATTGTTTGTCAACCACATTGATCTCATACAAATACAAACGTGGGGTGGAAGGAGGGTCTGTTACAAGTACCAATTTCAATGAATGAGAGAATGACATGTATATGCATTTTAGTTATTTTGGAAAAGTTTAACCACAAATGGCACATGGATCCTTTTTGAAAAGCATTTGTGATTTTCCTTGAAATTGACATTCTCTCACTATATTGTATCATAGTAAGTCATAGAGATCCTACCATTGACTGTATACCACACTTTAAATAGACAACATGATTCAACTTCCATGAATTATCCTTAAAATCTCACAATGGCTTGGGAGACTCTATAATTTTGTCTTAACCCCTAAAGTTCCAAAGTTCCTTTGGGGGACCCTTGGGATTTCAGATAGGCTTTTGTGACTTCAATTTTTGACATGTTTTTTGAAACTTTTTAGAAGATTGGAAAACACATTAGATTTATGGGAATATAATTTCTATCTGAATTGGTGCCAAGGAACAAAATTTATGCCACAATAAACATTTCTTTTAGTTCATTGAGCAATAAACAAAACCACAAAAATTTCAAAAAGATTCAATTTTGTTTCTTGTAGAATGTATTTTTCTCTACATGGAAAGCTTTTATTCATTTCATTTGGATTAGTGATATGAAAGTTATAGAGCTTCTTATTTTGTGGATAATCATAAGAACTTCTTCAAAAAATAATATATTGAATTACATTTTGAACTCAATTTTTCCAATTATCCAAAAAAACACTTCCTCAAGGTTTAATATACTTGTTAGAGGTAACTCACTGTAGGAATTAGAATGAGTTTCAATTCCATCTTAGAGCTATCAGTGATTTAGGTCTTCCTTCAATCTTCTACCTACTTCTATTTAATAATTTTTCAAAGAATGAAAATTCATTCTTTTGTTTTGAATTTTCTTTTACTTAGATTGTAAACTCAATTCTTCAACATTAAAATTTTTAGTACTAATATCTTTAGTGCAAAATTTTCTAAGTAAAAAGACTCAAAATCTTATAATCTAGTTGTGCAAGATGCCAAAAAAACTTATTTTCTTCACTTTAAATTCAAATATTTTGCAATAGCCATAGTCAAAGTTTTAAAATTTTCTTCTACACATTTAAAAACTAGTTCTAGTGCAAGATCTTCTAGTTAGATTTGAAAGAAGAATTTAAAAAAAAAATTTCAACACTTTGCAATAAGAATGACAATTTTGAGTGTTTTTTGATGAAATAAGGCCTTGGGACTTTGGGAATTAACTTTCAATCACTCAATCAATCTAAAATGTATAGGTATCATCCTTTCGAGTATCAATATGTCAATTTACAACATCTTATTTCATCCATCCAAATTTTTATAGAACTTCTGATGTTCGTTTCCAAACATGTGTACAACATGGATTAGTCTTCTACGGTAAGTTGGACTTTATAACATATCTTCACATTTCTGGAAATTTGAACTATCAACCTCAAGGACTATTACGGATTACTACTAAATCTACCTCTCCATAAACAAGCAGCTACCTCTGTCCTTGTAATACTGTCTTGCTTTTCAAGCGAAGTCCTACTCAAACTTCCTCACAGGCAACAAATCTTGTTCATTTTTCATGCAGTTACCTTACAACTTATAAGCACCAGTTCCATGACACACACCCTTTGCAGATACTAATCATCATAAAACATCTTTATAAATAAAATGAAGCAAAATTTACGATCACAAATGTCACGCTGCTGATGTTACTGTAAAAGAAGGAAAATTTGAGCAAGATTAACATGTCGGCTAGATCACTGCACTAGTTCCAGTACAACAAGAAACGAGTTGTTAGCTTGTCAAGCTCTATTTTGGTCATAAGATGGGGATACATATGACCAAGTTAGTGCATTCCGCTATTCTCTACCTCCTTGGCACCACTACAGCCTACAGTTGGGAAAAATTGTTATTGAAAGCAGAAAGCCTTCACCTCACAAAATCTGGGACAAAATCATCCAGGTATGGCTCAAAGGATTTGGGCAAGGTGCTAGACCTGGAGATAGACTTTGGTGGGAAACGTATTGGAACATCTTTTCCCTCAGGTGGCAACAGGTTCACCTTAATCCTGAACATAGGCAGATTACATGATGTCAGTTTTAAAAATCATGATCTGGTGAAACCCATGGCAGGTCATTGAGGGAGAAAAAAAGGGGGTAACAAGATTGCCAAACCAGAAAACACAGTTCTTATTTCTAAAGCTGCAGATTATGGTTGTGTAAACCCTAAACATCACAGCAGGTCTTTGAGGCCGAATTTTCAGTCTACTTTGAAAACTAAAGGAATAAGCAGGAACTAAGTTAGTTATCCTAGATGGAAAATGTCTTGGTCTGGTCTGCAAAAGATGTTACTGACTGTCCAGCTTGTTCCTCAGTGTTACAATAAGTTTTCTTTGAAAACCGAACGCGGCCATGCCCATCTGCACTAAGCCCCCCCCCCCCCCCCCAAACAGAAATTGAACCAATTCTCTAGTTGTTAACTTGCCCTAATGATCCAATCCAGTATGGGGTCTGAAGCAGCTCTAAATAAATCAATGATGAGTTTAATGAAATTACTGCTACAAGGCATGCCTCCACACCAGGGACTTTCATCAAACATGTGAATTTGCATAGCAAATTTGTCAAGTGAATAGCTCATATGATGCACCAAAGCATGGCTATGGACTTGGGACACAAATTATAGATCCTCAAAAACATTAACTTAAATACTTTTTACCTGGCATGAACATCAATATATTCATCTGTCTCGTCCAGAATTTCCTCCTATCACACAGCAGCCAAGACAGATTAGCCATGTATTTGCTGCAAAAATCAGCTACAAATATTGCCTTAAGTAGAATAAGGACATGGGTAAGATATGGATTAAACAAAGGTATATGCAGATTTCTGAGAATGTATGCTAATCTCTTTACTTCCATACCCTTTACCAAGAAATGACTCTCTGGATACTTGAGGACTTAATAATGCACTGTTCAAGAACATGCATATGAAAATTTCTAGATCTTGGTGACGCATAGAAATGCCAGTTGACATTCTCTGCAGAAATATCCTTCAACTTCATCTCCACCTCCAAAAGTGAAAAAGAGGTTATGAATTATCAAATTCTCTGAAGTGAATAATGTTTTTATGAGGGTCTTCATCCCTCATTGCCAAAAAAATAAGTAAAAAAATAAAGAATGTACAGCATGAAGTTAGTGATATTGGCAAGGCATAATATGTACAGTACATGATATCTACAAAGGATGTAAAATCTTGGAGTAAAACTATTAACTCTTGGTTAAATTTTGTTAAATTTTAGTAGACTGCTAAACCTAAATGATTGGCAAAGTGACATACAACCAATATTGCCGAACATCGCTGTTCTTTTTTCAGCGCAGGTGCAAACCCCCCGTTGAAACATGTTGGAAAACACTTAGACGTTGCTTCAACCTCCCTTGAAGTTAATATTGCTTCAACAGGGGGTTTGCACTACTGAATCATGAAAACATTATGTGCAACATGTGGATAATCTTCCAAACTCCTCAAACATGCAAGTGCTACAAGGGATTCATGAAATTGAAGATTTCAAATGACTGGAAAAAGGCAGATACTCAAGCAGAATGAGGGGTACTGGAAAAAGGTCAGACCTGCAGAAGCTCCTCAATGACATCTTCCATAGTGATGACACCAGTCACCTCCTCATCACTGGAAAAGCTCGGGAAGTCCACCGACTCCTTTATATCCAACACATTGTTGGGTGAATGCTCCCATCCACGCTCTGACTTCTTGCTTCGCTGCTGCAACTCATCCGTGTCTTGAATTGAACTTAAAAGTGTAGCTGCCGCTACTGCAGCCTCTTCACCTTTGGACTCAAGGCCCCCCGAATCGTTGCCTGCTCTTCCAGGGATGTCGAGTGCCAAATATTTGTATGCTGGTAGGGACATGTCAACAATCACGCACTGTCAGTGATTAGTCCGTCTGAGCAGTAAATGCCAAATCGAATACTTACGTTAGGAGGTATTCAACAATCGCCCTACTTGTTCAAATGGTAAAATTTCTAGAAATTGGCACATTTCTAAACGCCCATATGGAACCTTCGGTCTATTCCAATCCTAGTTTTCAGTTTTTAGAGCTTGGTGCACTTGAACGTCACAATTTTGGCAGTCTGAAAAATGCCATTTTTAACATGTCTGACCACTACAGAGAATCTCAAAAAAGTACAGAAGGTTTCTCAATTCTCATGGGACCTTATAATTGATAGGTGGCAAGCAGGCATTCAACAAGAGAATCTGAGTTATAACTCATTATCAATTTCCCTCTTCATGGTTTCTATTATGGCACCCACTTTCGCAATGTCTCCCTTTTCCACTACCAGATCGTCCAATATCGAAAAGATTGTCACTTTTCAAGGGAGTCATTTTGAAACATCTATCTATACCAGTCAAAGTTTGCAAAGCTCAATGAATGCCACAATTTGGCGCTCTAAATCGCGCTACCAATATATCGAAATAGGCGTTCCTAGAGCAAACCCCTCGTCGAAACAACATTAAAATAACAACATAGAAACATTCTTTCAATCAAACAAGAGGTCAAAAATCCCCAATGTTGTTGTTTTTATGCTGATTCTTCTACATATGTCAGCAGAGGATTATCAACTAGTGCAGGGAAATATATTCGAGACCAACCAGTAGTCACTAATTAGAGCACTGTCTGCATCAAGATGTGAAAGTTAATGGCTTCGTCCTCGATTCCCTGGAACCAATAACAAAATCAAGTGCCAAGATCTACAAGCTGAATCCTGACTTTGTTGACACGTGAACATTCGTAACGAAGGGATGCTTACAAGCTTCTTACTTCTTGATTTCTGGTCCTTGCGACGGGATTGTTTTTTCATTTTAGCCGCCTTCCAACGATCCACTTTTTGTTCACGGTCATGTTTCAGGAACTTCGACTTTTCCACGTTGTACTTCACAACAACAGCCATGTGGCTGTGACCCTTCTGAAATTCATTTAGAATGTCATACAAGGGCATTTCTTCACCTACCCTGTCCACCAAAATATGCTCTTCAATTTGAGGCTTTCCTAATATGTGTTCAGAAAGAACATCGTAAACAATCGTCAACATTGCTGACTGGCTTGTCTTCAGAGCGTCAAAATTGTGGCAATGAAGTGCCCGAGCTCTAAAAACTAGGACAGAAATAGATCTGAAGTTCCAGACAGGCGCCATTCCAATTAATATGACTGTAACAGAAGCTGTACTAGGCATAATCAAGATTAGAAAAGCGTCACATGGTTACAGAGGAAGCTACAGCGTTATCAGTGCAAAACAGTGCTCATCAAATTACCTGGGGATTTTTCGGATTGTGCAATTTTTGACAGGTGTCTCGTCTTGGGGTCTGATACCCAGAAGATTCTTCACCTGAGAAAAGACACAAGGACTCTCCAATCAGCCTCCTGTAACTTCGAACTGTTAAACACCCGCTTTGTAATGTAGAAACGTAAAAGGTTTTCAAAGATGAGAAAGTGCCTGGACATGATCTATTTCTGGGCAAGGCACTTATGGGCGAGTGTCAAAGAGTACCAGTAGAAACGCTAATCGAGGCATACATACACATATTTGCAATGAGACGCATTTCCTAAAGTTTTGGGGGTCTTTTTCAAATGGGATCTGCAGTTCTAGCTTACTTGTTGCTGCACCCAGACTTATGGGATAAAAGCAGTACACTCACCTCTCCAAATCATTGCCTCATACATTTCATATATACTCAATGGCCGGAAACGGAACCCAAAAATTTCAGAACAGCGTTTCATTGCAGCTGTGTATATGTACAAAAGAATATCCACCCCTAACCAATGACTTCAAAATTACTTGTTTTCATTGCATTATCACTAGTGCAAACTACCTATTGAAACATTCAGAAAACATGGAGAACGCAACATTGGATGTTGCTTCAACCTCCCAATCTTGTTTTCTTGATGTTGTTTCAATAGGAGGTTGATCACTCAGATTACATGATATATATCATGACAAATAGTTTCACTACAAGACACACTTATTTACAAAAATTTACACCAAAAGTATAAATAAAGTCCACTTTTGCTCTGCATGACGAAATTTCATTAAAATGTTAATGTAGGTAAGGGTAAGGTTTTACCAGAACAAGACCAATGATATGGTTGGGTTTTTCGGAGTACACGGGTATTCGACTGTGTCCTATCGCCATGATGAGATTCATAGTTTCACTGAACATACAAGACAACCAATCAGAAAGCAAGAGAATTCCAAGGGAAAACCATATGGGCACTTCAAAGTCCTACTTTTCACAGCACTAGGCGCTTGAAATAACCAGTTTTTTCAGAGAGTTCAGCACTTGAATGTCACATTTTGGGCGTTCTCAAATCTTCCATATTAACAAATACATTCACGGAACAAGAGGACAGCAATCAGCTTCATGAATACTCAATAACTCACAGATCAAGCTTAGCATTCACATCCAAGGAGAACACTGAGTTAATGGGGGTCATTGCTTGAACTGCAGTCTTTTCCGACAATTCAAGAGCTCCAGCTATGATTGTTGTCTCGTCGTGTGTCAACTCTCCACCTTTACCAGCCTGTCGGAAAGAAATGTAACCGATAAGCAGTTTAATTTGAAGGTCTACTCCTCAATCCAAGCAAGAGTTACTTTACAATAATAAAAAAGTGATTGGATCTCCTAGAAAATGTGCAAACTACTTCCTCAGCAATCATGGTAGCTTGCCTCATTCCCATGGAATGCAACCAACGTTTTGAGTTCGGCACGCCGAAATAGAGCTGTTTCTCCAGGTCCAAGAATAAAATCCAACAACTGCACCAGTAACGTACAAAATTATAAGTAATCACTTTCCTTTGACATGCACTTCTCACACTGCAGAAGAGTATAATAGCATCATTTTGCTTCAATCAATGATAGTTTACAAGGTTAATTGGCCATGCCTTGCTAATAGGATAAGTAACTGGGAAGAAGACGATTACAAGCACGCGAACTGCAGGTGCCATAGCTGCTCCTATTGCCAGCCCATGTTGTGAGCATATGGCCTGGGGAATTATCTGTTACATCATGCTATCAAAGCTGTTCCCTTGATAATCGAGAGACAGTTATTAACTAGGTATAGTTAACCTCGTATATGTTAGTTGGGAGAATTTTAGTGTGTCAAAATGGGACTCTCAAAGTGCTGAAGATGAGGGCTTTCAAGTGCTCAGTTGCCGAAGGGACCCATCAGAGCTCTAAAATCTAAGACTGGAATAGATCTGAAATTCCAAATGACCATCTCACACCACTCGAGTTCTAAACGGGTATCTCAAACCGCTCTGATTTCTAGTTGAAGCCGTTTTCTAAATCCTCAGAGCTCTAGAATCCATGATGTATATAGATCTGAGATATAGAAATTGTCTCAAACCGCTCCAGTTCCGTACGGGCATCCCAAACCGCTTTGGCTCCTAGTTGAGAGCCCTTTCCCGAATGCACTAATTTTGTTAAATCAAACGTAATGAATATGACCATCGTACGCTAAAATGGTAGATTGCCATAGATTGAAATAGCCAGCTTCACACCATATCCTATCAACTTATACACAAGCATACTATTAAAAAGGTGAAACAGCTCGAGACAAATTAACTAATTGCATTGATGAACTCACCTCTCCAAATATCAAGATCAACGTCACGGAAATGAGAATTGCACCCCAAGCTGAAACCAAGGAGTCTAGAAAAATAGGAAGTGCCTACACATCACAACGTCACGAAGGAATCAAATTCCAGTGAGCAAAAGGGTAAGTACAATGACCAGAAGTGAACAGGCTAATCTCAATGCGTTTGGACTTCTCTTGAAATAATAGAAACACAGTGACTCGGGGTTAGAATTATTTAGTCATAGGCCACACTATGAATAATTTTTAATGGATAAAAGAGAATTTCGATGATAACCCTGTGAGCGAAATAGAATAAATCATTTCGGGTAATTTCAAAAATCATTACGTGTATTCAAAATGGCTGCATGTTCAACTTCATACACACCTCCATAGCCAGTGCGTTGCCTACGAGTAAAGTGCAGAGCAGTAAGTGCTGGTTCTTCACTACAGGCAGTATCTTCTCTGCATAAAGGAAGGCCCAAACCGTGTGTCAAACTGCAATCCATAACTTGGCATTAAATCTGCCACAAGCACACTCACTTTCATATTCGTTAAAATATAATGGCGTGTTTCAGAAAGTCGAACTTGTCACATTGAAGTGTAGGAAACTCTAAAAAACTAGTAGCGGTTAGATCTGAGGTTTCAGATGAGCGTCTGGAGACGTCCCAATTTCTTGAAATTTGCCATACTAAAAAACATATCGATACTTGATACCTTCTTAATCATCTCAATGAAGTCTAACTATCTACAGAATAGTCAACCATTTGAGAATAGGAGAAGGGCAGTAAACCACAAACACTTCCATCTCTTCCATTTCTATTCTGAAACTCAGTTTTCCAAGATTTTCTTGCTTCACCATTGAATCACCTACGATAGTAACATCTCCACTGAAATTACGCTAGGTAAATCAAATCTGAACCCTAATTGTAATACATTCTTGCCAATTTTGCATAGCTCATTATGAACTTTTACCAAAACCGGGCTCCGGATTCGAGTTACCTAGTACCTTGAGTCCACGATCTATGCCATTTTGGGGTAGAGAGCTGCTCAGTGAACACCCAGTTTAAGGAGAGAATGTACCAATGATGTACATTTCAGAGGGTGACGTCCCCTGAGCAGCTATCAAGCCGCCCTGTTTTAGGGCTGAGCATGTATGCACAATCAATACTGCAGAAATGATTTCATCAAAAGCTCCGGACCACATCATGTATCTGCAGAAATGAAGTCTTCAATGATTCGATGACCCTGAGGCGACTTTCTCGGTCCATGCAAGAATCTACTGAGGAGGATTTAGGGTAGCAGAATCAACAATCTACAAGCGTAGCACTATGTGTTAGCACAATTACATGACCAAATTATTCCCGTGTTTTGCCAGAGCTCGAAGACCAAACCTGCATGCTGCTTGTCTTGAGGGCTACCAGACTTGATGAGCACTTCCAGGTCCATAATGCCCAACGACATAAGCCCCAGCGTGAGACCCGACATCACCCCCGCAAAGATCACCAGCACGAAGCACACGACCAGGTACACCCAGAAAAGCGTCCCGCAGCACGACAGCTCGTCCACCATATCCTCGCGGATAATCACCAAACATACTTACCCCCAAAAAACGAATTCATCGTCCATTTTCAAGTGCCACCAAAGATCAATATAAACTATCCAGAACTAACAAAATTCCCGGGTCAATGAATTCGGTGTCATATGCATTGGCCCGCACAGTTGAATTTCTGCAGAAAGATTGCGGCAAAGACAGTCGAGGCAAAGTCCTTGAGATTGAGGCACACGCCAGCATGGTCATGAAGAGCTTTTGTTTACATCGAGACGACCTCACAGCAACAGAATTCGGTCTCATACACGATTTGGATTTCAATTCCTGGTAGTGAATTGCAGCAACAGCTATTGAATCAGCATTTCGGCTTCGCCGTATCTCAAAAGAAGCACGAATCTTCGTGCCATGGCAAGTTTGGGGCAACAGAGGGCTGTGAGGAGGAAATAGAAAACACAGCATATTATTATAGGGTTTGTTCGTCCAAGCCCTATTCTTTGAAGACCCTTGAAGATGAAGATTCCCAATCTTGACAGCAGGATGTTCTTTAAAGTCCCACATAATTGAACTTAAACATTCCAAGTTACATAGGTTGTTGTACCTCCTACTGTACTACATATATTAACCCCTAAACAACTAGCATGCATTTTTTGTCTATATAGCAATTTGGGGTAGATATGTGCGACTGGAGATTTCCACATTTTTGGCCCAAATTTTAAGAGAATGTGGGGACGAGGAATATCTTTAATATGCACTAAATCTTATGACATTTGAAAATACGAGTCAAAAGTTATGGCTTAATATGTTACTTTTTTTCATGAATGGGCAATCTAGGCAGAGTAGAAAAAAACAAATTTTTCATAAACAAAAACTTGAAATTGGTTTTCTAGAGTTAGAAAGCTTTGAATCATTCCATTTTGATCAATGAGTCAAAAGTTATGAGGATTTTTTGTTTGTGGGCAATTATGGGTTTTCTACTCTAAAATAAACTTTAAAGTCCTTTATCTTACTCAATTTTCAATATTTATGGAAAAAATAAAATCATAGGATATAGATTGTTTATTACAACATTGCAACTATTGGGATTGGCATTTTTCAATTCCATAATTAAATTCTTAACAATTTAGTATTTTGAATCATTCTCTTCTAGTGTCTACTTATTGTTTTTTTCCTATATGTTGTACAATTCCAAATGATCTAAAATTTATCAAGCATGTGGCCAATTTGTCTAAGAAAAAGAATCCAAAGAAGCACCACCATTTTGGATATTTTTTTGTAGAAAAGTGAGCTTGTGAAGTGTAACTACCTTGTTTTTCGCAAGTCCAACAAAATGATTACAGTGAACTTGAATGGTTTATATCTTGCAATCCACATGGTGGAAAATTCTGAAATGTTTACCACATGTTCTAAAGTCAGCATACTACAAGATCCTACAATTAGATATTTCAAAAAAGTTCTTTTTCAAAAATTTAATACTTGTACTAAAAATGATGGTTTTGGAAGCATATTCAATGAAAACATAATCATGGAACTTTAGGGGTTAAGTAATTGAACATTCGGACCTCTTCTCAATACTTTAGCTTTGATCGGCCTGTGAAATTGTAGGTATCCATTCTCAATAGAAACTCCGTTCGAAAATGTTGAATTTCAATAAAAAAAAATTCAAGCTGGATGCTGACTTGGTGCATGGGATGCTTTTATTAGTGTTCAATAAAATTTTAGATAACTTCATCACTTTGTATAGAAAATCTCCTACCAACTTTTCAGAAGGCACTTGCCAAAATAAATTCTCTTTTTTCCATTTTTTCTTCTTTCCAATAATTGAGCTCCAAGAATTATTAAGTTGAGTCATTAGGAAAATTCTGAGCTCTAAATAAGGCTGCCAGTATTAGATTTTCGGCACCCCGCAGTGCAAGTACAGAAAAAATAATTTTTTTAAATGAAATTTTTTGGAATAAAAAACAGTAAAAAATAAAAAATAGGAAAAAAATAGTAAATTTGACATGGCGCTGATAAGACACCAGTAGTGCCACGTATTTTCTGAATGCTTCTAATTCTAGAAAATTTTGAATAATGTTTATGATATTAGGGTAGTAACTAGATGATTTCAAGCAATTTACAACAAAACTCAACAAAATTTCCATAAAATCTAGAAAAATATTCAGAAGTAACAAACATTTGTAGCTAGACCAAAAACAAATTGTCAAAATCTAACTCATCAAGTCATCATCTAATGAATTTTGATTGCATTAGCCCCAAAAGGAATGACTAAAGCTTGGCACTACATGAATTTTCAATTTTCCAAGAGATGGAATTGCCTTTGTAGAGTTTCACGACACTTTCACTTCTATATCGAGTAGGGAACAAATATATTTTTGGAGGAACTTTGCCTTATTGTCAAACTAAAAAATATCCAGCTAGAAGTTCAAGGCCCATGTCAAAAATCATCTAGTATAATACCTATAGTAAGAGATACTATAGTAACTTGACTTTGAGGTGTCTTTTCAATAAATAATGCTATACCTTAAATCCTTTTTTCAAACTTCATTACTTCCTTCCTTTAATAATAGTTGCAACTTACTACCATTATTCATCTTTAGTTGTTGCTTTACATCAATATGGCTCTAAGAATCCATTGGATATCAAATCTTCAATGGGTAAACTAGCTTTTTATCCCTAGATGTGCATAAAAAGATTAGTATTTTGGGTAGCTTTTCCATTTTTTTTTCTATCTTCATTTTGTATACAACTATTGTTTTGGGGCATCTCCACAACTATATAAGGTAAATCGGCCCATTGTGGTCAGATGACCCATAGTGGTCACCTAGCAAGTCCCCCCACTGTAGGTTTTTTCAGACCCCATCATGGGTTTTATTAGTAGATGAGATTTGGTCCACAATCTATGTCTTACCTGATAGTAATGGAGTGATTAGTGACTACATTAGGAACTTCTAACTTTTTAGTGTAATTTCATTGTAGGAAGTGAATTTTTTAGGCCCTTCACATTAGAAATTATTGTGACTACTTTAGGTGTGTAAGATGAGCATGATGGATACAGATTTTGTTGGTTCTAGGTTAGTCTACAGACTCTTTATGGGCCATGATGAGGTGAACACTTCAAAAATTCATAGCAAATTCATACTTTGTCAAAAAAAATAATAATTTCAAATGCTCTCACTGTTTCTCACACTTGTGTTTATGTGGGAAAAAAATGAAAAAATTTCAGCCATGGCATGAGTATGAACTCCTAATTCTGACCGCAATGGGTTGTTTTACCTTCTGTACTCCTTAGTACTTGTGAATTCCATGTCAAATTTCTCCCCAAATAAGAAAATTACCTCCTCTGTTTTATTATACTCACTGTTCCACAACAATTCTGATTCTCTTCTTGCAACCATCACACACTTCCATGTAAGTTAGGATTCCGAAATTTCTTTTGTCTTTTTCTACAAGGTTTTGTAGAAGATTCCAGGTGCATGGAAGTCCGCCCTTTGCTTTGGTGTAACCGTCCGCTTTCAGCTGAAGCAAAGCAGTTATGAGTCGTCAGAAGAAGCAATAACGAGGAAAGAGCCCGTGGGTCTCCTCCACTCCGAGTCATTGAAGTCCAAGCGGACGCGGTGCCTGCCTGCCTGCCTGCCTTTGGCTTTCTTGAGATTTCCATTAAGTCTTCAACGCTTTCTTTTTCTATTTTCGGAATTAAGTTCCTGGAGACCTGGACGCCTTTAGATGCTTTCTACTGTAAGATAAGATAAGTTAGTGAGGCTTTTTTCGGCCATTCGGCGGTCCCCGCCCATTTTAGAAACTACTGTAACTTACTGAGCGGTACTACTTACGGTCACGGAGTGTACACTGTGCAGTACACCGCAAGTCCAACAGTGACTGTTCCCATTTCTATATCAGGAATCTCAGCACGCCAAAATTCTCACTTTTCCCCAAAAGAAATACATCACCTGGACAGTGGGCACAGCTGGTGGTTTGCAAATTTGCAATCCTTCCTAACTTAGAATTGCCTTTGTACAATACTATATTCTTTGGCCATGAAAGTTTCATTTGCATCGTCATCGTAATAATGTAAACAAAAATTAGCAAAAATTAAACCTAAAGTTTTACAAAAACTTAACAAAACTTTAGTTTTTAGGTTAAAAAAATATATAGTGAATGACAATCTAATTTTAACCCGTACAAGACCAAGTGAGCATTCAATGTACACTACACTAAATAGTGAAATTAGGTTGCCTTAACAATTAAGTTGCCTTACCCCGAGAAAGTTACTTTACAAGCCATCAAAATCAACAAAAACTTCTAAAAATATTTCCATTTGTACACATGGAGGTTCATGAGTCCCAAATACAACGATATGAAATTCAAAAGTAGTTCATTCTCGTACAATAACTATAAATATTTATTTAGTGTCAAATGTCAAGAAATTAGTGAGGGGCAACCTAATTTCACTATTCAGTGTAGAGATCTTGTGTGGTTACTTACACAAAAGTCAATTTAGGTGAAGTTTCAAGAAATTTTGACACAAGGTTTGCCCCTCTTGATGGCAATGTGATTTATTTTTTTTGATTGGGAGTCCAAATCAAAAGCTCTATTGTCCTTAAATATTTGGGCAACCTTAACAACATGTGCAAATCTCCTCCTCTAATTCTAAGATTTGGCAAGTATGTAACTTACATATTACAAGATGCAAATGTCAAAAAACACATATGTGTAGCATAAAAATCTCAATTTAAGAGGAGTTAAAGCCCTAATAGGCAAGGCTGGAAAAAAAAACTATATTTTTCTAACTTCAAACATTATAATCTTTCAATTCATATGGTCAAAGTTTCTCAAAAAAAAATCACACATTCCCATTGATAGTAGTCTAGTACAAATTTGTACAATTGAATTTTGAATAAAAACATCAGTTTTTATTCTCATTTTTTCTCATTGCCCTAAAAAATGGCAATTTTTCACAATTTTGGACACAAAATATACCTTGGTCTTGTTGGGGTTAAGGAGTTCTCACCTAGTGCAACTTGGAAATCCATAAAGTACTCAACAAAATGAATGAAAAGTATTTCAAAGTACCCTAAATTGACATAATTTTATGTATAATTAAATCAAGATGATAATGTTTATATTTTTAGAGTGCTACATGACATGTTATTAATGGATGTGAGTGTTATTGAATCCTCTTTGGCAACTTGAATAATATTTATTTTATCTCCATAGTATCCGAATCTGACCATGATGTACTATAACTAAGTCTCTTTTTCTTGTGTTGTTCAACTCAATTCTTCATATTTCTACATTATATGTAGTCCCTCAAACCATACTAAGTTTAAGTAGATTAATGTTCTTGCTCATAGTTGTGATGGAATCTTGTCCTAAATTCTAATGAGATATTTTGTAATTGGCATATAAACTATATAATGAGTACATCCAAAGAGTGTGATCAGTATGAAAATTGAAGCTTGGATGAAACTACACTTTGAAGCACAAATATAGATACTTTAGTTACTAAAGTGCTCTTAGATGCTAAGGCATTTGCCCAAGTGTAAGAAAGACTCAACATTTCTAAAATTTGAATGCTCTCAAAGGCTTCATCAATGTTAAAAATAAAACAATATTGTAGGGCGATTGCAAGAAATACTTATACTTATTATTTTTATTTTTGGAGTATAATACTATCAATACCATGACTAAGTTTGAGTTCATAGTTTCTAGTTGAGTTAAAAAAAATTAGGGCCTTCCATTTAATTTTTAATTTTTTGTTGTGTAGACACATTGTATATTGCATGCTGACAAATGAAATTCATTTTTCATCCCTTCTCTTTTCCAAAGAAAAAATGGTAGATAGTGATGAGTACTTTGCAATGCTTAGAACTACAATCCAATGCTATTTTAGCAAATTTCCTTAGAAATCATACGTCCCAATTGATTTTTTTAAGATAGGGCTCCTATTTATGATTTTTTGGTGATCATTATTCTGATCTTTTTTAGGAAGTCATGTGACAAAGAAAATTCACATTTGCAATCATTTTTGAACCATAAGACTTCTTGCATCATTATGGGAGATTTGAGGGTTGTATATGCCTGTGATTTCCCAAGCTGTGGGGAACACAGGAATTGCCCCACTACTGCAGTCTAACCTAGCTGAGACCATGCCACATAAAAAAAAAGGATTTTTTTCAACTTCTTTTTGCATTTCATAACTAAGATTATTTTTTTTGATATTTATTTTCCAGCTAGCAACCAAACATTCCCGAACAGCATAGGGAACACGCAGGGGAACAACCTTGAAACAGGCATGTTGAGCCTTCAAATCTTCTCTAATGTGCAGATCTCTTCAATCAAGAGTTTAAGGCATTTCCTATGATGTTCTTGAAAAACTTTCTATAAAAAAGGGTAAGAAGGGCATAAAATGAGGTTATAAAAATTTCAAATTGTAAATCCAAAAAAGGGTGCACAAAAGTATTAAAACCCCTCAAAATACCAAGTGTTACATACCTTGAAGAGTACTATTCCACAATCATTGTATTTTATGAAAAATAACAAAAAATTATAGTAGAACTATATTCTCCTTGTTCAATCTCAAAAAAAATTTCATGGCAATCCAAGTAGAACTCCAAAATTTATGGACCTAAATCCAATTGCCATATAACTTATGACATAAAATAGTAACAAGTATTTTCTTACAATCATCCTATATTGCAACTCTTTTTAATAAAGCTTGCTTCCATGAACTAATGTGTTGTTGTGACCAACTTGCTTCAACCCATACCAAGCAACCTATAGAGCACAATACTAAGCAAGAGTGATGCCAAAATTACAACTTGGCTTCAATGACTTTGAAATCCTCCCTTCCAATATCCTCTTTTAAAGTACTCATTGCGTTTGTTTTAGGAACCAATCAAAGACAAGAGTATACATTATGGCCCAATTACTCAATTTTAGTTTCTAGAAGAAGATTAACTATGGTGGTATGATCATCATGAAAGAAGAGTTTGTTGGAGATAAGGTAGAGGTATCTATTTCAAATAGTCCCCTTGTGATGGCTTTATATGGTGACCTATAGTGGACAACAATTGGATGTATTATTCATTGAAAAAGATTATCTTTTTCCACCTTCTCATCCACTCACCTCTCTTCCCTCCTTGATTAGGGAGAAGTTCTAAAGCTAACTCTTATAGGTGAGTCTATGAGACTACGACGGGTCCAAATGAAAAATCCACATTTATATTGAATGAAATATTCATTCTTGAAGAAAAAAATCATTTTTTCCTGCATTCTTCTTCATCATTATATCTACATACATTGAGCTCAATTTCTCAACGAATTCCCCATATCCTATTGGATGAAATGATTAAGTTATCCATTACAAGTATCTCTACCTTTATTCTACCACCTAAGCCGTGCAGGCTCATGGATCAAGTGCTCTCCTTGATAACTCCTTTCCAAGGTAGACTCTACTTTGAGTTGCTAAGGTAGAAGCACCCAAATGTAACATGAGTCGTTTTTGGACACCTAAAAAAAAAATCTAAATCCAAACGCTTGTGGACTCAAAGTAGTCATGTGGGGTTCTAAAGTAAACATGTGGGGGTCCAAGAAGTTGTCATTCTTCCAAGAAGTAGCCAATCACCTGCACTTGATCCAAGTTTAGAGTGTTACTTTTTGGTGTTTTTGTGCCTACTTTGGTGTTAGTCTAGTGTCCACAGTACGTACATCTATGAAGTTCTTTTCAAAAATTTGTATAATATTCATACAAGCTCAAAAAAATACAAAACCAATTTTGTTAATTTCCTAAATCATTGCGTAACACACGCACATAATTTTTTCTTGTATGCACCTTCCATATCAAGAGATCCAAAATAAGTGTTGCATTTAGGTGCTTCTACCTTATATCAATGTTGAATGATGTACAATACAACAACAGACGTACATTACTAGCTAGTGATGAGCACAACAAATATGATCATGTGTGCGTACTCACCCACGTTCAGCTGTGACCCCCACTACTGTAGTAGCAACGTTGGAACGTGAACGGCTGGTTGGGCAGTGGAAACAACGTGAAATCCTGTTGCATCAAGAGTTAAGTTCAAGACCCAGTTCAACACTGTAAGTTTGTGAGTGTTATCCGTGTTATGAGGTACCCGGACACCAACTCAGTTACCCCCAGCAGACTCTTCATTTACACCGGTCCCATGACTTTTCCTACTATCCAGACACACTTAACCCTTATTTGACACGGAGAACTTTTTTTGACTGATGGATGACAAAGAATCTTCCTATGTAGGCCCAAAGTGCGATTGTTCATCCTTGGAATTTTGTGCAAAAAAGACATATCTTGCACAATAGTTTGATCTTCAATGAGTATTTTTTCTTCAAAAGTAGATGATGTCACATGGTCCAAAAGGGATGATTTCTATAGTCACAAGTTTGTCCTTTAAGAGTTAAAACCACTCCAATAAAGCTACCCAAACACCTAAAAGTGCCTCCAATAAGCATCTTGGTATTGCTCATATGTTTGAATTGTCTTTTTGTTTTTGTGGTGCATATTGAAACTTTGCTTCAACATTGAAAGAATATAGAAACACCACCATGTGTGTGCTTGTATGTGTATGCAGGGGGGGGGGGGACTAGGGAAGAGATAAATATTGATTCCATGTTTTTATTGTTTTAGTTCTGTTGATCTTGTTCACACTTGAGAAAGGATTCTAAATTCTCTTAGCATTTAGGTTTTGGGTGCCTTGAATGCTGTCCTCATTAAAAATAGTACATATTAATTAACACTCCTTAAAAAGGGTATTGCTTTCAACCCTTTTTATACAATTTTTGGGACACTATTTTAAACACTCAAGCATCAAGAAATGGGGTGCATTCAATTCCCAATGTTTCAACATTTTGGGTCAAAATAATTATTGATGAAAATGAATAAAAATTATTGAAAAAAAATCTTTGAAATGTAGAGAAAAGTGTTGAAAAAAGTATTGGAAAATTTTCTATATAAAATGCTAAAAAAAAGGTTCCTAATTTTGAAAATTCATAACTAATTCCACGAATGTCTATGTTAAAATATTAAACAATTTGGGAGTTAGTTTAACTACTTTTGGCAAAAATCTTCTATGTCAAGGGGCAAAAACAACAAGAAAAGACATCATAAGACATGAGAAAGATAAGGGGTTGCTAAAGAGTTGAAGAACTTGAAATAAAGATTTGTTGAGTCCAATTGGACTACAAGTTGGGATGTAGGCATGGTAGGGGCTATTTTAGGTCTCTACGTTCTCTTGCTAGCTTTAACCCCTAAAAGACCAGCCTTGTGTTTTTGGCAACATAACTTTTTTGGGTAGGTACATGTGAGTGGAGATTTGACTCATTTAGGCTGAAATTTTTTGACAAGGTGTGGACGAGGAATATCTTCCATGCATGCTAAATTTCATTTCATTTGAGTATACAAGTAAAAAGTTATGATGCAAAATGTTGTTTATTTCTCAACTCGGACAGCTCGGGCAGATCTGAAAAAATCACTTTTTTCAAAAATAAAAAATTTGAAATTGATTTTCTAGATTTGCATATATGGGGAAAGCTTTGAATTAGTCCATTTTTATCAATGTGATGAAAGTTATGAGGAATTTTAGTTTGTGGGTAGTTAAGGTATCTCTACTCTAAAATAAACTTTGAAGTCCTTTATTTAACTCAATTTTTCATATTTTTTGAAAAAAATAAAATCATAGGATGTAGATTGTTTATTACAACATTACAACCATTGGGATTGTCATTTTTCAATTCCATAATTAAAATTTTGACAATTTAGTATTTTGAATTATTCTCTACTTCTTTCTACTTACTATTTTTTTCCTATATGTTGTACAATTCCAAATGATTCGAAAATTTTCCAGAAAATAGCCAACTTTCCTTGAAGAATGAATCCAAAGATGCACCACCATTTTGGACATTTTTTCATACAAATGTGACCTTCTGAAGTGCTGCTGCCCAGTTTTTTGCATGGCAAAAAAACTGATTTTTGTCACTTCAAATGTTAATATCTTCCAATCCACATGGTGGAAATTTCTGAAATTTTTTTCACATCTTTTCAAAACAACTTACTACAAGATCCTACGGTTACATGTGTTCTAAAATGTTTTTTTTCTTAAATTCAGTTTTTGTGCTAAAAATGGCAGTTTTTGAACATTTTTGGTGAAAACATAGTCAAGGAACTTTAGGGGTTAATTCATTTAGAAAGTAATTTCAACAATCAGTTCTGAAAATCTTAGGTTGGCAACTCTCCAAGTCTTGGACACACTATTTTGCCTAAGGTATATACACCTATTATTATCATTGCCCACAATGAGACATCTACATTTGCTCCAAAAAACAACACAAAAAAATACTCTAGTAAATATTAATGATACATGATGTACTTAATCAAAACACGAGAGTCTAGGAAAACCTAATGTCGGATTTGGTGCATCTGCAAACAATCCTTATGAAATTTTATAACTTAATCATATAGTGTCCAAATAATGCATACTGAAGTGTGTTGGAATTTTCTTTCACTTGGTAAGAAATTTTTGTGTTTAATAATACGGAATACTAAATATGCTCAGATACTATTAGTGTCGATTATGGGTGCACTTGCCTGGAATGCCTCAGTAAGTTAAACCCTTCCCAAATTCCAACTGAAGTCCTGCGCTCCCCCCTCTTCCCGCGAACGAGCTTCAAGAACACCCCCGCATCCCCACCCTCCTCTTTCATGATCTCTGCGCTGCAAACGTTTTCTCGAGCTTCCCCAGTCCAAACTTGCAGATCCAGCGGCAAGGAAGCAAGCAAGTAGCGCCTTTGGCTTCAGGTTTGCGCTTCAAGCCACACTCCTTTGACAATCCCTCCCTTTCTCTTCCCCTTTTGCTTTCAGAAAGGTACAGCACGTTGTAAATCTTGGATTCTACACGTCCATGTCGCAGCAGCAGCTCAATCCCACGTTTTGCTTACGGGCGATCTAGTTACACACAACTGCGACTTCACATTTCGGGATTCCATTCTCACAAGATTGCTGTGGCCATTGTTTTTTATTCCTGACCAGGTGGTGGAGTCGCAAGGTGTCGGAGATGTGAGTCGGATATTTTTTGGAATCGAGCTCTGTGCCGTGAGGATTTAAGGTTGCGAGACAGAGGAAGAAGAGAGGATTAGTGACAGAAAGTATGTTGTAGTGAGGATTTGGGAGGTTTGGGGTGCCGCAATGTCGAAGCCGACGTCGCTGATTGCGGGAGTGAGCTCCGCGACCGCTACAGTAGTACTGGGATACGCGCTCTGCTCGAGTTTGCTCGCGGTGATCAACAAATACGCTGTTACGTATTTTCCTTACCCTGCGCTTCTTACCGCTCTTCAGTACTTGACTTCCGTGATCGGCGTGGTCGTGGCGGGATGGACCGGCGTGATCGCGCACGACAAATTCGTGTGGTCTACCGCGCGCAAATTCTTCCCGGCGGCTTTCGTCTTCTACCTGGCCATCTTCGCTAACACGAATCTCCTTAAGCACGCGAACGTGGACACGTTCATCGTCTTCCGATCCACGACGCCGCTCCTTGTTGCTGTAGCCGACACGCTCTTCCGGAAGCAGCCTCTGCCGTCAGGCTACACGTTCGCCTCGCTCTTCGTCATCCTCGGAGGCGCCGTGGGCTATGTCGCGACTGATTCGCAATTCTCCATCACGGCGTACTCCTGGGCGGTGGCTTACCTCGTGGTGATCTGCACGGAGATGGTGTACGTGAAGAAAATGGTGACGGACATTAATCTCAACACTTGGGGATTTGTTTTCTACAATAACCTAATTTCGCTTCTGTTGTCTCCGTTTTTCTGGTTGCTCATGGGCGAGTACAAGATGCTCATGGTGGGCGCACCGGAGCTGGAGAATGGTCTGGTGAGCGTGTTCGCCGTGGGGTTGAGCTGCTTGTTTGGGGTGGCGATTAGCTTCTTCGGATTCGCGGCGAGGAAAGCGATTTCCGCCACGGCGTTCACGGTCACGGGCGTGGTGAACAAACTGCTCACTGTGGTTGTGAATGTTTTGATTTGGGACAAGCACGCCTCAAATGTTGGCCTCGCGTCACTGCTTGTCACCATTGTTGGCGGTGTTTTGTACCAGCGGTCCACCACGAAGGAAACTCCCGCTCCCGCTCTCGCACCCGCGCTCGCCACTGTCGCGCCAGAAACTGACGACGAGGAAAAAGGTTTGCTCTCAGCGACAGAGGAAATTGAGAGCTCTGAATCTAAGGACGATGCGGCGCGGACTTGAATCTCAGCTTGTGATCACATTCTCGCACCATCACTTCCTGCAAAAGTCGAAACCCTAAACCCTAACTTCAGATCTGCCCATGGTTTCTAGCGGTGCATGATTCTTCTCAATGCAAGCTTCCTGAATAATACTGGTCTGAGATGTAACATTCTTTAGCACCGTTTACTAGAGAATCCAAATGAACTCCAGAATTAGAATTGCATTCTGACGTGACTGGCCCAAGATTGTTGGCTGGCTTTGTAAACTTGAATTTTTTTAAGCTTCCTTTCACTTCCTGCGACAGTCGAAACCCTGAACCCTAACTCCCAGATCTGCTCATGGTTTCTAGCGGTGCATGATTTCTCTCAATGCAAGCTTAATAAATAATACTAGCCTGAGACGTAACATTCTATAACCCTTGTGAGTTTGCATCGTTTACTAGAGAATCCTGTGACTGAACCAAGATTGCTGGCGACTTTGTAAACTTGAATTTTATTAAGCTTTTTTTCCCTATTCTATGCAGGTGCTGTTGGCTCTTTGCATTGTTAGATAGTAAGCCAATATAAAAACTTTAGCTAATTACTTGTTAAAATTTGAGTGATAGATTTGAATTCTTGAGAGTGATAGAGGGCACCTTTAAGAAATGTTGTGGATGGTGTCAGCTACAAAAGATGCAGCGTCGAATTTTGAATTTTGGCAGCAGAGCTGCAGCAGGAAATCTGTTGTTGCGGAGTGTTTATAGGAGAGGCACCTTAAATCATCTTCTGTGTGGTCCCCACCTCTTGAAAATTTTGTTCAACCAGATTACAGATTGAAAGGAAATTGTTGTGAAAGATTTTACAAATAGAATTTGAATTTTTTGCTTCTTGGACAATATGTTAAATTTTTTTCAAAAGGAACATGTTGGAGGCTCCTACAATGGGTTGTAGACCTGGAAACAACACATTTGGAAACTTCAACCAAAAGAGAGTGATAGACAAATGGTTCTCCAATAACCACTTTGATAATCTATTCAAATTCAAGGTAGTTTCATGTGTAGATTTGGTTTGCTATCATGCCAAAAATATGAGTTTGATTTAGGTACCTAGTAGTTTCGAATGCCACAACCTAGGCCTCACTAAAATTGTAGGATGCTTCTAGGTAATGACATGTGACCTTGTCCAAAGAAGCATCATTTAATTAATTGTTAATTTTTAAGAATTCTTTTAACAATTATTAAAGGACAATTCATCTTAATTTTATTAGGTTCTTGTTTGGATGTTCAGTTGGTAATTGAAAGAGGATTTTAGATTCTCTTACCAATGGGTCACCTTATGAATAACCATATATTCTCATGTTTAGATAATTTAATAGTTTTAGTAACATGGTCAAAATTAGGTGTATTTCTTTTATATATGATCTTTATTCCATTACAATTGGAATCATCCTTGCAAATTATAGATCAATGTTTTAATTTGTGTGTACTTTATCACCTTCAAATGTAGAATTTTTTTGTTAATTTGTGAAATGGGCTTCAGATGTTATATTTATTTTATATCACTTTGATAGTACCTTCCTAGTACATCACTCTACTCCTATTACAATTAGAAAAAATAATGGAGCCTTGGAGACCTCTATCAATGAAGACTATTTGGGGTTAGTTCTATTAACTAAACTATACTTGGGCGTAATTAGCCAGTATAATCCAAGTGGAGTTGGATTTAATTCTCTAGATCTTTTTGTTGCACTCTACATATATAAAAAACATGTTCAAATTAAATAAGTTCAGAAAATTATTCATGTAGTTTCTATTCTTGAAATGGAAAAAATTGTAAATTTTGTCAACATATTTAAGAAAAATCCTAACAAATGATAAGTATAATTGTTAAAGACTAGAAATATTTCTCATTTGAACATATTACGAATTTTAAATTGTGGATTATAATGTTTGTAAAACTATGAATAGATTTTGGTTCTTCAAATAAACCTCATTAGGATTATTTGCCAAAGGAATGGTCTCAAATGTCAATTTGTGTAAATTAAAGGCTTTTACAAAGATCCAATGATTGGTAGAATTTTTTTCTGTTGTTTTATTTTGACCTTTGATTTGGGTAGTTAGAATAGAGTATCATTTTACTTAAGTTTGAAAATTTGCATACATATTTCTAACTTGAGGTTGTACACATATTTGAAGTTGCTAGATCTTTTTGCAAAGGAGAATTTGAGTTTTAGGATTTGAAAGCTTGAAAAAACTACATTGCCCAAAGCTTGAGTAGCTTAGAAGAAAACATTGTCTTGTTTTTTGTTTGATCATATCTCATATAATCATTGTTTTTAGATCCCAAATTATTTTTCTTGCTAAAACCTAGCTATTAATATAATCCTATAGCTACAAATTCTAAAAAGTAGATAAAATTTTATTTATAGAGCTAGTTTTAGAAAATGTTTTTTTTGACAATTTTGGGAGTATTTTCTAATTTTTGACTGAAGGAACTTTATGTGTTCCTATCTAATCTACTTAAGGGGAATGGATAGGTGTTCTTAAACTTAATCTCCTTGATCCTTAGAGCATCCTTAACCGTCATGGCAAATAGTCTAATTATTAACAAAATGCACGAGAATGATTTTTAGATGGTTTCTTTTAAAGTGGTCTTGAAGTTTGCACATTACATTTGGAGAGTGTGTAGAGCCCTTCAAACCACTTTCTAAGACTAAATTATGATGGATTCTTGTACTTTATTGCAACTTGTCATAGAATCTTGTCTTATATTCTAAATATGATGACTACATATTTGGATCACTAACTATATATTGGGCATATATAGAAAGCAAGATTGGGTTCCTTGAATTTGGAATTGTCTCAATAATAATCACTTTGAATATACAAAGACCTCCATGAAAAATATGCTCTATTTAAATGGTGTTATGAAAAATTTAATCTTTTGTCAATACCTTGTAATTTGCATCTCAATTATTTGTTGAGCAAACTACAAGTAGGAAAATTTGTTTTAGTTTACAATAATGCACACATTGGTCAATTCAAGGTGAATTTTTTAATTTTCTAGGAATTTTTTTAAGAAGGGCTTGGTATGTCATTACAAGCTTCATGATAAATGTGAAAAGTTTGCAAAAGTATAATTGACTCAAAAACTAAATTCTTTGTACACTAACTCTCTAGACTATACATAATGATCAATGTGCATCTAATTAAAATCCATTGTTTAAACTCTTGCATTAGTGGCTTAAACTTGGCACTTTTTTGCCACATTTGCAAAACTAGTTTGCATTGAGATCATAGAATTATAATGCCAACTTCAAATTTTGAGTCTTTTAGCTAGTTGGTAAGTAAGTAGAGGGTTATTCTTCATACATCAAGTGCACCTTTGTAATTCAATTGAGAGCTTACCGTTGTATCTTATAAGGCTTTTGAGCATCTTGGCTACAAAGCATTATACAACTGTTTTTTAACTAGGCTTATTGTTCTTAAGAATATTAGCAAAAGGTTGAATATCCTGCCTTTGTGAGTGGTTTAAAATGCAACAAATAGAAGATCTTAGAAATTGATTTTTGTAGGTTCTAAAACTTTAGACTTAGTTGGAAGGAGACTCAAAAATGAAAACATATAGCATGGTGATTTGGGACATTTCATATCAAAAAATATAACTATAATTGGAAATGACTTCCAAATAATATTATTTGCCCAATTCCAAGATTTTTCCTAATAATTTGTCTTTATTGTGTTGTTTTAAAGGCTCCACAATTTTTTCTAAAATAATTATTGAATGAGTTCTAAAATCTAACTTTATAATTAATAATCAAAGTGGGTACTCCCCAAATCATGTTGTACCTTAAACTACACTCTTAAAATAAACTCCAAAGTAGTGTAGACACATTTTGATTATTGTCAATCACTCTATTTTGTTTATTAAGTTGTTGTCCTATATAATAGTTGGATTTGGTGTTACTAGAGGACATATTTTTCTAAAATTACAAATGTGAAAGTCTATCAAGTGGTTGACCAAGCCAAAATTGGATTAAATGTAGTTCAAAACTGGATTTGCAAAAATGTAGCCACCATAGATTTTAAAAACACAAAAAATTCAAAAATCACCATGTCAAGAGAACCTCATTTCAAATCCATTCCAACAAATTTTACTCTAAAGAAGATAAAATTTTGCTTGTAATCAAATTTTCAAGGAATTTCAAAGTTTCCTTTTCAAAATTAAAAAAATATTGATGACTGTATTGGTGAATATAATTGTATGGATGAAATCTAAAACTCCAAGGCTTAAACATTCATTTGCATATCAATTCCAAATATGGTAGTTTGTTCTAATTCCGTCTCTGTTCTTCAAACCATCCCAAGCTAAGGTCTAAAATGGACATTAACAAGTTGTGAAATGGATATGTGTAAAGCATTGAATGTTTTGTCAATGATGTTAGAGCGGTTTAATATTTGTCAAATATTCCTTTATACTTTGCTAGTAGATGGAATAAGAGCCAAGGTGGGTCCATTTCTAAAATGTTTACTTGTATTCAAAAAAACTTTCCCCTACAACTTTGAATGCTCATATTTTTCAATCTGTATGGTCAAACTTGATAAAAAATTTATTGCATGATCTCATATAAGTATAGTATAAGATCCTACGATTAGATTTTTTTCTTTCTTGAATGAACGCAACAAAAATAGGAATTTCGAGTGAATTTTGTCAAAAAAAATAGGCCTTGGCCCTTTAGGAGTTTAGTTTAGTAAAGGTTGCATTTTGGAACCCTATCTTTTACTTTCTATATGCTATAGTGCTTGTTTTGGGTGGCTACGCATGCGTGGGTTTTGTAAGGCCTATGATCAAGAAATAGATACCTATGGGAAAATTCTTTAGAAATTCATAAGTAATTCAAAAATGCTCTGATAAATATGAAACCACTTGGATTACATTCTACATCAATTTTTCTTCAAGCAAATAATAAGGAAAAATAATTTCGTGCATTGAAGAACCATCGAAAAGGCCGACTAGCCTTTAAATGGGTGCTTTAACCTTTAAATGCCCAAGGCACCAGATTTTGGTGTTTCGAAAACTTTGAAGTTAAGTAGAATCCAACCAAATTGCTATTATTATTAGTTTATGTTTTTGGAGAGCTCTTTTTGAAGTCTAGTTTTAGGATCAAAAAGCCAATCTTAAAAATGAAGGATTATGATTTTTCTATTCAAGATTTTGTGCAAGGATACCCATTGCAATCTTGACCTCCTGTAGTGTTGAGGGCTCTTGGAAATGAGCCTCAAATACACTAGATCTTGGAGGAAAAATCACATTAGAAATTCATTTAAAAAAATCTTAGAATAGATTTTGAAAAACTGTAAATTATTGGGTTGTGCATGCTAAGCCCTATAACCTGATATTTTTTAGTGACCAACTTTTTAGAGTTGACATGCAAAAAGAGAATTGAAATTTTTTCGTACTTTCAACACCTTCATGATCAAACATTATAATCTTTCAATCCACAAGTGATATTGTTATGTTTTCTTTTCTTACGTGATCTCTAACGTGTCTAGTTTGAATTTGTATAGTTACAATTCAAAAGAAATTGGTATAACTTATGAAAATGTTGACTTATTGTTCAATTAAGAGTAAATTTCAAGAAGCTCCAAATAGGCCTTGGGCATTTAGGGGTTAGCCCAAAAAGGACGCCGCAGACTTTTAGTGTGTGATGAAGGACGAGGCATTCTCCTGTGTAGGACAAAAATTCAACTATTCATCCTTGGAATTAGTGGTGGGAAATGGAGATCTTCTACACTACTTTGACTTCAAATGAGCTCTTTTGATTTTTTTAATACCAATTATTCCCACGGTTTCAGAAATGATGATTTCCTCATGGACCCCCCGCGTCCTTCCAGGGTTATGAATAGACTACCATAGCACTTTATAATGATTTTTCTCAAATTGTCAGTTCTGGAGAACACTCTGTACGTTAAGGGGTAACTGGTGCTGGTGTTAAATGTATTTTTTGGGGTGGGTGCCAAGGTCAGTCACTGCCGCCGCCGCCGCCGCGGAAGAGTATTCCAACCGAACGACGTGAACTTGGGACGACTACAAGACGCTGGTGCTCACTCCATATGGACCCTACTGGCGCCAGTTCCGGATATTCAGCAGCAGTAAGTTGTTCTCGACCAAGCGCCACAACTCGTACCGAGGCTCCAGAGAAGACGAGCTCAAGAACATGATGGACGTTAATTAACCCTGGTCCTCTTGGTAAGAAGACTCCTCAACACTTCCATTTTCATTGAATAATTCAGATACACTGATAATCAACCCTGTCATGTATTGTACAAGACAATCATGCTTCTATCATCAGTCACCATCGATGTCATAACTGCTGATTCTATGGGCGCTTTCTTCCTGAGTTCATAATCCTCTACTCCCAGTGCTCAATATGTTCCTCTTCGCACTCCTTTTCATTGAACTGGTCGATGGCGTGTTTGTTGCCCTCGTTTGGATATGGCTGCCGATCACCCCCCGGCCGGCACTGCTGCATGCCTGGGAGGACACCAGTTCACGATCTGGGACGATGAGTTTTAATTTCTAGGCAGGCAGAACGCTGTCTTCTGAGCCAAAGAATTCAAACTTAGCGCTCAGTGGGTTGAGAGCAGCGTTTTCCTGACCGTGGTCGTAATGTGAAAATGTATTGCGAAGTCTCCTTTAACCTTCGGTATAGCATGTGAAGGTAGAGCTTCAAATCTGGCATCGAGTTCCCACACGGTGGTGCACAACGTGCACGGTGCCGGGACTGGTCTGCATTCCTCCAACGGTGGACCTGGGTGCCAAATGAATCGATGCTCAATCCTCAGATTATCAAGAGAGTAGCTAAATGTAATATATATCCAGTACAAGAAAGGCAGGATGAGAAATAAATAAAAACCAGAATGCTTCAAAACGTTTAAAAGGACCATTGATCAAGTGAAATTATTGTCTCAGGATAAATATGCCGGTTGAACTCGGGCATGACTGTCTAGCAGGACCACATGACTGTCTAACAGTTCCGTTTGATCATCAAGGTATGAGGACTGATCGAGCATCGCTATGTAAAACATGGGAATATTAACAAAATTAAAATACGCACTAACTCAACTTTCTCGTGAAGGCTAGCAATTCTCAGCTGGAAACTCCTGTCCCACATGTCAGCGCTTGCGGACACGTTCGACCATCGATCAGCGCACTAGCAAGTGAAGCATCGCACGAGCCTGAAAAACTAAAGAAGTTTCAAGTTAAACGCTTTACTGAATGAAAAGAAATGCTTATCTGCTAGAAACTTACCCGTGAGTTGGTCAAGGGCCCTTCCACAACCTCAGTGGACATATATGGCACTCGACATCTCTTCGGCACTCCTCTGCTCGGCGGATCTTGGTGATGCCATCGTCAGACATTGAGGTGCAGGCTTAGAATCCAACCCGGTCCTTTGCCCGCTGCAAGCTGGAACCAAAAAGGCAGATAGATTGCGGTTCACTTTGACAGTTTCCTCTTACGTGGCCCTGCCGCACCAAATGAACATCAGAAACCACGAGTAGATTAGTTCCTCTTGACGGACCCATTACAACCAACCCATTTCGAAATGACATACTGGAAGCTCCGAAATAAATCTATTTTGCTGCTCGAGTAGTGTAACTGAGTACTGTTGCACTTCTGGCTTGCAATCGAATTCGATCGTAAATGCATGTCACCATTTTTGGAGCCGGCAACGCGCCAATTTAATGAAACTGACGGTACAGGCATACTCAGGGACTAACAGGGTGGAACCTACTATCCTCACAATAGTAGTGACTTGCCGTCGATCAACAAGTTTATCTTGAATGGCTAAGTCGTCAGCGGATTAATTTGAAAGCATTTGTCATGCTCCCGGGCCATGCTCTCTGATCGGATCGACATGGCACGTTGGTAGCGAGAGAGCGATGGCAAGGTCAAGAGCATTGAATCCATGGGTGCCCTGGGGTGACTTGACAGCACCTGCACTTGCTGGGTTGTAAGATCACTTTGTACGTTGGGATCAGAGAATGATTCGGAACATTCGGGTTCAGGAGGTCGGAACTCTGAGTTGCAGTGCTGCCTGAGTGCCTGCATGATGTGTATTTCCAAGTGGATCCCTGGCATTCACAGTAGCTTCGATTGAGATCGCTAGCTGCACCAACTGCTTTACTTGTGAGAAGAAGGAATGAAACCGTTCATCCATGCCTAGCTAGTTCCCTCTCCATGTCTCAGTGACTTCCCAGTCATCATCCCTAGCTACCTTGATAAGCTCATGACTGCAAATTCGAGGAGTGAACATTGATAGAAACCAAGTAACTTTAGTTACGACTCAAATACTCTCAGTGTGTGCGTTCTCACCTAAGCGAAGCTCTGAAAGTGCTCTAGTCGGTTGACTGCAAGTTGAAGAAACCGACCAGCATATATAGAGATCAAGTACGTCTCGATCTGCTAAGACAGAAAAATATCTTTTCAACAACAGGGATGTACGTTCTGAAGCACTCACTCACGACCTTTTCCGACTTCTCACCCACCCATATCCCGACAGGCACACCTCCACAATTAACTTCTGGTCAGTGCTCAATCAATTCCAACCAACCCGAAAATTCCCGATTCTATGTTCGCTGACACTCTCGTTGGAAACGCCTCAAGAACAGCATCCTCGCAATGACTCCATAAGAGACTGCGAGAGAAGTCGGGGAGTAGTTGATATCTGGAACCTCTCCACTCGAACTTCCTCTTACCCTCGCTGAATCTCAGGTCAAAGCGGAGACAGGAGTTGAGTCTGATCGACTAGATCGATCAGACAAATTAGAACTGTGGAGAGCGTTGAGATACATCAACGAATCCCTGATTTCACCAGCAGTTTGCCAGGCGAGCATCTCCAATCCTCTCGTAATGCAAGCTGTGGCGATCGTTACTGGAGGTGGGTGGCGTCAAGGGAAGACGTACTCTGGTTACTTGTGGCAGACTGAAAACAAACTTCCGAGTGCGGGACCCGTCTCCTTCGAATAGACCCATTCCGGCTGACAGCCCTGTCGCTGCACGTCGTTGAAGGCGACATGACGCCATGATCCCAAATTTCCTTGAAATGGAGGTATTCCACAAAACTTGGCACTTTCATGCTTATGTCGTATATGGTGCGTTTTGAAATCTATATGAGTCCTGAATCTTAGAGCTAACCAAGAAATTGAATGGAAAAATGGCATGTGGAATATCAACATTTTAATGAAATTTCCCATCCAGCCTCTTTTTTTCCTCCAACAAGCTTTTCCATCGGAAGTGTGGGGAAACCCAGGCCCTAAATTAGCATCAACCTAGTTAGGCATGAAGGTGAGAAGTTCGGCTATGAATTGAGATGGATGGAGACGTGGAGATGTAAAAGTTTTTTTGTTGAATGAGAACAAAGAAAATGGGAGAGTGTAGCCGAGGCTTGATCCAATCAAAGAAGAGAGATAGTGAGACATGTAATCAACTTATGTATATTTAGTGCTCGAGTATATATGTGAAGGCTTAAGAGAATGTCCATTCCTTTTGCTAGATCTTCTGTGTCTTGTCTAGTCCCTTGTTTTAGTCCAATTTCCCACAAAATTAAAGTATTTGGACCGTAATTATATGGGTTCCCTACTTTGACTATTAGCCTACTAGTATTGGTGTAAATTTGAAGAAGAGGGAATTTTTTTTCAAATAAATGCTTAAATTGGCTAATTTTTGGAATTTTGTACTTATGATGGAAAATTTTGTTAAAATGGAAATATTTCAAATGCCATTTTCCCATTCATTTTCTTCTTTAGCTCTAAAATTTAGGTTTAATATAGATTCCAAAATGCATGGTTTAAGTAATGGAAAAGTGCCAAGTTTGTGGAATGTTGCCATGATTCTAAGTAAAGAAAATTTGGTTACACTTGCCTCAAATCAAGAATGCATTACTTTTATAGAGAGATACTTCTACAACAACCGTCATGTGTGAAGAACTCACTCACAACTTTATCGAATTTCCACCATAGTATTGATAGTAACCACACAATCGACACATGCAAATACCCCAAACTCTCATCAACAAATTCTTAACAATTGACAACCCACAAGATAAGAGTGACAATTAAAGCAAATAAACAAAAATATTCCAACACTATGTTCATTGGCATTCTTGTTGCAAATATATAAAGAACTTCCTTATAATGCCAAGAAAAAGGATTTACAAAAAAAAATAATATATCAGCATGTGTTATCGTGGGCCCTTCACCATCCTATCTAAAGTGCTCTCACTTGCTTTCAAAGCTTCTCAATTATAAGAACATAGCTTTGACCAAATTGTTTAAATCGTCTTTGTTGGACTTACACAAAAGAAAACAAAGTGAGCATGCATAAAAGTATGAATTTATTCTTTTTTTTGCGAACTTATATTTCCAAATGTATCATTGAACTTGTGTGGCATAAAGGTATGGTAAGAGTGGAGACAAATTGATGTAAAGGCCCATGTACATGACTTTACAAATGTCTATCAATGATATTGCTAAAATTATGAGATATTGATGAACCTAGTATTTGAATTTACAAATTGAAGGCAATTAGGTCTCTTGCAATTTAGCATTATAACAACTAAGAAGAAGTAATTTCTGCTCTACATTTATTGTAGATTTTACAACAAGTGCTAATAGAAGCACACACTAAACCCCTAAGTAATAGTCTTGCAATGTGACAACATGATTCTTCAATAGTTCATCACTTGTTTAAAGTGCCCTAATTTTTATTTTTAGTGCATTGAGCCAAAAGAAAGAGAAAAGAATTTCATAAAATGTAGGCAAATGAAACAAACTTAGTAGGCAAATAGAGGCATATAAGCATTTCTTTTGTAAATTAACACAACATACATTCTAGGATCTTAGCATTCAAAATTAGATGCACAACTCCTTTGAATCAAAAGGGACCTACGTACTTGACTTTAATTCATCTTTGCAAGGAATTGCGTAGCATGTACATTTGAGGTATTTGGCTATTGTTTAGGAAATTGTATTGGTTACATGTATACCAAAGATAGTTGACGCATTTATTCCCTAACAAAGCCTATATCCAGTAGTTAAATGATGAACATTATGAAAACCATACAATGGAAGTAATACACTACCTTTGTTTCAAAAATTCTGTGTGATTCTTTTGTTTTTTATAAAGTAAATAACTAAATATAGGTCTTTTTTAGAACCAAATGTAATAAATTGTGTGAAGAACATCAAAGTATGTACAATAAGAGGAAGTTTCAATAATCACAAAAATAGTCAACAATGATGTAGCTGGTAGGGTAATACTCTTTGTCTCGTGAATTTTATATAGGGTTTAAATCAAACTAAATATATCAAGATCTATTTTTTTTTTAAATTACAAGATTGAAAAATCTCTAATTATTTGGATTCTTATTGTGCCATGATATATTTCTTATTGACTCAAAAGCTTAAGATCAAGATTTTTCTCTCTATCCAAATCAACCTTACGGTAACATTGTGAACAAAAAATGGCAACAATGAGACTATGCAAGATTTCAAACTAATATGGAAATTGGAATTAATAGTAGAAAAAGTACAATGGTAATGGGAATACATATTTTAATTTGCATTGTTCTAAGAGGAAAATCCAAACTCCATAGATATCACTATTGGTACTAATAAAATAGTTAAAAAACATACACAAAACATCAAGAGATCTCTCAATGTTTTGCATGGTAGTATTGCTTATATTATTTACAAATCACTTGGAGATCTATGCAAACCATTGGGAGATTGTGCAAAACACTTCAAGAAATCTATACAAAACATTGGAAGATCTCCCAATGATTTGCAAACATAATTCACAATTGCATGAATAGTCTAGATTTAGTTAAATATAAAATAAAATTTACTTCTAAAAATATTGAAAATAGAAATCTAACAAAAACTAAAGAATTTTATAGTTTGACTATGACTTATTGGTCCCAAATAAACTTGTCTCCAAAATGCCATTCCTAGAGCAATGAGAGTAAAAAATTTGTGTTTTATTTTTTCGAAAATCAGGTTGAAGAAGTTATAGAATACTACACTGTTATGAGAAAAACTTGCTTGAGTAAAACTTGTTTGGGAAACAAGAAAAGACGGCGTCATGTCTCCTTCAACGACGTGCAGCGACAGGGCTGACAACCGGAATGCGGACTGCGCCTGATTTAATTCGGAGACTTCAAGAACTTGAAATTTCTTGTCAAGTCTGCGACAAAAAAGCAGAGTACGTCTTCCCGCTACGCCACCCACCCACCTCCAGTAACGATCATCCCAGCTTGCATTCCGAGAGGTTCGGAAATGCTCGTCTGGCAAATTGCTGGAGAAAATAACTAAGCTTAGGCCAGCATTCCTTCACCTACCTCAACGCTCTCGTGAGTTCTTTTCTGTGTGATCTACTCGAGCAAACTCAACTCCTGTCTCCGCTTTGATCTGAGCTTTCAAGCTTCCAGCTAGCTAGGGCAAGAGGGAGTTCGAGTGGTGAGTTTCCGGGTCTCGACTATGTACTCCCCCACTTCTCTCGCGCTCTCTCGCACAGTCCTTGCGACGATGTTGTTCTAGCTTGAGGCTTTTCCAACGAGAACGAGACTGTCAACGAACTTAGAACTGGACATTTTGGGGTTCGTAGGAATTGATTGCTGCCCAGGAGCTGTCGAGGTGTGCATGTCTGTGTGTGTGTGAGAAGTTGAACAAGGTTGTGTGTGAGTGCTTTAGAACATCCCTGTTGTTGAAAAGCTATTTCTCTGTTTTAGCAGAGACGTACTTGATCTTTATGCTCGTCGGTTCTCGAACTTGCAGTCAACCGACTAGAGCACTTTCGGAGCTTCACTTTCTACGTGACACGGAACTTGTGTCACGTAGAAATGCACTCCATGTGGCATTCCCGTTTTGCGTTGAACATCTGTAGCTAGTCCTAAAATGTCACTTGAGTCCTTTCCGGCATTTTCCGTTCCTCATCTGGAGTCCTGAAACAACCAAGGTTGTTGTATCTTGTCTCCCTGTTCCAGCAGTGAGTTGATGTTTAGGCTGAACGATTCCTGAAATCGCAGTCACCAGAATAGAGCACTTTCACGACGTCATTTGTGTTGCGGAGAACCACACAGAGCGTGACATTCCATGTTCCACTCCCGTGTGGCTTCCTTCATCTGAGTCCTGAAATTCTACTCGAGTCCCTCTTGAAATGTGCGGTATAGACAAGGTTGCGAGTCCGTAATTTCATCACGGTTGTTCCAGATGGTCATGTCCCCCTGCTGACCTGCTTTGAGCAGGCAATTGATTTCTATTCATGATGATTTCTTGAGCTTGCATTCACGCAAGTTAGTTAATTAGTTCATGCAGCAAAGGAATAGTTAGAACACTTTGGGGAGTTTCCAGTGCCGGGCTTCGAAATGGGTTGATCGCAAAGAGTCCGTGAAAAGGAAGTAACTACTGGCCATTGATGACTGTTTTTGGTGCTGAACTGGCAGGTAGGAAGAAACGTGTCTAGGTCGACGTACCGCAATCGAGCTGTTGGTTGGGTTCCATCGAGAAGCTGCAAAGAGAGGCGTTGCAAGACAAGCCCCTGCAGCTCCAGGAGCGAAGATGGCATCACCGATATCCGCCCAGCAGCCCAGTGCCGAAGAGTCCCGCGAAGAGTTTGAAACGAGAATGCAGGACATGGTGTCTCGACTGCAGACGACGGGCACCAGTTTCTTTAAAAAGCTCGTTTCCAGGTCCATGGCCACGGACGTGATGCAAGGGCCATTCACCTACTCACTGGTATGTTTGCAAGCCCTTGAGCATTTTTTTTCTTTCAGGAGAACATTTGTTTTGAAACTGCAATGCATCATGTGTGTATAATGCAGGACTGTGAACTTACCTCGATGATCAAATGAGTTAGCAATTAAATGCTGGACTGTTGGATAGGAGTCTCGATCTCATGGGGAGTTTTCCTGGTCTTGAAGACTATGTTGAGTTTGTGTTTGTTACTGCATTAACTTGTTATTTTTGTTTAATCTTGCCGCTCCATTCCTCATACCCTGCTTATCGAGCGGAACAAACTCAGCACTGTTAAACAGGCCGGAGTTCAGCATGTCCTGGGAAATTTTCGCTCGATCAATGGTTCAATTTGAAAACGATTTGAAGCAATCCAGATGGTTTTCATTTACCCATGCTTGCATTGATTCATACATTCACCTCGTGCCCTGGTAATCAAAGGAATGAGAAAAGACTAGCTAGTTAACTGGACTGTTGCACTTGAGCTGTTGAGCATGTCTTGCTCCAGATCTAGTTTTTTGTGAAACCATTGTAAACTTCTTAGTATTCTCTTGCAATGCTGGATGGTATCTTGCGTTTTTTCTTCTCCATTGATGATGAAGTTGATTAACAAAGGGTGAACTGTTTGCCCAGGAGTTTCCACATGAGTTCCTCCTTCAGCGCAGCAAAAACTTCGGTCTTGATGCCACTTTCGTGACGACGGACAGACAGCAAAAGTGGCCCATCAAGATTACAGTACGTTCTTTCAGAGACTCAAGGCCTCGAGTGTATGCGTATGGGGTTGGCGGATGGAAGGCTTTTGTGTTGGACAACCACATCAAAGTTGGCGACATACTCATCTTCAAATTGTTGAAGTTTTCATACTTTGAAGTGGTCATTGGGAGGTCACCTGTTCGGGTCCACTCGGATGATGACCAAGAGAGTGACGATGAAGAGAGTGGCGATGAAGACAATGTGGAGGAAGCACCAATTGAGCAGCCTACGTTTGTGGTGACCATTTGCCGTCCGTCCCAACCAGAGCACCCGGAACACCATTTGTACTTGGAGAGGGATTTAAGCTTGGTAAGTCTCTTCCTCTTTTGCACGTTTTAATGACTCTTCATCTTTGATGGTGTCCATTCTTATGCCCTTCTTGATGTTATTTTTGGTCTTAATTAAGAAATACATTGTTTTACATGGTGACAGGTTGTTCCTTCAAGCTTTTGGGAGCTCCATAGCCACATGCTTGAAGGCGATAAGTTGCAACTGAAAGGTCCCACCAACACCGTCACGATGGTCAAGGTAGAGAGGACCTACAATGAAGAGGTTCAAAGGGTTTGTCTTTCGCATTCTGGATGGAAAGCATTTCTCCTTGCCAACAATCTTGGAGTTGGTGATGTTTTGCAATTTTTCCTCGTTGGCAACTCAAGCTTCAAAGTTGATGTTTACAATAGCGCGGATCAGTGAGAACCACTAAGTGAGCAAGATTTGGCTGTAGAGCAGTTGCTAGCTTTTCGAAGATGTTGAATGTAAATGTTTTTTCTTTTGAATTGGTGTGTAAATTTTCTTACAGACAATGCCAACTCATGTGAACATTGGGATTTCATTTATATAAACATCAATTTAAATTTTTATTAGAGAGCTTATTGTATTGCTTGTTGCTTTAACTTTCAAATTTTCACTTTTTTTTCCTTTTTCTTTGGAACCACTGGATTCTAATCCCTATTCCCCTTCTCCATGGATGTATAGTGAGTTTCGAGCTTTGAAATCTTGGAACAATTGAAAAGCCATTTTACGCACATGTATGATTTGCCATTTTATGCATGCTTTGATTTTTCATTTGTATCTAAGCTCATGAAGCTATTCAAATGTTTGCAGTTGATTGTTGAATGGAAACATGCACATTGCTAGTGACTCTAGGCACAAGACAAATTTAGGTTATGTAGTAGGGGAGAATGAGATAATTAAGTTAAACTATAGAAATAGTAAGAGGAGTTAAGGAATGTAGCATTGCTTTATGAAATCTATTGCAAACATTGTAAGTTTGTGAAATTTATCACTATTTCTTTCTCTAATGGTTCGATGTACTAGTGTAAACCTCTTGATGCTCAATTCACAATACATGAATTTTGAAGAGTTTTTTATAGAATCAATTGGATATTATTAGATCCATTGGATCTATATTATAGAGTTCTCTAGTGTATAGAGAGTTGCATCCTTGATATGAACACTTGAATAGACACCTATTTAATTTCTTATTTAGATCTAGGTAAGGGCAATTTTGGTTTTTTTATAAAATTCAAATGGGTGTCAATTATTTTTTATTCATTTAGTTAGTGGAATTTTCTAATCACCAAAATATATAATATCAAATGAAATATGAGATGTATGTATGGTCAATTGACCACTCCTACATCAAAGATTCTCACTTATCATAGCAAACTAGACTTTTGAAAAGCTTTGATTGACACGGTTATCACTTGCCTTGATAGATTATATATTGTACAAACTAGCAATTACTTTGTCGACATAAAGTTCCTACAAGGGCATTTCAATCACAGTGTGAGTAGAGAATACCTTGGTCACTTGGTGCTCATGAAATCTATGGGTGCTTTTGCTTCCAAAAAATTCATTTCCATTGATGAATGATGATCACTAAACTATTAGTAGTTTGGAACCTATTTGAAGTGCATCTTGAAGTTGAAACACTAGAAGTCTTGCTCACATTTAAATTGGGATGTTTTTTATGTATAGTCTTTGCATGATTGATCTTGAAGCACATAAAGGAAGAAGTTTGATGTCTTTCAAAAAATGAAATAGACATAGTAAAGGTGTTAAAATTTTGACCACTAACTTACAAACATATTTGAAAATAAAAATAAAAATGAAACACCTCAAAAATCAAAATTCAATTCAAGATTGGATACACAAATAAAATTCTAAATTCTTGTTTGATACAATGTATTATTTTGAGAATATTTGTATATTTTTTATAAAATAGCATCTTGTGATGGATGGATCATGGATTTGTTTTTTTAAGTCTTTGGATCCCAATGTTCTAGTCCTTCTCAAAATGTATAAAGTTTTCTTAGAAGTCATTAGATTTTTGTATTGAGGATCTTTTGAAATCATGTCATTTGTCACTTGGGTCTAAGGATTTTTATTTTTTTTATTTTTTATTTGAGTATTTGTTAAAAAGGCCTAAAAAGAGTGTTTTCATCTTGTTTGATAAAAGTGCCTACAAATAAGTCAAGTTATTCCTAAAAGTCTGGAAGTGCACTTCCATTTTCCATTTTTAATATCTTTTTAGATTTCAAAAGGACAATAGGGGTTCAAAGATAGAGTTTGACTCATTTGGTCAAAATTGAGGGAAGTCACTTCAATTAGATTATACCCCAATTAACCTTCTTAGTGCATGTATAAAGCATAGACTAGTAGGATTTGGTAGTACAAGTTAGAAAATATCCTATTAAGGCCTAGGAATTGATATGCATGATACATCGAGAGGTCACTATCTATTTCGTAAGAGCTAGAAAAATTCATCTTTTACTATATACATGTTAAATTCAACTGATCAAAGGAACCCCTTTAATGAAGATGGGAAAGAAGTGTTTTTAGCCTCAAAACATGCTAGGAGATAAATGACAAAATCAGTTCATTTTGGTTCGCTAATATATTAATGATTCTTCCTGAAGGAATTGAACATGAGGTATATAATTTTGATTCTTCTATGAATAGTGCACAATAAACATACAAGCTTGTTCTTAGTATTTGGATATTTTCTAAAAGCTACCAAATTTTTTCTGATCTTTTTGGAAATGTGGAAGATGACTCTATGGAAAGTGAATTTTATTTACTGGCATTGAAAAATTCATAGAAATTAAGTAGGTAGCATTAAAATCCCACTACAAATTAGGATAGGATGTTTTATCATAAATAAGCTTGTAGCCAAGTCTCAAAGCATTCCATCAACATCATGGACTAGAATTGGCCACTTATAGAATTTGAAAACATTCAATGGATTGACTGGTGTATCAGGAGCTTGTAATGTCTGAACGAAGTCAATTGAAAATATTTTCTTACTTTCTCAAACCTTTCAAACAACCCAGGCTAGTCAAATTCATTGAAAAGTGTAAACTTTAACAATTAGGTTTTTTACTTAGTCTTTGATTCAAATTCATTGGCTTTCACAAGCCAAATGACTTGGAAGTAGGGGGTTAGGGATTTTGAAATGAATTTGGACCTTTTGAAGCCATTGGTGCAAGCCATTTTCTATTTGGAGCATTTCTCTAAAAAATAGGCCATATTTGTTAGAATGAGTCAATTTGCAATCTTTTACTATCTTTGACCCTACATTTAGATGATGATAAGTGTTCAATATTTGGTGAATTTGGTAAATGGAGATTTTAATATACTAATATATTTATGAAACTTTGATTCTTTAACCCTTGAAGGGACTGGGGGTGTTTGAGCATAGCTCTTGTTTTCTTGACTAGCTCTTGTAATAAGCATAAATCCTCAAATGTATAGAATGATTTTGACAATTGTCACTGTTAAAATGAAAGAAAACCTATGCAACTTTCCTATGAATAAAAGATCAACAAAATTGCTCAATTTTTGAGAAAATGCCACCGTTGAAAAGATTGATGAAAGATATCCAATTAGTCAAAGCTTTGTACATAGGCTGAAATTAGAATGTTGTAAACGGAATGCTCAAAAGTGATCCAAAAACTTTGATTTTTTTCCACAAGTACATATCATCATGATTTAGATGTGTAATTTTCTTAAAATCATTTTGAATTGTGGAAAAAAAGATATGAGCATGTGAACTGATAGTCTAGTATGCCTTTCCCATTTTCAAAAAATTCACCAAAAATTGCTCACATGATCATTTCTTGATCAAATTGTACCGATGGATTTAGAAAAAAATCATCTAGGGTCTTTTTGTTGTTCACGAACTATTAATGAGGCTCACATTTTAAATTTTCTACAAAATGTAGTTGCAAAAGCTATGTGGTGGCCTTATGGTCCTTTAGGGGTTAAAGGTTCATTTGTTCGTAAATGTTTGATTTATTAGAAAAGAAGTCTCCAATAGTGGGATTGAAGTCTCAAAATGTGCATTTTGTCTCAAATTTAACCAATAAGGCCATAAAAGGTAAAACAATCACAATAGTGGGTTAGAATTTTTAGTAATTTGCAATAATTTAAGTTTTAATCTAGGTAGCTCTAAAACAAGCATTGCTAGTACGTGAGTGGTGAGGAGTGAGTAGGAAACAACAATTTTGGATGGAAAAGAAAAACTTTGGATGAAAGTGGATGAAATTTTGGATGAAAGTAGATAAAAATTTAGATGAATGTACATGAAAAACGGATGAAAGTGAAATGAAAAAAAGATGGATGAAAAAAGGACCAAGAAATGGGGTAAAAAGGAAAAAAAATCCATTCAATTCAAAAATGATGAGTTCTTTAATATAGTCATATAGGACCTATGACCATGGAAGAACATTGTCCTACAACCATTGTTGATGAGAGGTTAGGATTTAAAATACATAATACAATAAATGTGAATTATACCTATTATCATAGAAATCTACATGTATTGAATTTTGAAGTCATTAGGGTTCCACAATGAATTACAAAATCTCAATCCCAAATGAAAATATTCTTGTTTTAGATTTGGAATTGACATTAAATAATTGGAGACACAAATGAAGGACCGCAAAGTACACACATATAATGCCAATGATGGGATATCCTATAGTATAATGCATAATACGAGTACAAAGAAGACAAAGTACCTTGTAATCCTAGTGTTAAAGTTGAAATGCAAGTACTGGCCCTTAAGTTTTAGTCTCACTACAACTTCATTGAGGAATACAATGGTAACAAAAAAAAACACTCAAAATCTAGTGTGGTTCTCTTGACCATGTTTTTGATCATGTGCGCATAGTGGGTTGCTATCTTCTTTTGCAATTTTTGACTACAATTTTTAGAATTTTGAGTGTATATTATGTTGTTGAAAAGGTCTTTTCAATACCTTTCCAATGGTACATTTCACACCCCAAAATTCTAAAAATTGAAATAAGAAATCACAAAAGAAGCTAATTGTGCCCATAGTGGGCCTATACTAAAACGTGGTCAAAAGAACCACACTTGATTTTGAATGCGGTTTTTGTTACCATGTTTTGTTATAGTGGTTATTTTTCTATTCTTATATCTATAATTGTCAAGCCTCTCATGTAATGGTTATGTTCAATTCATATCTCTAAATAGCCGCCACCAAATTGTCCAATTCAGAGATGAATCATTTTCAAATTCCACGGCTCTAGGTTACAGTTCAATAATTGAATTTGAAATTTGAAATTCATGAAATGAACTCTCTCTACGGTTTTAAGTACCCTAAATCCACAGTCATAGGGTCCAACTTTTTTTCCCTAAATCCCTATTCCCCGCTCACTTCTTCTTGCTCCCTGCTCACATGTCAACAATCCCCTATGACAAAAATCTAGATGAGCAACTAAACAGGGCACTCAGTGACAAATAGGGAGTGCATCTTAATTATTTGAAACCTGCACAATGTAAACAAAAAGAGTGTAATAATTCTGGAAAATTGGTGTTTTGAAAAGGGATGTATGAGAAACCAGTTGAAAACTTGAGATTCCCACATTACCTTTTGTTGACCAACATCTGGGTCATGACATTTGCACTACATTCGTAAAGCTAGTTCTTCATATTGACAAGCTAGGCTATCCTTTCTACACAGCCTCCAGTACAACAACCATCATGTTCTTGAGCTTGTCCTCTTTATCCCCTCAAAAACAAGTTTTGTCCTCTCAAAAGGCACCCACCTAAACCATGTCAAAACAAATTTAACCCGTAAAAGATGGACAACTAACCATCATTCATTTTGATACTGTGGAAATCATCGGTTTACAAAAATCCAAAAGCACTCATTGGAAGTCAAGCTATTGTAGAAGATCTCCCCTTTCCACACAAAATTTCTAAGGATGAATAGTTGAACTTTTGTCCTATACAAAAAGATACTTTGTCATCTATTGGACACTAAACATTTGTGTCAATGTTCATGAGTTAATTAACATCAACACCATTAAGAATCAATACAAGAAATACAAATTAAAAAACATGCAAAACTTAGTGAGTAAGCCACAATAGAAGAATAGCTTGATTGACAGTAATCAAAATGTGTACTTTACTTGGAGGCTTAATTTGAGAGTGCGGTTTAAGGACGGGCACAATTTTGGAGGCTACCCACTTTAATCAAGGTTAATTGAAAATTTAGGTTAAAAAAACTTGTTTAAGAATTATTCTAGAAAAAAAATGTGGAGCTTGTGAAAAAACCAATAAAGATAGAATTGTGAGAGACAATCTTTGAAGTCGGCACATACTATTATTTTGGAGTCATTACCAATTATAGTTATGTTTGTTGATATAAAATGTTCTAAATCACCCAGCTATAAGTTTTCATTTTGGCTCTTTCCAAGTAAGTCTAAAGTTTTAATTTAGAACCTACAAAAATCAATTTTTGTAATCATTCTCCTACTTGGTGAATTTTGACATTTGAACCATTGACAAAGGCAAGATATTCAACAATTTTCCTTACACTTTTAGAAACCTAATATGCCTAACTAAAGACCAGTTGTATAATGCTCTACAACCAAGGCACTCCAAAGCCTTATTAGAGCTTTTAATGCCAAGCTCTCAATTGAATTACAAAAGGTCACTTAATATATGAGGAATAACCCTCCACTTATTTATTTACCAACTAGCTAGAACACTCCAAAAAAACAAATTGACATTATGATTCTATGATCTCAATGCAAATCATTTTTGCAAATCTAGCAATAAAGAACCAAGTTCAAGTCGTCGATTGGCCATCGAACAACAACCTTGGTTGTTGAACAATTGGGGCTTAAGGTTCTAGGATAGAAAATCTGAATGCTAGATATGGTTACGAAATTCGGAATATATATGGAGTATAAAATATATACAGAATATATATGGAAAGATATGGAATACATATGTTCCCATATGGATACATACAAAATACAAATGACAATCGATAGCCCATATTGATTGCAGTTCAAACAATTGCCAAAAAAAAGAAAGACATATTTTTGGGGTGGGTATTCACAAGCACAATTCATGAATTCATTTCACAAGTGATTATCACAATATGCTCAAATTTTACAACTAGTGGAAAAATTACACGTGTACCTCTTTCAAAATTTTCCTAAATGTTTACCAACCAAGGAGAGAATGACATGTACACTCCTTTTGTTTTTCGTGTGTAAATTGGAGGAAAAGCAACATGTTTTTTACTATATATGATATGCACCCAAAAGATGCAATCTATACATCTTCTAGGTATTAATATGTTGGCCAAAGTTTATTGACTATACTCTAATTGAATGTTATTGACTAGTATATATTCTTATTGTTTGTAAATCATTGAGGTATAGAATGCTTGCAATACTCCTATATGTGAATGCACGAAGCTTGAGAGATATGCATACTTGAAAAGGATCAAATGTCTCCCAAAAGATAAATGGAATTTTGCTATATACCAACAAAGTTAAATTTAAATGGATATTTTTATGAAATTTTGATGCAACATGCAAGTTTGATTAAACTTTGTTAGAATGTCATAGAATTTTTTTTAATCAAGCATTTGGACCAAAAGTTGTGGACCAACTAGGTGGAGTTACATCTTTTTTTTGGCTTTTTGGAGCTAGCTTGCACAAGAAAAAAAATAATATGGCAAAAAAATGGCAAGAAATTGTGAAGTTTTTCACCAAAAAACTTCAAATTAGAAAAAAAATATTGGATGAAATTGCTAAATTTGTAGATGAAAAAAGAATTATAGAAATGTGATATGTGCTAGTGTGATATTCTCTATCCAATATGTAGATGAATGTTGAAATTTGGAGCACTACTTTAACACTTTATATCGCCACTTTAGCACTTCATAAAAAATGAAAAAAAAACACCTATGGCTTGAGTGCTAATAGAAAGTTTAAGATGCTATTAGAAAAGTAAACATATAAGGCAAGATGGCAATTGTGGGAGCTTTATCCTCATTCTTAGAAGAAAGTGTACACAATTGGTTACGTTCTAGTGTTTTTTTGTAGATGGTTCCTAGTAGATGCCCAACGTGCCATCCAATTATGCCTTCTAAGAAATGAAAAAATATTTATTGTTTCTACTTTGAATTTACCTAAGTGCAAAATCTAATCAAATCAATTGTAAATTAGTAAATTAGTAATGACAACCGATTTTGGCTATGACAACAGAATTGTAGACCAGGAGGGGTTAGTCAAGGACAAAGGTTAATTATTCTTAGTTGTAGGGTTTCTTACGTCCTTTCCAAAATGATCAAGTTCATCAAATTTGAACTAATTCTCTAAAAGTTGTTCATAGATTAAGTTTGGTGTTTAACCCCAAAAGGTTTTTGACTATGTTTTCACGAAAAATACTCCAAAACTACCATTTCTAGGACAAGTGCAAGAGTTTAGAAATAAAAACATTTATGGAAACATGTAACCATAGGATCTTATAGTACACTAATTTGAAAAGATGTGGAAAAAATTTCAGAAATTTCGACCATGTAGATTATAGGATATTAGCATTCGAATTGCCATGAATCACTTTTTTGGCCCCACAAAAAACAAGGCAAATGCACTTCACAAGGTCACATTTGTCTGAAAAAATGTCCGAAATAATTGTGCTTATTTGAATTCATTCTCGAAGGGAGGTTCACTACATGCTTGAAAAAACTCAGATTATCTGCAATTGTACAACATATTAAAAAATAGTAAGTAGAAAGGAGTAGAGAATGATTCAAAATACTAAATTGTTAATAATTTTGTTATGGACCTAAAAAGTCCAAATCCCAATGGCTGTAATATTGTAATAAACAATATACATCTTAGATTTTTTTTTTTAAATATTTAAAATAGATTTAAATAAAGGACTTCAAAGTTTATTTTAGATTAGAATATCCAAAATTGCCTACAAACTAAAACTCCTCATAACTTTCATCTCATTAATCAAAATGGAATGATTCAAAGCTTTCTACGTATATATAAATCTAGAAAAAAAATTCAAATGTTTATTTCCTAAAAAGTGAGTTTTTAAGTAAAAATTTGTACTCCCCGGGTTGCCTACCGTTCAATGAAAATGACATATCATGCAATAACTTGTTAACCATGTAGTCAAAAGTTCTTAAAATTGTTAGGCCTTAAAGCTACTCCTTAAGCACTTGTTGTGTGAAATTTCAAAGAATATTTTTTGTTTGTACTGAGCTGCCTAAAATGTCTATATTGCCAAAAAAATGTAGGTTATGGCTTTAGGGGTTAAATTAAACTTTAAAACTTCATCCATGTTTTTCTCCTATTCTAACTATTGAAATTGACTTTGGATTTTTAGTTTATTATTATCTTTGTATTCATCTTTGGGTTAAACAACTATTAATTCAATGGATCTTTGCAGCCGTATTCTCAAAGTCTCCAAATGGCCATTTTGTCTCAATTTAATGAATAAAGCCTTAATTCTTGCTAACATATAAACTTGTCTCAAAATTGAATCAAAACTTCAGTCTACTCTAACTCCTTCAATACCAAACTATTTTCTAAGTTTAAATAGTTTTGGAACCCTTGAAATGTTTTATAAATTTTTCTACCTTTATCTTATCCCTTATTGTAGTTGTTCTTTAAGTTTGATTATAAATTCCTAATTCTTACTTACTATTTCTTTAGACTTTTGATTCTACTCGCAATTTTGAGATTTTCAATAATTTTTAGTTAATGTTCCTAAAATAAATTGTTGAAAAAGGATAAACACTTACACTTTTCACCTTCCTAGCTAAAGTTATCCAAGGATGAAGTTTTAGCCACTACTAAACAATATTCAAAACTTCATTCACTAAAGTTTTTTACTTAAACTTCTTAAATTATCTTTTCCTTTTGGTGTTGACTTTTACTTCTATTTTCAATTCCAATGTGTCTTTTGGAATTTTTTTTAGATGAATTCTTTAATTTTTCATTCTTTTTTAATACTATTTTTTTTTCAAGCATAACTATTGGAGTTTTTATCTAATTTCTACATTTAATATCTATGTGGAAAACTACTGAAATCACCTAATGGATTTTAAATTCAAAGTTATGTTTTGTAAAATTCTTATTGGTCTGAATCAAAATTCGAACTTCTAAGTCACTCCTTCTAGTTCTAATTTAATGTTTTTGCAAAGTAAAGCAATTCGGAGAAAAAGAAATCAATGACCCACCTTAAACTCAGCAGATTCAATTGTTCCATCTTCATGAACCATAATCTTAACTTCGTTGTGAGGCCCATTAATCTCCATCTTGTATTTTTTCCTCATTTAGAAGTGGTATGTCGTAGGACATCTAAAATTTAAAGGAGTTCCAAGCCTTCTTCCTTGTTTCCTAATTCAATTTCTTCTTCCTTCTTTGTAATTTTCTATTGCTTTTGAGATATTTTTTAAAGTGCAAATCCTATCAAATCCAATTTCCTAAATGCTTGCTACTTTGTCAAAGAATCGAACAAACTTGATGTTTAACTTATTCTTATTAATAACTAAATTCTAGATTCTCCAGAAGTCAACTATTTTTCCATTTATTTTTTGCTTCTTGTCTTCTAATCAAAGTCCAACCCCAATTAATAGGATCAACTATTCCCTAATGATACCTTCACTATGAAATTTCACTTGTACCCAGAACACATGTCTTTCCAAATTCTTTCACTCTCTCATCTCATTTCTTGTATACGGATTCAGTTTGCTTGTTTGTAGCACATGAAAATTTTGTAAGAGAGTTTTGAGATTGATTTGAAAACAAAGTTTGGAACCGTAGGTTAGCTTAGCTCTTAGTTGAATTTAAGAGATAGAGTATGTAGCCAAGCATTTTCAAGTTGAAAGTTAAAGACAATTTTAGCTGATGAGAGTTGGAATTCTAATGTGAGAAAATCTAGATCATTTTGAGATCAAAACTAAACCTATGTATGGTTTTCCAATGTTTTGGGGTCAAATCTAAACCTCTGGATTTGATTTTCTAAGCAACAAGGCTAAATAAGACCCCTCTGTATTTAAGTTATAGGATTTAAATAACAAAACTAAACCCCTTTGCATTGAAAATTTTGAAATTTGGAGTTCTAAGGCAGCCAACAAGCTAGCCTTAAATTTCAACCGTTTTGAAATATATAGGCATCCAAAATCTCTAGACCCACTAACTTAGTTTTCCAACTTGCCAAAGGTTGGTCGAATTTCCAACCTCCAATTCCCAATTGGCTTCCACGTGGCCCTTCAACTTCTATATTAACCCCTAAAGGATCAAGCTGCGTTTTTTCGTAACATAGTGATTTTGGCCAACTCACTACAAACGGAATTTTTATTTTTTGTTTTTGAAATTTTCACACAACATGTGCTTGAGGAGTATCTTTAAGGCACAACAATTTTCATAACTTTTGACTAGATGTTAAAAAGTTATTGCATGATATGTAATTTTCATACGATGGTGGGCAGCCTAGGTAGCTCAAAAAACTTCCTAAAAAATAATTTCTTTTAAAAACAAAAATTTACAATTGATTCTCTAGATTTATATATGAGCCAAAAGCTTTGAATCTTTCTATTTTGATTAATGAAATGAAAGTCATGAGGATTTTTAGTTTGTGGGTAGCTATGGAGTCTTTGAAAACCATACCTGTTGGTATTTTGACTTCTAACTACTCGTATTTTAACCTTCCAGACTCCTAATATTTTGACCTCTATTTGCATGTATTTTGGGCTTTTGGATTGAACTGGATTGTATAGAATAAAACTACAATCTAATTTTTCAACAACTAATTGTTTAACTTAAAGATGACGAGTGGAAATTTGAGGTTCCTTTACCCGGGAAGTCACCAATGAAATAGAAATGGAAACACCTCAAAGTTAGCAATAAGGTAATAGCTTTGTTGTACGGGGTTCTATCATCCCAAATCGAACAATATAAAAGTTAATCACTAAGTAAAAGCTTTGCCGTGAGGTTGAGAATTTCTATTGAATTTGACATTTTTTGTTACAAGAAACAAAATACATCATGTACATTGTGTTGACTTTAACAAGGTTTTTAGTGAAGGCTCTAGGGGGATTTTCTACAACAAAAGTTGTGAAATTCCATGCAATAAGCTTAGTGTGGAATGGTTAGTACTAAAATGACTCAAACACTTAAAAAATACAATAGTGGTTAGTGCCTATGAACCACCATATTGATTCACTATTTAAAAATCCAAAAATATAAACAATACGCATGAATTTACAAATCCAAAAGTGTTAGTACTCCAAATTAAGCCATAACCATCAATTAGTGATTTTCCGCTAAATAGCAATGGAAACTTCAAGAGGTTAGGGCAAGATGCTTGAAAATACAATTACAATAGGAGAAAATTCAAGGAAATTCTAGAGAAAAAATAGGGATCTAAAAGTAAAAAGATGTTAAGCAAGATTTAGTAGAGTAACCAAATTAGGCTAACAATAAAATGATGACAAAATGCCAAACAAAAATGAAAAACAAAAATGCAAACCAAAGACTAGAAGTAGGAAAATGAAACTAAAAGTAAATTAAAAACCACAAAAAATAATAAAGATGAAAAACACAAAAGAAGTTAGTAAACTTAAAACTACTACTAGAATACTAAAATAGTGGTAGAACCACTAAATTAGGCAAAAGACAATACTTTAGGGGGTATTACAACAGATGAGTGAAGTCTATACTAAAGTGACAAAGTTTACACTAAATTAGAGCAATTACAATAATTTTGCATGATTTGCACTAATATGGCGCATTTTACACTACTTTAGTGAATTAATAGTAAATTAGGGGGGGATGAAAGTAATTACAAAAATTAATCTATTAGAAAGTTGGGTTATAGGCAAAATTAGGGTTTGAAGGCCTTTCTCTCTCAATTTTCTAAAAACTTGTGTATATGATGTGTTTGGAGAGCTTGGTAAAAAAATGTGACAAAAAAATGGAAGAAAAAATGCTAGGAAGATAATTGCAATGCATTAGGGTTAGAAGTAGATAATTTGTTGATTAAGTTCACTAATTGTATGAGCAAAGCGGGTGAAAAGTAGAGAGTGTTGGAGTCCATCTCTAATGGAAGGGACAAGGATGTCTGATTGTTTGTTGACATTAATATGAAAAAGTGCAACTTAATAAATCAAAACCATATATTTTGTCGACAAAAAAAATATTTAAACTGATGAATCCTTACCCCAATAATTAGTTTGAAGGTAACTATTTGAGATGGTGACATTATACTAGATTCTAAAATATAACATTTTATTTGTTTTTTAGATGTCACTATTAGGTGATGACAATAATACATGTTCAAACTTGAGCTACATGAAATTACAATAATGTGCTTAAAGTGTTTTTTAGTAACATTCTCTTATAAAATAATAAAATAATACAATCGCTTGTACTATGCATACTTTAGTGTTTTCAACTATCAATGCATTTTACAACAAAACTCAAATAAATACTTCAGGTTATAATTGAATGCTTTACATTTGTGTCGTGGCATATAATATTTGATGCCATACATTGTAAAAATTTTAAAAATTAAATATATAAATGAATAAGTCCATGAGATGTACTTTTGTAGTACATTTTGATAATCACTTGCAAACGAAATCAAAGGTCAAATATAATCTATACATTGCACCAATGTTTGTAGTAATTGATATAAGTTAAGTTCAAAGTATAGGATTTAGGGTTTAGGATTTAGCTTTTGGAATGCAGGTTTAAATGTGTAGGAGAATATCTTGAATTATCCTTTTATTCATTAATGTTACATTGGATGCTTGTAGTATTGAATAGTGGTCTTTGGAAACGGATCACTACTTTTTAGAATTCAATGTTTTTGTAGAGGAGGCAGATGGGTGGACAAACAAATGGATAGACAGGCAGAGAGGTGGGCGAATGAGCAGACACTTACTTTTCTGGAGCAATGAATTTCTTTTGTCATTTTTGATTGGAATTTTTGAAGTTTAGGGGTATGTGATATACCATTGGAAAGATATATGGAAGACCTTTCCCACGGTATATTACATGCCCCAAAATTCTAAAAAATGAAGTCAAGAATTGCAAGAGAAGCTAGCTGAGAGGGCATATTGAAGTCCACCCGTCCATAAAGTAGACGGGAGGGCAGACGGCTAGGTGGATAGCAAAGTAGATGTTTACTTTTTTGGAGCAATGAACTTCTTTTGCTATTTCCATTTGGAGTTTTTGGAGTTTAGGGGTGTGTGATATACTACTAGAAAGATATTTGGAAGACCTTTTCAACGGTATATTACATGTTGTAAAATTCCAAAAAATGAAGTCGGAAATGGCAAGTGAAGATAGATGTGAGTGCATAGTGAGCATCTGCTTAATTGCTTGTCTATTGGACAATGACTAGGTTTGCTCAAATGGGACGTTCAATTTTTGGTTGTAATTTGGTTGCAGACATACATCCAAGATAACTCTACACCCCAACAAGTTTCAAGACATTCCGATAGTTAGAAGTACCTAAACCTATGAGATTCCTTGACAACTAGCAAAAATTAAAGATTACAGCGAAATTGACCAACTAAGTGGGAGCATAGGGAAGTGTAATGAGTTCAAAGATAGGTCTTTTTTTACTCCCTGCACCTACTTAAGAGCCTAGGCTAGTTACTTTTGCCCAAAAAAGTCAAACTCCAAAAATTGAATTTTGACCTAGTTTTAGCATTAAGTTGGTGGCTTGGTGCTAGATTATGCTCAAATTTTGGAGTTAAAAAAAAGAAGTTAGGGATTTTGAAAGATTAGAAATGGCCTTCTAAAGCCAACAACGCAATCCATTTGTGATTTGGAGTTAATCTCAAAAATTTAAGTTTATAGACCGACGTAGGATGAAAACCCTTGAGGATGACGATGAAAATTCGAAGTGGTAGGGTTACCTTAGATGGATGAGAGGAGGTGGGTGTCCGGGAAAGAGTATAGAAAGGGACCCTTGTCTTCTTTCACCACCTCCATTTGTTGTATTTGGGTCCATTGGATTCAATTTATGTTGGAATTGTGGCTTTTTTAACCACAAACCTTGTAATGGTGTTTTTTGGACACTTTTGGCTGGTGTTACTCTTTTTCAAATTTAAAAGGTCTTTGTGGGTCTCTTGCACCTTGAACTCCTTGTACTAACTTTTCCAAATCCTTGAGGCTTGAGAGTTCATTTTTATCGTGTTGTTGAAAGACCGTGGTTTTGTGTATTCTTTGAGGGGGTTCCTTGGTCCCCCTTTATATCTTGTCTTTATACTAACCCTAGAGTAACCTCCTATATGACCTGGCGATGTTACTTTGGGGGCCTTTAGAACAAGTTTGTCTTTGTGCTAACCCCATGTAGCTAATCGGTGGATTTCAAGTGTCTTTTTGTCCTTCAATACTAACATAGTGGTCCATACAAGGAGCCATGAGTGTGAAAGGGTTTGTGGATTTTGTTGTGATGGTGAAGCTTTGAACCCCCCAAGGGTCAAAAAGTCCTAGTTGTGTGTTAAAACCACTTCATGGATAAGCCTTGAATTCCCGTGGTTTCCCATACAAAGTTTAGTTCTCAAAACGTGTTGGCAACAAAACAAAGTTTAGCCTCCAAAAATAGAAAATAGAGGTTGAGACAAGTACAAGAAGTGACTAGCTAAAGGTAGAATAGAACCCTTTGATCACTCGCATCTAGCAACGCAAACCACTAACTTGTAGATATGGTTTCTCCCCCTTCCCCTTCGAATTTTAGCATGAAATCAGCTGTAGGAAGAAAACACTTTAGTACCTAGACCAACACCTCAAGGCTAGGTATTGCCAAAAAGCGGGCCAGATCTAGGCATGGCCGGGTATCGAGCCCCAGGTGGTAGGGGTCAATAATTGCCAAGGGGCTGGGAGGGTTTAGTATTGTTTGAAGCTGGGAGGGGTCGGTAATTGTCGAGGGGTTGAGAAGGATTAGTAATTGCCGAGGGACTAGGAAAGATTCAGTAGTTGCTGAGGGGATGGGAGGGCTTAATAATGTCAGGGTTGGGAGATGTCAGTAATTGCGAAGGGGCAAAGGGGGTCCAATAATTGTTGGAGGGCTAGGGGTTCAGTATTGCCGAGGGGTTGGGAAGGGTTCAGTAATCACAAAGGCTAGGTTGCTAAAAAGGCCCAACAATCGTTGGGGCTGGGGCGAGGTCAGTTTGCCCAAGGGAGAGGGAAGTCCAGGGATTAAGGAAAGAACAAAGAAATATGATAAGGCACTATCTTTGCCCTAAGACAAACATTGGAGTGGGAAGGCTAACTTCCCATCTCCCACAAAACACACTACAACAAAGAAAACAAGCAAGAAGAAGAAAGGAGTGAAGGGAGAGGAAGTGAAGAAAATGGAGGGATAATGAAGGAGGGAAGGACACTTGAGGTTATATAGGAGAGAGGAGATACAATGAAGGAAGAATCTCTTTATCTTGTTTGAGCCCTTGGATTAAAATTAGGTGATTATTGTGAGGGTAGATGTAAGAGGTAGTTCAACCTTGTAAGAAGCAATGACATGTCTTTAATTAGCCTCATAAGTAGAAACGAGGGTTGGGCCACTAGTACTCTAGTAGGACGTAAGAGGAATAGGGAAGAATGAAAAGGAAGAAAGAAAGAGGGAGCTAAAGGGAAAGACTAAGTGACTGATCGATGTATTAAACTCACTATATTATTAAAAAGGCGGTCCATTGCATCATATCAAGGGAGTTCATGGTTGACCAGGGAGAACTCCTAGAAGGCATGAGCAATGACTTTAGCTTTGAGGTATGCAACAACCCCAGCCCTAACCTTTCCAATTCACCTAAATCAATAATTAGCAATTATTAACTATGGTTGAGGCCCATCCCTAAGTCAAACCCCTAAGGCTAAATTTCAGGTCATATTTTAAGTTAGAAACCTAGAAAAGAAGTTTGTAGCTTTCCAAAAACCTAAGACACACCCAAATCGAAGTGAAAACGAGAAAGTTATCACCAAATGAAGGTTAGGACTTCATTTGGATGAAAAATAGTTAGACATAAAATTTGGGGACAAATTGAGAACATTGGAAAGAGGCTATTAATTAGGGTCCAGGGGTGGAAAAAAAGTCAATTCCAAATTGTAGATCAAGAGGAATTAATGGATGAAGTTTTAAGCGCCGACTAGCGGTCAAACTTCATCCATCAAGAACTTTTAGTGGGAATGTCGGATTAGCAAAAATCTTACCAATCTGGAAAGCTAAAGTTAGGAGCTACAAGGAAAAAATTATAAAATTAATAAAAAATAATAAATAGGTGGAGGTTAACCCGAACAGCAAACACTAAGGGAAACCAATCACAAATCTAGGAAGTAGGAGTTAAGTGAGAAAGTTAGGACTGTAGGCTCATACGAGAAGTTAAGTAGAGATCATAGGACCCTCTCAATTAGGAAAAACACGAAAAAATTCAAGAAGATAATGAAGGATGAAGTTTAGCTTAGGGTTGGATGAGAAATTTATAGAAGTTTTCAATTACGACCAAATCCCAAAGTTAGATAAGGATAAGTCTCTTAAACAACTCCAAATATTTCAAGTAATTTTGAATTAGGGATCTAGACTTAAATTGTGGATGAAATGTGATGAATTGAGTAGCAGTCAAACTTCATTCGCCCATAACTTTGGCTAGGAGAGTCAGATAGGGTTGAATTTTAGATTTTTAGAAAGGGCAAGGAAATCTCTAGAAGGTTTTGAAATTAGTTCCTCCTTGACATGAGTGACACCAAAAACCATAGTAGCTTCAACTATTGACAATCAACGTAGATTGAGTGATTCTTGAATGTTTGGGCACATTTAGGCACTTAGAAAAAGATCCATTGCTTGGAAAGCACTATGGACCACGCTTAGACATCCAAAAGTATAATTCATTTAGTCAAATCTAGAACTTGGTTGGGCTCGGGGGTTTTGAAGGGCGGATAAATTGGCGCTCACAAGAAGGTAAATTTCTATGGATATTAGGGAGAACATTGGCACGTTACTTTAAAACTAAGTTGATGTTATGATTGACGTCGACGATTTATTTGACATGAATGAAGACATGCTAATGTTTTTTGACACACTAAAAAAAATTGAGAGTTTGAGACATCCACGTTAGCAAGTAGATCCATTTTGACTATGGGTTTGTTAGTCGAAATTACTATAGTCTATGGTAAAAAGCTGACCATATGTGAAAAATTTAGGTGAAGGGCAGACACATGGCATGCTTTGCCAAAAAAAAGAAATTGATGGATGTGCTCCATCAATGATAAAAAAATGGTCTTAATACAAGTGGGTGGTAGGAAGTGAAACAAATAATATAGGATATGTAAAACAACACTTGTATTCTATATAAAATGTCTAAATTGACATCTAGATGTCTAAAGCAATGTTTAGATGTGTCATGTGTGAAGTAATGTTGAGATTTACAATGATCAAGTTCCCACATTCTCATTATTCCATATCTTTTGTCTCACCATGGAGAGATAATGAATATAAATATAACCTCTGTATCCTTCATTCTCATTCATTTATAATGAAGGAAATCCTTCATTCTACTATTAAAAATTCTCTTGATGAGTTGATGGTAGATGATAAGTTTTCTTCAATTCTTGTTGAATTTAACAATTTTGTTGGTTCATTTTATCTTACTTTTATTTTAAAGAAAATTTTCTTATTGATCTTGCTTTATACGTTTGATATGTATAAACTAATGCCTCTAAAAACGTCTAGACATCTAATTTGATGTCTAAAAAAGATAAATTCAAATTTTCAAATGACATAAAAGTGTGCTGACTAGGCATGCCATATCATCATCCTTGGCTACCACGTCATTTTTCTCGCCACCAATCAAAGTGTCGTGTCATAAACGGGTTGGATGAAAAAAAATCCAATGTGGCTCTCCTCACCCACATGGTGCTTACATGGTGTCCACATGCCACATTGTGGAGAGCTTAGGAGACCATGTTCTCCGTGATGTTAGAAAAAAACAATCCCAAATCAAGCATGTTTTTTTGGATTTTACCATATTTTTGACATGTCAATTATAATAAATTTAAGGTGACATCATAGTTGATTACTTCCATGTTAAAGTCAATGTTCTAGTATGGTTTCTACGGCAACTAAAAAAACATGGCTTTCTTATAGTAAATCCTATTAGTCTATGCTTTATACATGCACTAAGAAGGTTAATTGGGGTATAATCTAATTGAAGTGACTTCCCTCAATTTTGACCAAATGAGTCAAACTCTATCTTTGAACCCCTATTGTCCTTTTGAAATCTAAAAAGATATTAAAAATGGAAAATGGAAGTGCACTTCCAGACTTTTAGGAATAACTTGACTTATTTGTAGGCACTTTTATCAAACAAGATGAAAACACTCTTTTTAGGCCTTTTTAACAAATACTCAAATAAAAAATAAAAAAAATAAAAATCCTTAGACCCAAGTGACAAATGACATGATTTCAAAAGATCCTCAATACAAAAATCTAATGACTTCTAAGAAAACTTTATACATTTTGAGAAGGACTAGAACATTGGGATCCAAAGACTTAAAAAAACAAATCCATGATCCATCCATCACAAGATGCTATTTTATAAAAAATATACAAATATTCTCAAAATAATACATTGTATCAAACAAGAATTTAGAATTTTATTTGTGTATCCAATCTTGAATTGAATTTTGATTTTTGAGGTGTTTCATTTTTATTTTTATTTTCAAATATGTTTGTAAGTTAGTGGTCAAAATTTTAACACCTTTACTATGTCTATTTCATTTTTTGAAAGACATCAAACTTCTTCCTTTATGTGCTTCAAGATCAATCATGCAAAGACTATACATAAAAAACATCCCAATTTAAATGTGAGCAAGACTTCTAGTGTTTCAACTTCAAGATGCACTTCAAATAGGTTCCAAACTACTAATAGTTTAGTGATCATCATTCATCAATGGAAATGAATTTTTTGGAAGCAAAAGCACCCATAGATTTCATGAGCACCAAGTGACCAAGGTATTCTCTACTCACACTGTGATTGAAATGCCCTTGTAGGAACTTTATGTCGACAAAGTAATTGCTAGTTTGTACAATATATAATCTATCAAGGCAAGTGATAACCGTGTCAATCAAAGCTTTTCAAAAGTCTAGTTTGCTATGATAAGTGAGAATCTTTGATGTAGGAGTGGTCAATTGACCATACATACATCTCATATTTCATTTGATATTATATATTTTGGTGATTAGAAAATTCCACTAACTAAATGAATAAAAAATAATTGACACCCATTTGAATTTTATAAAAAAACCAAAATTGCCCTTACCTAGATCTAAATAAGAAATTAAATAGGTGTCTATTCAAGTGTTCATATCAAGGATGCAACTCTCTATACACTAGAGAACTCTATAATATAGATCCAATGGATCTAATAATATCCAATTGATTCTATAAAAAACTCTTCAAAATTCATGTATTGTGAATTGAGCATCAAGAGGTTTACACTAGTACATCGAACCATTAGAGAAAGAAATAGTGATAAATTTCACAAACTCACAATGTTTGCAATAGATTTCATAAAGCAATGCTATATTCCTTAACTCCTCTTACTATTTCTATAGTTTAACTTAATTATCTCATTCTCCCCTACTACATAACCTAAATTTGTCTTGTGCCTAGAGTCACTAGCAATGTGCATGTTTCCATTCAACAATCAACTGCAAACATTTGAATAGCTTCATGAGCTTAGATACAAATGAAAAATCAAAGCATGCATAAAATGGCAAATCATACATGTGCGTAAAATGGCTTTTCAATTGTTCCAAGATTTCAAAGCTCGAAACTCACTATACATCCATGGAGAAGGGGAATAGGGATTAGAATCCAGTGGTTCCAAAGAAAAAGGAAAAAAAGTGAAAATTTGAAAGTTAAAGCAACAAGCAATACAATAAGCTCTCTAATAAAAATTTAAATTGATGTTTATATAAATGAAATCCCAATGTTCACATGAGTTGGCATTGTCTGTAAGAAAATTTACACACCAATTCAAAAGAAAAAACATTTACATTCAACATCTTCGAAAAGCTAGCAACTGCTCTACAGCCAAATCTTGCTCACTTAGTGGTTCTCACTGATCCGCGCTATTGTAAACATCAACTTTGAAGCTTGAGTTGCCAACGAGGAAAAATTGCAAAACATCACCAACTCCAAGATTGTTGGCAAGGAGAAATGCTTTCCATCCAGAATGCGAAAGACAAACCCTTTGAACCTCTTCATTGTAGGTCCTCTCTACCTTGACCATCGTGACGGTGTTGGTGGGACCTTTCAGTTGCAACTTATCGCCTTCAAGCATGTGGCTATGGAGCTCCCAAAAGCTTGAAGGAACAACCTGTCACCATGTAAAACAATGTATTTCTTAATTAAGACCAAAAATAACATCAAGAAGGGCATAAGAATGGACACCATCAAAGATGAAGAGTCATTAAAACGTGCAAAAGAGGAAGAGACTTACCAAGCTTAAATCCCTCTCCAAGTACAAATGGTGTTCCGGGTGCTCTGGTTGGGACGGACGGCAAATGGTCACCACAAACGTAGGCTGCTCAATTGGTGCTTCCTCCACATTGTCTTCATCGCCACTCTCTTCATCGTCACTCTCTTGGTCATCATCCGAGTGGACCCGAACAGGTGACCTCCCAATGACCACTTCAAAGTATGAAAACTTCAACAATTTGAAGATGAGTATGTCGCCAACTTTGATGTGGTTGTCCAACACAAAAGCCTTCCATCCGCCAACCCCATACGCATACACTCGAGGCCTTGAGTCTCTGAAAGAACGTACTGTAATCTTGATGGGCCACTTTTGCTGTCTGTCCGTCGTCACGAAAGTGGCATCAAGACCGAAGTTTTTGCTGCGCTGAAGGAGGAACTCATGTGGAAACTCCTGGGCAAACAGTTCACCCTTTGTTAATCAACTTCATCATCAATGGAGAAGAAAAAACGCAAGATACCATCCAGCATTGCAAGAGAATACTAAGAAGTTTACAATGGTTTCACAAAAAACTAGATCTGGAGCAAGACATGCTCAACAGCTCAAGTGCAACAGTCCAGTTAACTAGCTAGTCTTTTCTCATTCCTTTGATTACCAGGGCACGAGGTGAATGTATGAATCAATGCAAGCATGGGTAAATGAAAACCATCTGGATTGCTTCAAATCGTTTTCAAATTGAACCATTGATCGAGCGAAAATTTCCCAGGACATGCTGAACTCCGGCCTGTTTAACAGTGCTGAGTTTGTTCCGCTCGATAAGCAGGGTATGAGGAATGGAGCGGCAAGATTAAACAAAAATAACAAGTTAATGCAGTAACAAACACAAACTCAACATAGTCTTCAAGACCAGGAAAACTCCCCATGAGATCGAGACTCCTATCCAACAGTCCAGCATTTAATTGCTAACTCATTTGATCATCGAGGTAAGTTCACAGTCCTGCATTATACACACATGATGCATTGCAGTTTCAAAACAAATGTTCTCCTGAAAGAAAAAAAATGCTCAAGGGCTTGCAAACATACCAGTGAGTAGGTGAATGGCCCTTGCATCACGTCCGTGGCCATGGACCTGGAAACGAGCTTTTTAAAGAAACTGGTGCCCGTCGTCTGCAGTCGAGACACCATGTCCTGCATTCTCGTTTCAAACTCTTCGCGGGACTCTTCGGCACTGGGCTGCTGGGCGGATATCGGTGATGCCATCTTCGCTCCTGGAGCTGCAGGGGCTTGTCTTGCAACGCCTCTCTTTGCAGCTTCTCGATGGAACCCAACCAACAGCTCGATTGCGGTACGTCGACCTAGACACGTTTCTTCCTACCTGCCAGTTCAGCACCAAAAACAGTCATCAATGGCCAGTAGTTACTTCCTTTTCACGGACTCTTTGCGATCAACCCATTTCGAAGCCCGGCACTGGAAACTCCCCAAAGTGTTCTAACTATTCCTTTGCTGCATGAACTAATTAACTAACTTGCGTGAATGCAAGCTCAAGAAATCATCATGAATAGAAATCAATTGCCTGCTCAAAGCAGGTCAGCAGGGGGATATGACCATCTGGAACAACCGTGATGAAATTACGGACTCGCAACCTTGTCTATACCGCACATTTCAAGAGGGACTCGAGTAGAATTTCAGGACTCAGATGAAGGAAGCCACACGGGAGTGGAACATGGAATGTCACGCTCTGTGTGGTTCTCCGCAACACAAATGACGTCGTGAAAGTGCTCTATTCTGGTGACTGCGATTTCAGGAATCGTTCAGCCTAAACATCAACTCACTGCTGGAACAGGGAGACAAGATACAACAACCTTGGTTGTTTCAGGACTCCAGATGAGGAACGGAAAATGCCGGAAAGGACTCAAGTGACATTTTAGGACTAGCTACAGATGTTCAACGCAAAACGGGAATGCCACATGGAGTGCATTTCTACGTGACACAAGTTCCGTGTCACGTAGAAAGTGAAGCTCCGAAAGTGCTCTAGTCGGTTGACTGCAAGTTCGAGAACCGACGAGCATAAAGATCAAGTACGTCTCTGCTAAAACAGAGAAATAGCTTTTCAACAACAGGGATGTTCTAAAGCACTCACACACAACCTTGTTCAACTTCTCACACACACACAGACATGCACACCTCGACAGCTCCTGGGCAGCAATCAATTCCTACGAACCCCAAAATGTCCAGTTCTAAGTTCGTTGACAGTCTCGTTCTCGTTGGAAAAGCCTCAAGCTAGAACAACATCGTCGCAAGGACTGTGCGAGAGAGCGCGAGAGAAGTGGGGGAGTACATAGTCGAGACCCGGAAACTCACCACTCGAACTCCCTCTTGCCCTAGCTAGCTGGAAGCTTGAAAGCTCAGATCAAAGCGGAGACAGGAGTTGAGTTTGCTCGAGTAGATCACACAGAAAAGAACTCACGAGAGCGTTGAGGTAGGTGAAGGAATGCTGGCCTAAGCTTAGTTATTTTCTCCAGCAATTTGCCAGACGAGCATTTCCGAACCTCTCGGAATGCAAGCTGGGATGATCGTTACTGGAGGTGGGTGGGTGGCGTAGCGGGAAGACGTACTCTGCTTTTTTGTCGCAGACTTGACAAGAAATTTCAAGTTCTTGAAGTCTCCTCCGAATTAAATCAGGCGCAGTCCGCATTCCGGTTGTCAGCCCTGTCGCTGCAAGTCGTTGAAGGAGACATGACGCCGTCTTTTCTTATTTCCCAAGCAAGTTTTTTCGAGCAAGTTTTACTCAAGCAAGTTTTTCTCATAACAGTGTAGTATTCTATAACTTCTTCAACCTGATTTTCGAAAAAATAAAACACAAATTTTTTACTCTCATTGCTCTAGGAATGGCATTTTGGAGACAAGTTTATTTGGGACCAATAAGTCATAGTCAAACTATAAAATTCTTTAGTTTTTGTTAGATTTCTATTTTCAATATTTTTAGAAGTAAATTTTATTTTATATTTAACTAAATCTAGACTATTCATGCAATTGTGAATTATGTTTGCAAATCATTGGGAGATCTTCCAATGTTTTGTATAGATTTCTTGAAGTGTTTTGCACAATCTCCCAATGGTTTGCATAGATCTCCAAGTGATTTGTAAATAATATAAGCAATACTACCATGCAAAACATTGAGAGATCTCTTGATGTTTTGTGTATGTTTTTTAACTATTTTGTTAGTACCAATAGTGATATCTATGGAGTTTGGATTTTCCTCTTAGAACAATGCAAATTAAAATATGTATTCCCATTACCATTGTACTTTTTCTACTATTAATTCCAATTTCCATATTAGTTTGAAATCTTGCATAGTCTCATTGTTGCCATTTTTTGTTCACAATGTTACCGTAAGGTTGATTTGGATAGAGAGAAAAATCTTGATCTTAAGCTTTTGAGTCAATAAGAAATATATCATGGCACAATAAGAATCCAAATAGAAATTTTTCAATCTTGTAATTTAAAAAAAATATTTGATCTTGATATGCTTTGATTTAATTCTTGCACAAAACTCAAGAAACAAAGAGTATTACCCTACTAACTACATCATTGTTGAATGTTGACGTGATTCTTTAGACTTTTCTTTTTATTGTATAATGCACATACTTTGATGCTCTTCACACAATTTACTACATTTGGTTCCTAAAAAGGCCCATGTTTACTATCTTTGTAAGAATCAAAAGAATCAAGAATTTTTTTGAACTAGAGGTAGTACATTACTCCCATTGTATGCTTTTGATAATATTCATCATTTAAATTTTGGATATGGCTATGTCAGGGAATAAATGCCTCAACTATCGTGGGTATATAAGTAACCAATACAATTTCCTAAACATTAGCCAAATACCTCAAATGTACATGTTGCTCAATTCTTGGCAAAGATGAATAAAAGTCAAGTATCTAGGTCCCTTTTGAATCAAACTTAAGGAGTTGTGTATCTAATTTTGAATGCTAAGACCTTGGAATTGTGGAATGTATGTTGTATTAATTTACAAAAGAAATGCTTACATGCCTTTATTTGCCTACTAAGTTTGTTTCATTTGCCTACATTTTATGAAATTCTTTTTTTTTCTTTTGGTTCAATGCACTAAAAATAAAAATTAGGGCACTTTAAACAAATGATGAACTCTTGAAGAATTACAAGGTGATTGCATGAAACACCTGCCAATTTCGTTGCGTTTTTTTTTGGAACGCTATAACTTTTGAATTATGAATCCAATTTCAAAACTAAAAAATCTATTTCTAGATTTCTTTCTTATTACTGTATCCCTTATTTTTTAGAAATTAAAAAAAAAAATTATATTTAAAAGTCAATTTTGTTAATTTGTCATACTTTGACATTTAGGGTTTTTTTATACTATTGAGTGGTTGAATTTCATGATTTTCAGCTAAAATTTCTATGGTATATTATTTTAGTAGGCATACATGTGTATACCATAGGGAATCTAAAAATTCATTATTTTATATCCTCCACGTTTGTGCAAATAGGCCTCTCTTGTGTGTGCAATTCTAAACAATAGAGATAGTTTTGAACTCATTTTTTTGCTCAAATCTCATCACTAAGAAGTCCTCCCAAATGGACAATTTTTAGTTTTGCTGAAATTTTTTTTCCTATTTTCTACAAATTTAAACATCAAAGTATGAATTTTCCAAGACATATTTTGGGATATAGAATTCTAGCAAAGAAAATACATACTTTGACGTTTAAATTTGTAGAAAATAAGAAAAAAAAATTTCAACGAAACTAAAAATTGTCCATTTGGGAGGACTTCTTGGTGATGAGATTTGAGCAAAAAAATGAGTTCAAAACTATCTCTATTGTTTAGAATTGCACACACAAAAGAGGCCTATTTGCACAAACGTGGAGGATATAAAATAATGAATTTTTAGATTCCCTATGGTATACACATGTATGCCTACTAAAATAATATACCATAGAAATTTCAGTTGAAAATCATGAAATTCAACCACTCAATAGTATAAAAAAACCCTAAACGTTAAAGTGTGACAAATTAACAAAATTGACTTTTAAATATAAATTTTTTTTTTTTAATTTCTGAAAAATAAGGGATACAATAACAAGAAAGAAATCTAGAAATAGATTTTTTAGTTTTGAAATTGGATTCATAATTCAAAAGTTATAGCATTCCAAAAAAAACCCTGAAATTGGGAGGTGTTTCTTGCAATCACCCTATATTGTCACACTACAATACTATTAGAGGTTTAGTGTGTGCTTCTATTAGCACTTGTTGTCAAATCTTCAATAAATGTCGAGCACAAATTACTTCCTCTTAGTCGTTACAATGCTAAATTACAAGAGTCCTAATTGCCTTCAATTTGTGAATTCAAATGCTAGGTTCATCAATATCTCCTAATTTTAGCAATATCATTGATAGAAATAAGACATTTGTAAAGTCACATACATGAGCCTTTTCATCAATTTATCCCCATTTATACCATACCTTTATGCCACACAAGTTCAATGACACATTTGGAAATATAAGTTTGCAAAAAAAAGAAGAAATTCATACTTTTATGCATGCTCACTTTGTTTTCTTTTGTGTAAGTCCAACAAAGATGATTTAATCAATTTGGTCAAAGTTTTGTTCTTATAATGGAGAAGCTTTGAAAGCAAGTGAGAGCACTTTAGATAGGATGGTGAAGGGCCTATGATAACACATGCCGATATATTCTCTCCCTATGTCTTCTTTCTTGGCACTACAAGGAAGTTCTTTAGATATTTGCAACAAGAAAGCCAATGAACAAAGTGTTGGAATATTTTTTTTTATTTGCTTTAATTGTCACTCTTCTCTTATGTGTTGTCAATTGTCAAGAATTTATTGATGAGAGTTTTGGGTATGTTCATGTGTTGATTGCATAGTTACTACGGAATAAATTGAATAAGGTTGTGAGTGAGTTCTTTGCACATGCTGGTTGTTGTAGAAGTATCAAGTATCTCTCTATAAAAGTATTGCATTCTTGATTTAAGGCAAGTGTAACCAAATTTTCTTTAGAATCATAGCAACATTCCACAAACTTGATACTTTTCCATTATGACCATGCATTTTGAAATCTATACCAACCCTAAACTTTAGAGTGAAAGAAGGAAATGAATGGTAAAATGGGATTTGAAATACTTCCATTTTAACAAAATTTCCATCATTTGCATAAAATTTCAAAAATTAATCAATTTAAGTATTTATTTGAAAAAAAATTCCCTCTTCTTCAATATTTGTACCAATACTAATAGGGTAATAGTCAAAGTGACCTACCTACAAAAGTTTGGTTCTTGTTCAACAAAAAAACTTTTGCATCTCCACATCTCTACCCATCTCAATTTATAGCCGAATTTCTCACCTTGATGGTTAACCCCTGAAGGACCAACCTTGTGTTTTTGGCAACATAACTTTTTTGGGCAGGTACATGTGAGCGGAGATTTGACTCATTTAGGCTGAAATTTTTTGACAAGGTGTGGACAAGGAATATCTTCCATGCATGCTAAATTTCATTTCATTTGAGTATACAAGTAAAAAGTTATGATGCAAAATGTTGTTTATTTCTCAACTTGGACAGCTCGGGCAGATCTGAAAAAATCACTTTTTTCAAAAATAAAAATTTGAAATTGATTTTCTAGATTTACATATATGGGGAAAGCTTTGAATTAGTCCATTTTGATCAATGTGATGAAAGTTCTGAGGAATTTTAGTTTGCCGGCAGTTAAGGAATCTCTACTCTAAAATAAACTTTGAAGTCCTTTATTTAACTCAATTTTTAATATTTTTTGAAAAAAATAAAATCATAGGATGGATATTGTTTATTATAGCATTACAACCGTTGGGATTGTCATTTTTCAATTCCATAATTAAAATTTTGACAATTTAGTATTTTGAATTATTCTCTACTTCTTTCTACTTACTATTTTTTTCCTATATGTTGTACAATTCAAAATGATTCGAAAATTTTCAAGAACATAGCTAACTTGCCTAGAAGAATGAATCCAAAGATGCACCACCATTTTGGACATTTTTTTCATACGAATGTGACCTTCTGAAGTGCTGCTGCCCGGTTTTTTGCAGGGCAAAAAAACTGATTTTTGTCACTTCAAACGTTATTATCTTCCAATCCACACGGTAGAAATTTCTGAAATTTTTTTCACATCTTTTCAAAACAACTTACTACAAGATCCTACGGTTACATGTGTTCAAAAATGTTTTTTTTCTTAAATTTGGTTTTTGTGCTAAAAATGGCAGTTTTCGAACGTTTTTGGTGAAAGCATAGTCAAGGAACTTTAGGGATTAACTAGGTTGACGCTAATTTGGGGCCTTGGCTTTCCCCCACACACTTCCGATGGAAAAGCTTGTTGGAGAAAATAAAGAGTCTGGATGGGAAACTTCATTAGAACGATGATATTCCACACGCTATTTTTCCCTTCAATTCCTTGGTCGGCTCTAAGGTTGAGGACTGATATAGATTTCAAAACGCACCATACACGACATAAACATGAAAGTGTCAAGTTTCGTGGAATACCTCCATTTCAAGGAAATTTTGGTTCAGGGCGTCATGTCGCCTTCAACGACGTGCAGCGACAGGGCTGACAGTCGGAATGGGTCGATTCGAAGGAGACGGGTCCCGTGCTTGGAAGTTTGTTTTTAGTCTGCCACAAGTAACCAGAGTACGTCTTCCCTTGACGCCACCCACCTCCAGTAACGATCGCCACAGCTTGCATTTCGAGAGGATCAGGGATGCTGGCCAATTTATTGCTCGTGAAACTAAGCAAGCATTCGTTGATGTATCTCAACGCTCTCCACAGTTCTAGTTTGTCTGATCTAGTCGACCAGACTCAACTCCTGTCTCCGCTTTGACTTGAGATTCAATTCAGCGAGGGCAAGAGACTTGGAGTGGTGAGTTGTCAGATATCGACTCCCCTACGACTTCTCTCTCGCGCTCTCATGGAGTCATTGCGAGGATGTTACTATGGAGGCTTTTCCAACGAGAGTGTCAGCGAACACAGAATTGGGCATATTCGAGTTAATTGGTTGGAATTGATTGCTGTGGAGTTGTGGAGGTATGCATGTCTGGGTTTGGGTGGGTGGGATGTCGAACAAGGTCGTGAGTGAGTGCTTTAGAACGTACATCCTTGTAGGTGAGAAGATATTTTTCTGTCTTAGCAGATCGAGACGTACTTGATCTTTATGCTGGTCAGTTTCTTTAACATGCAGTCAACCGACTAGAGCACTTTCAGAGCTTCGCTTAGGTGAGAACGCACACACTGAGAGTATTTGAGTCGTAACTAAAGTTACTTGGTTTCTATCAATGTTCACTTCTCGAATTTACAGTCATGAGCTTATCAAGGTAGCTGGGACGATGACTGGGAAGTCACTGAGACATGGAGATGGAACTAGCTAGGCATGGATGAACGGTTTTATTCCTTTTTCTCATTAGTAAAGCAGTTGGTGCAGCTAGCGATCTCAATCGAAGCTACTGTGAATGCCAGGGATCCACTTGGAAATCCACATCATGCAGGCAGTCAGGCAGCACTGCAGCTCAGAGTTCCGACCTCCTGAACCCGAATGTTCCGAATTATTCTCTGATCCCAACGTACAAAGTGATCTTACAACCCAGCAAGTGCAGGTGCTGTCAAGTCACACCAGGGCACCCATGGATTCAAAGCTTTTGAACCTTCCCGTCGCTCTCTCGCTACCAACGTGCCATGTCGATCCGATCAGAGAGCATGGCCCGGGAGCATCACAAAGGCTTTCAAATTAATCCGCTGACGACTTAGCCATTCAAGATAAACTTGTTGATCGACGGCAAGTCACTACTATTGTGAGGATAGTAGGTTCCACCCTGCTAGTCCCTGAGGATGCTCTTTACCGTCAGTTTCGTTAAAGTGGCGCTTTGCCGGCGCCAAAAATGGTGACATTCATGTACGATCAAATTCGATTGCAAGCCAGAAGTGCAACAGTACTTAGTTACACTACTCGAGCAGCGAAATAGATTTATCTCGGAGCTTCCAGTATGTCATTTCGAAATGGTCCCGGAAATGGGTTGGTTGTAATGGGCCGTCAAGAGGAACTAATCTACTCGTGGTTTCTGATGTTTATTTGGTGCGGCATGGCCAGGTAGGAGGAAACTGTCAAAGTGGACGGCAATCTATCTGCCGTTTTGGTTGCAGCTTGCAGCGGCAAAGGACCAGGTTGGATTCTAAGCTTGCACCTCAATGTGTGACGATGGCATCACCGAGATCCGCCGAGCAGAGGAATGCCGAAGAGATGTCGAGAGCCATGTCCACTGAGGTTGTGCAAGGGCCCTTGGCCAACTCACGGGTAAGTTTTCTAGCAGATAAGCATTTCTTTTTCATTCAGAAGATCGTTTGATTTGAAACTTCTTTTTCTTTTCAGGCTTGTTCGATGCTCCTCTTACTAGTTCGCCGATCGACGGTCAAACGTGTTAGCTAGTGACCTGGGGGACAGGAGTTTCCAGCTGAGAATTGCTAGCCTTCACGAGAAAGTTGAGTTAGAGCGTATTTAACTTTGTTAATATTCCCATGTTTTACATAGCGATGCTTGATCAGTCCTCATACCTTGATGATCAAACGGAACTGTTAGACAATTATGCGGTACTGCTAGGCAGTAATGCCCGAGTTCAACACATATATCTTGAGACAATATTTTCACTTGATGAATGGTCCTGTTAAACGTTTTGAAGCAGTCTGGTTTTTATTTATTTCTCATCATGACTCTCCTTTACAGCATGTTACATTCAGATACTCTCTTGAGAATCAGAGGAGTTAATATCGACTCATTTGCCACCCAGATCCACCCTTGGTGGATTTCAGATCAGGTCCCGGCACCGTGCAAACAACCACCACCGTGTGGGAACTGGATGCCAGATTTGTAGCTCTACCTTCACATGCTGTACCGAAGGTTAAAGGAGCCCTCGCAATACATTTTCACATTACCACCATGGCCAGGAAAACGCTGCTCTCAACCCACTGAGCGCTAAGTTTGAATTCTTTGGCTCAGAAGACAGCGTTCCGCCTGCAGAAAAAATCTAGTGTCCCAGATCGTGCCCTGGTGGCCTCCCAAGCATGCAACAGAGCCAGCAGGAGATCAGCAGCCATATCCAAACGAGGGCAACGAACATACTATGGACCAGTTCAATGAAAAGGAGTGCGAAGGGAACATATTGAGCAATGGGAGTAGAGGATTACGAACCCAGGAAGAAAGCGCCAACAGAAGCAGCGAGTATGAAATCGATGGTGAATGATGATAGAAGCATGAGCGTCTTGGACAACACAAGGCTAGGATCATGGGAAGGATACTCCAGACAGCGAGTCCCAGAGGCCGAGAAAAACAATTGCTGGTCTGAAGGGAGAATCGAAGATGGGTGTTGAAAGTGGGGATTCATCGACGGTGGATGACAGTCTCTTCCGCTTGGACCTCCAGCTTGCAAAGCTCCATGGCTACTTACTCACCAGACAACGAATATATTGACACTCTTGCCTTGGTCTGACATGTTAGAGTAGTGATGTACGAGTACTTTAGCTTAGAATTGAACCCATCTCTAACTCGTTTTTAAGCTGAACTTAAAAACATAAAAAGCAGATACGTACGCTAACAAAATTTCTGTACGCTTTGCAAACGCCCACAGAACCAGCGATCGAGTAGCGAGATTGGAGGAACATAAGTTGGAAGGAGTAATCGACTGCCGACAGCCCAGTCAACTGACCTGCATTTCCAATTCCTTTAATAGACTGAACTTTGATTTTGAATCCATACAGCGGTACATTGCGTATTAAGTTTTGAGGTAGTTACTGTAGTCTACTATGCCTTGAAGAAGGGGAATATTTTTCTGAATTTGTAGATGTTCTGAAAAGGTACCAGGACTAACACAAACTTGAGGCTGCCTTGAGGTGAGAAGGAACACAAAATGGATCTGATTTTTTGATCAATCAGAGTTACTAGGGCAGGACTTGGGTTGCAGAGGAAATCTGCCCGTATTGATGAGCAACCGCATTTCGAAGAAGTATTATATTGAGTGGCTTAGTAAACTAGTGTTCACGTGAATAACGTAAGCCAAAAAAACGTGGCTCAAATTCTGAGAAGCTTGACGTGTGGCGCTCTGTCGTTCACAGCTGCATTGAGGATTTTTTCATTGGTATCAAAAGCGAATAAGTTAACTTAAGACATTTTAGTGAAGAAACAAATTTTCGAGCACTACATTATTTAGTTCTTTCGTCTGCATTTTGAAATGCCTACCTTGACAACAAAGCCAGGAAATGTATATTATTTCTTTACAAGTCACCAAAACCGGCTCAGTGGCCCATGAAACTTTGCTGCAATCGTGAAATACATTGATAAGTGAAATTGGACAAAAGAATATTGACAGTTTGTTTATTTTTTTCTTGAAACACATGGACAATTTCCATTGAAAAGGGAAAAGAAAGAGTATACAGAACCAGAGGCACCAGACCTCGGCCGAGATTACTTCATTTTCTAAGATTCATTTTTTAGGTTTTTTTTAAAACGCTCCCAACTAAAACACCCAGCAAGAGACCCAGGGGAGGCCACTAACGCTACTTTGCAGTTTTGAAGTGTCTTTTGCCTACCCTAATGAATCCAAGCGCTTAACAGTTCAAAAATCTAAAAAATTCATAGTAGAAGATTATTGTAGTAAAGATCATTCTAGTATTATACATCTTAACTTTGGGGTCTTATGCTTGCACGAGGAAGAATTTGACGTGTGACAGCTAGTTGGAAAACTCTTTTTCAGCTAAGCAAGATAGACTTCTCATTTGCATCATTTGGACCAGATTCAAAAAACAAATAAGTATCGTAAGAATTTGAACTTTAAAAGTTAACTGTATTCCAATGTTTCAATAGAGTTTGTTGGGTGATAGCTCTTTGGAAAGATATTGACAAGTCATACAGAAATGATTCTTCACTTATTTTATATGAAGAAGATTGATAAAGCATTAATGACATAAAAAACACAAGAATTTGAACTTTGTAGCTAGGTCTATAACAATCAATTGGCTGGATAGAGTTTGGTGAGGGAAGGCGTGTACAGATAGATCTTCGGAAGTTCTACAAGATAGAACCATAGCGTGCTACATTTGAATTGTAATGATCCCTGGAAGTGGAAGGAGCAACTTCAAACAACTCTCAGAAACGGCTTTGGTCTGTTGAATTTGCGTCCTTGTAAGCACCTGTACATTAAACCAAATTAATGCTTTGGAATAACATATTGACATAATTCCTTAACAAAAAATTTCAAAATAATGTCGTCAAACTGCGTTGTTGAAAGCATCTGCTAAGTTTGCGTAACTATCCTGCTCGGACATTACGGGCAGGAAAGAATTGAGGTTGAGCAAGAATTGAGTGTCTATCAATCATCAACATCAGTCAATAATGTGATACAGACGTTTGATACTTTTTCTTCTCCGACATTTTTCACATATCACAGAAGTACACTTGGAGTCAGCGATAATGAAAGACGTTAATATTGTTTCGTATTCAATCCAAAGCATAGTGCCCGACACTGCGGATTACAGATGAGCCAGGAATGACCAGTTCTCCTCGAACAAGACCCAACTCTCTTAAGTCTGGGATCAGCATCTACTACATGGTCATGAGCCAGCTTTTCAAGTGAAGATTCAACTTCACCGTTTCCATTCACTCGTTTCACCTCGGTCTTCTCCTGCAGTCAATTCTAATGTTCAGTACAGTACGCACTTCAATTCACCAAACCCCGGCCACCAAACTAACCCCTAAGTACCCAACCTTTGTCACCAACACCGGCTCCTTCCTACATGGAGTGATCCCACACACACTCCCCCTACGGAAGCCCCCCAATCAAAGCTATGAATCAAATTTCCCCGCATCCAGTGCACCAACGTGTTCCCTGATTAAACCTCAGGCACATCCTCCGCCCCCCTCCGAAACGGAATGCACACAGCAAGAAAAACAGCAAAAAGCAGCAAAAAACTGCAGATATACACAACATAAACAAGCATTTTCATTCAATCATATCACCTCCTCTCCTGGAGTCAATTCTAATGTAAGGTACAAAACGCACTTCAATTCACCACACCACGCCGAACTAAACCCTTAACCTAACCCTACCACGACACAACCCCATCCCCACCCTACCCGGACTAAACCCTACCCCTAACACGATGGTGTCGAGCTCGAGGTGGGCTTGGAGGAGGAGGAGCTCGCTCAGCGCCCATTCGACCGTGGTGGAACCAGTTTCGGGGCCCGGCGTTGAAAAGCTCCTGACGTGCAATTAACAGAGAACCAAGTTTGTCCGCTCCTGCAACAAATGGAACAGCAAATCCTGAAACCCTAAAGTAAAAAAAGTAAAAAAAGTAAAAAACATCCTAAATTACTTCAGCACATGCATGCTGGATGCTTCGTCCACATTCGCCATGAATGATGTTCGTTGTCAATGCCGAAATGCCAGTTCGTTATTCTGTGTAGCCATCAGAAGAAATTTTATGCAGGTTTGGTCCAATTCGTTATCAAAGTCTACATGCTAGTTATGGATAGGTATTAGAGGAAAACTCTGAAGAATTGATCGTTCAGTGCCATTCATTATCAATGTAGGAAAACTATGCAGATTTGGTCCGTGAGTTCCATTATCGTCTCAGTAGTTCACACTGAGAAATCCATAGACTCAATTTCCACAGTGCAGTTGTGGAATTTCACAGCTTGACTAGGGAATAGAGCCTGGAATTCCTTACTCAACTCGTGAATTTCGTTAAATTGGCGTGATTCTGTGCACAGAAATTGTGACATTCCCCTGCTCAAAGCTCTAAAAACTAGGACTAAACATGAACTTATCAAGACATAAAGTCCATTTCAAAGAGGAGTTTCTGTTGTCACATAGTTACGACAATTGCCATAATGAAAAATGAAAAATCTCTATAGAGGTTGTGCAGAAGGAAACGAAGCCTTGGGGGGCAAAGACCTGGAATTTCTTCTTTCTATTCTGATGTAGTAGACCATCAACTTTCGAATGTGTTGGGCAGTGCTGATTTCAATGGGTTGATTATCAGTGTGTCGAAATTATTCAATGAAAAAGTAGGTGTTGGGCGTCTTTCTTACCAAGTGGACCAGGGTTAATTCGTTGTCACGCAACGGCTTCCCATCATCCAGAGGCCCGTTGAACAACATATTAATTCACAAAATCAGGCACAAACTGTACACCTCTCGTTCGTCGTCTTGCACAGCTCCCTCTCCTTGGCCCGCACTCGGTGCTTCCCACTTCCAACATCTTGGCTCCCATCTTGATCGCATTGTCTCGGATGGCTTTGAATATCCGGTTGCAGCAGCTTCGTCAGGAGGTTCAGACTCGGAATGAAGTCACTGATCACCGCGGCAAAATCCACTCGCGTGATTTTTTAGAAATCAGATGCTTCCTAGTCTTCTTGGGGAGCTCCACCCTTGCCAAAATACCTGCAGGTAAGAAAGCATGCCATTTTAAATTACATAAAAATAAATCAAAATCGTAAGTAACTCTGAGCTTAGAACTGGTAGATTAAGCAAGATTTGCTCACTGGTTCTGAGCAGTCACATATCAATAAGCCTCAAGGCAAAAACAGAAAAGAACAGTACATAAGAAAATCCGTAATTTGAAATATATACAATTAGTCTTCAATATCTAGTGTTAGCCACTTTATTTCGAGGATTTTCTTTACTGCACTAGTCATCAAGCATCAACCTATTTTGAAATCTAATGACTTCATGACAACTCTACAAACACTCCATGCTTAGATTATAAATAAGGCGTGCTCCTTATTTGGAACCCGCACACACTAGACAGAAAAGTGAAGAAGTCTGTTCAGAAAAAGTGGTAATTTTTGAAGAGGAACAAGTAAAAAAAACACGTAAATCATGAAGGGGGAGTGTGACAAAAACCCAGATGAGCAGCTAAACAGGGCACTCCATGACAAATAGGGCGTGCATCTTAATCACTTGAAACCCGCCCAATGTAAACAAAAAGAGTGTAATAATAATTCAGAAAAACTGGTGTTCTTGAAAAGGGATGTGCAAGAAACCAATTGAGAACTTGAGATTCCCAAGTAACCTTTTGTTCACCAACATCTGTGTCATGACATTTGCGCTACATTCGTAAAGCCAGCTCTTCACATTGGCAAACTAGGCTCCCCTTTCTACACAGCCTCCAGCAGAACGGCCATCATGTTCTTGAGCTCGTCCTCTTCATCCCCTCAAAAACAAGTTTCATCTTCTCAAAAGCACCCACCTAAACCATGTCAAACCAAATTTAACCCATAAAGGATGGACTGGTGACCATGAAAATTCATTCATTTTGATACTTTGGGAATCATTGGTTTACAAAAATCCTAAAGCACACAATGGAAGTCAAACTATTGTAGAAGATCTCCCCTCTCCACACAAAATTTTGAGGATGAATAGTTGAACTTTTGTCCCACACAGAAAGATACTCTGTCATTGAGTGGACACTAAACATCTGTGTCACTCTTCATCGGTTAATTAACATAAACACCATTAAGAATCAATACAAGAAATACAAATTAAAAAACTCAGTGAGTTAGCCACAATAAAAGAATAGCTTGATTTACAATAATGAAAATGTGTACATCACTATGGGGCTTATTTGAGAGTGCAATTTAAGGCACAACACAATTTGGGGGGTTACCCACTTTAATCAAATGGTTAATTGAAAATTCAAGTTAAAAAAACTTGTTCAAGAATTATTAGAGGAAAAAAGGTGGAGCTTGTGAAAAACCCAATAAAGACAAAATTATGAGAGAAAATCTTTGAGGTGGGCACATACTATTATTTTGGAGTCATTCTTAATTATAATTATGTTTGTTGATATAAAATGTCCCAAATCACCATACTTTAAGTTTTCATTTTGTCTCTTTCCAAATAAGTATAAAGTTTTAAAACCTACAAAAATCAATTTTTGTGATCTCTTATTTGTTGAATTTTGACTTTTGATCCATGGACAAAAGCAAGATATTCAATACTTTTCCTTGCACTCTTAGAAACCAAATATGCCTAATTGAAGACCAATTGTATAATGCTCCATAGCCAAGGCACTCCAAAGCCTTATTAGAGCTTTCAATGCCAAGCTCTCAATTGAATTACAAAAGGTCCTTAATGTATGAGGAATAATCCTCCACTTATTTATTTACCAACTAGCTAGAACACTCAAAAATACCAAGTTGACATTATGATTCTATGATCTCCATACAAACCATTTTTACAAATCTAGCAATAACGAAACAAGTTCAAGCCATTGATTGGCCATCAAACAACAACCTTGGTTGTTGAATAGCTAGGGTTTAAGGTTCTACTGTAGGATACCAAATCCAGATGCTAGATATGGTTATGGGTGATTGCAAGAAACACATGTCCTATTTTAAGCGTTTTCAATAGTACTCATGATTTTTTCGGGAGTACTTTAAAATTAGAAAACTAATTTTTAAATTTTTTTTAAAATATGAATAATGTATATACTTTTAAGATGAAGGTACCCATTGAAGTAATTGCATAGAAGAATTCTCTAAGTAGGAGAACTAGAAAAGTGCCAAATCTTAAGAAAATACATACCTTAATCTTTTAATTAGGGAAAAATAGTAAAAATAAAAAAATACACAAAATAAAAACTGGACATTTGTAACAACTCTATGGAGATGGCCATTCACCAAAAGAACCACCAAAATAATATTTTATATGTTTCAAAATGCAAGCAAAAAGAAGCTCACTTTGTAGACTTCTACACCACATAAAATTACTTATTTTTGAAATTCCTTCAGCCATTAGCTATAAGTCTACTAGAAGACCATCTCCTCAAAATTTCAGCTTAAAATTCGTTTATTTGGGTTCTAAATAGTACTTAAAACCTCCAAATTGGCAAGCGTGACATTGAATTGGGCTCTATTTATGGATAGCATATTATTTTTGAAAGTTACTAAAAAAATTAGACAAGGTCTATAACAGTCATGAGTACCTTCCCTATATTTGGGAAGGTCATTTAGAATCAAGTCATTTGGAATCATTTGGAATCAAAACACAAAAGTTATGGCCAAAAATCATAACAATATCCAATATGTTCTGCAAAATAGGATAGGGTGTTCTTGCAGTCACCCCCTTCATCTTATCCCTTACTGTAGATTGTTCTTTAAGTTTGATTGTAAATTCCTAATTCTTATTTACTATTTCTTTAAACTTTTGATTCTACTTGCAATTTTGCAATTTTAAGTAATTTTTAGTTAAAGTTCCTAAAAGCAATTGTGGAAAAAGGATAAAGACTTATATTTTTACTTAAACTTCTTAAATTATCTTTTCCTATTGGTATTGACTTTTACTTCTATTTTCAATTCCAATGTGTCTTTTTGGATTTTTTTGGGGATGAATTCTCTAATTTTTCATTCACTTTTAATACTATTTTTCATCCAAGTATAACTAATTTCTACGTTTAATATCTATTTGGAAAGCTACTGCAATTACCTAATGGATTTTAAATTGAAATTTATGTTTTGTAAACTTCTTATTGGTCTGAATCAAAAATCGAACTTTTAAGTCACTCCTTCTAATTCTAGATTAATGTTTTTACGAAATTAATCAATTAGGGGAAAAGGAAATCAAAGACTCCCCTCAAACTCATCTGATCGGATCGACATGGCACGTTGGTAGCGAGAGAGCGACCGGAAGGTCAAGAGTATTGAGGGAAGCTCTGAAAGTGTTCTAGTCGGTTGACAGCAAGTTAAAGAAACTGACCAGCATAAAGATCAAGTACATCTCGATCTGCTAAGACAGAAAAATATCTTCTCAACTACAAGGATGTACGTTCTAAATCACTCACTCATGACCTTGTTCGACATCCCACCCACCCACACCCAAACATGCAGACCTCCACAACTCTACGGCAATCAATTCCAACCAACTCGAATATGCCCAATTCTGTGTTCGCTGACACTCTCGTTGGAAAAGCCTCCATAGCAACATCCTCGCAATGACTCCATGAGAGCGCGAGAGAGAAGTCGTGGGGGAGTCGATATCTGACAACTCACCACTCCAACTTTCGCTTGCCCTCGCTGAATTGAATCTCAAGTCAAAGCGGAGACAGGAGTTGAGTCTGGTCGACTAGATCAGACAAACTACAACTGTGGAGAGCGTTGAGATAGCTAGATCAACGAATGCTTGCTTAGTTTCACCAGCAATTTTCCAGCATCTCCGATCCTCTCGAAATGCAAGCTGTGGCTATCGTTACTGGAGGTGGGTGGCGTAAAGGGAAGACGTACTCTGGTTACTTGTGGCAGACTAAAAACAAACTTCCAAGCACGGGACCCGTCTCCTTCGAATCGACCCATTCTGACTGTCAGCCCTGTCGCTGCACGTCGTTGAAGGCGACATGACGCCATGAACCAAAATTTCCTTGAAATGGAGGTATTCCACAAAGCTTGGCACTTTCATGTTTATGCAGTGTATGGTGTGTTTTGAAATCTATATCAGTCCTGAATCTTAGAGCTAACGGAATTGTATGGTAAAATGGCGTGTGGAATATCACCATTTTAATGAAATTTTCCATCCATCCTCTTTTCTTTCTCCAACAAGCTTTTCCATCATAAGTGTGGGGAAGCCCAGGCCAAATAACCATCAATTGAGTTAGCCATTAAATTGAATGAATTTGGTTGTGAATTGAGATGAATGGGGATGTGGAGACACAAAAGTTTTTTTGTTGCATGAGAACAAAGAAAATGGGAGAGTGTAGCCGAGGCTTGATTTAATCAAAGAAGATAGATAATGAGACATGTAATCAACTCATGTGTATTTAGTGCCCAAGTACATATATGTCAAGGGTTGAGATGTCAAGGCTTTGGAGAACGCCCATTCCTTTTGTTAGACCTTTTGTATCTTATCTAGTCTCAAGCTTTAGTCCAATTTTTCATGAAATTAAAGTATTTAGACGAGAATTATATAGGTTATCCACTTAAACTATTACTTTGTTGATATTGCTACAAATATTGAAGAAGAAGGAATTTTTTATTCAAATAAATGGGCAATGGTTAGCTTGGGGAACCCAAAAAAGGTTGTCTGGACTACAATGTCAGTCTACTCCCACATGTCAAATGACTTCATCTTTTAAATATAATAAAATATGATTTCACAAAATGTAGTTTTAACTAACTAGATTGATGATGTATCAAGAAAAAAAATTCATCTCAATCAAAGAATTTTAAGAATTTTTAATGAATTTTTTAGTTGAAAAAATAAGTTTTGTCCTTTGTACAAAAAATCCTCAATAACAAACATTTGGAATATTAAATAATTTTATTTTAATATGATTTTTAGATATGACTTATATTTAGTGGTCCAATATATAAAATAATTAATTTTAGAATACCAATAAAAATTTAATAAATTGTGCATTATGATGCCTGCAAATTCCCAAATTTTAGCATTTTTTCTCATGTCTATAAATAGATCCAAAAAATTTTAATTTTTAAAAATAAACCTCATGAGGAATATACATTTTGATCCCGTGGAGGTGCAAGAATTTCTTTTTTCATTTTAGGGTCTTCTTAATTGATCAAAATGAACAAATTAGACAAACTTTGAAGGTTTTAAGCAAAAATCACCTGATTAGATTGTCCAAAGAGTGATACCCCAAGTTGCCCATTGCCTAAATGCTTGAATTTGTTAATTTTTGAAATTTTATGCAGATGATTGAAAATTTTGTTAAAATGGAAGTATTTCATTTGCCATTTTCCCATACATTTTCTTCTTTAGCTCTAAAATTTAGGGTTGGTATAGATTTCAAAATGCATGGTCTTTATGTAAAAGTGCCACTTGAGTTTGTGGAATGTTGCCATGATTCTAAAGAAAATTTGGTTAGACTTGCCTTAAATCAAGAATGCATTACTTTTATAAAGAGATACTTCTACAACCATCATGTGCAAAGAACTCATTCACAACCTTATCCAATTTACACCACAATAATCATATAAGGTAGGAGCACCCAATGGCATCCCTGTACCCAATGGCGTCCTTTTCTACATCAGGAATTCATTCTAGAACATAAATGTAGCCGGACTATAGACCTCTTATCATTTTAGGTCAAAAAAATAAGCTCTGTACCATCTACTTACATTTATAGCCTGAAATGATTATGTTTTGTAAAATCTGATGCTATTGGGTACAGGGATGCCATTGGATGCTCTTACCTTAGACCACACACACCCAAAACTCTCATCAACAAATTCTTGACAACGCAAAAAAGAAGAGTGATAGTTAAAGCAAATATACAAAAATATTCTAATACTTTGATCATTGACTTTCTTGTAGCAAGGTTCTTAAGAACGTCCTTGTAGTACCAAGAAAGAAGATGTAGAGAGAGAGAATACACTAGCATGTGTTATCGTTGGCTCTTCACCATCATATCTCAAGTGCTTTCACTTGCTTTTAGAGCTTCTCCATTTTGAGAACAAAGCTTTGACCATAATGATTGAATCATCATGCTTGGACCTACACAAAAGAAAACATAGTGAGCATGCATAACAATATGAATTTTTTCTTTCTTTTGCAAATTTATAATTCCGAACGTATCATTGAACTTGTATAGTATACATGTATGGTATGAGTGGGGACTAATTGATGTAAAGGCTCATATACATGACTTTACAAATATCTTACTAGGTGATTGCAGAAAGCACTTCATGTTTTTGGCTCAAAAAAGCGATTTCTAGCCATAGGAATAGCAATACTTTGGACTACTATCAATTTTGCTTGTCAACATGCGCCTACAAATCTCAATTGTTAATTCAGAGGGCCTATAGATCTAAACTGTCGATTTAGTACTATGTAATATTATAGACTACCATAGAGTACCATAGAAGCCACTGGGAGTAGAAAATAGGAGAAAAGGGGTTTGTAGACCTTTACATTTTTAGTAATTTAATAAAAATTCAAAAAAGTTCTATAAAAAATCAATTTTTCTAGAAAAGATTGTACTCTCATTACACCAAAAAATTCATTTAGGAAATTTTTTCCCTCTTTGTATAGTTTGCGCAAAGGAAGGTCACTTTGGCCACATGTGGGAAACCGGCATGTTACTATTTTCATAAAAACTCATTGTTAGTCCTTGTAATGTTGGTAGACCTCCGACATGTCCAATTTGTGGCTTCGAATTCACATTTTTGGGTCAAAAATAGGAATAAAATCCCTCGTAATGGTCAAGATAGACACCCAATCGGGGGCAAGTTAAAAATAGTAAAATAATTTTTTTTAATTTGAAAAAATTACCCAATGTCTGAAACTACCACACATACCTTGATTCCAAGTTCTGCGCCAAACAAACAAATAATGCAAAAGTTATGAGCAAAAAAACATCTATCTGAGGGCACAGGGACAAAAAACAGGACAAGTGTTTCTTGCAATCACCCTACATCTATCTATGATATTGGTTAAATTTGATGATATTGATGAACCTAGCACTTGAATTCACAAATTAAAGGCAATTAGGACTCTTATAATTTAACATCATAATGAGTGATAAGAAGCAATTTGTGTTATACATTTATTGTAGATTTGACAACAAGTGCTAATAGAAGTATACACTAAACCCCTAAAGGAATGGTAGTGTGACAACGTGATTTTTCAAAAGTTCATTCTTTTGTCCAGAGTGTCATATTTTTTATTTTTAGTGCATTGAGCCAAAAGAGAGAAAAAATGTTTCATAAAATGTAGACAAATGCAACAAACTTAGTAGGCTAACATTGACAAATATGCATTTCTTTTGTAAATTAACACAACATTCATTCCAAAATCTTAGCATTTAAAATTAGAAGCAAAACTACTTTGAATTGAAAGGGACCTAAGTAATTGACTTTGATTCATCTTTGCGAAGATATTAGATGAAATCTGACCCCATTAGAAGACTACGAGGTCCCCGCAATGGGGAACTCAGTGAACTGCACTACTTCAGCATGTTGATGTGGTTAAGAGGCGACCACGTTAGATTTTTGTTTTTGAAAAAATTTTGAAATTTTTTTTTGTTCAACTTCTTTTTCAATTTTATGGGAAAAAAAATTATTATGATGATGATGATTTTTATTCTTTACAATGGCTCACAATAGTCAGTTGTTCCCTCACTTTTGCGGGAATAGTGTGAAAAACAAGCCTAAAATGGCCCTCCAAAGCTGTTGAAAAACATCTAATGATTGCTCAAGCAACATGTAAATTTGAGCTGTATTTGACTATTGTTTGGAAAATTGTGCTAGTTACTTGTGTACCAAAGTTAGTTTAGGCATTTACTCTCTAATATAGCCTATATCCAATAAATAAATGATGAGCATTATCAAAAGCTTACAATGGTAGCCAAGTGATGTACTACCTCTGTTTTTGAAAAGTGTTGTGTTTCTTTTGTAAAATACAAAAGAAATAGGGATCTTTTCATGATCCAAAGGAAGCCAAATGTGAAAATATTGAAGTATGTATAGTAAAAAGAAAATTTTATCACATCAACATTCAACATTGATGTACATAGCTACTAGGGTGTTACTCTTTGTCTCTGGAGTTTTGTGTAGGGTTTAAATTAAAGTATGTCAAGATCGAAAAAAAATTAAATTTTTTTACAAGAATGAACAATTTCTACTTTGATTCTTATTACGCCATAATATATCACTTATTCCCTCAAATGCTTTAGATTGAGATTTTTCTTTCTACCCAAATCACTAAAATCAGCTTATACTAACATAGTGCACAAAAAAATGGCAATAATGTGAGCAAGATTCCAAACTAATATGTTCATGAAAATTAATAGTAGAAAAATTACAATGGTATTGAGAATACATATTTAAATTTGCATTGTTTTAAGAGGAAAATCCAAAGTCCATAAATACCACTACTACTAATAAAATAGTTTGAAAGTATACACAAAACATCAAGAGATCTCTTGATGTTTTGCATGTGAGTATTGCTTATATTATATGCAAAACCATGAGAGATTGTGCAAAGATTTGCAATCAGAATTTAGAAATGCATGAATACTCATAATTTAAATCAATATGGGACATATTTCTTCTTTGAAAACTGAAAACTTGTCAAAAATTTAAGAATCCTATAATTTGACTATGAATTCTTCGTCCCAAATAAACTTGTCTCAAAAATAACATTTCTATAGAGCAATGAGTGTAAACAATTTGAGTTTTATTTTTTCGAAGTTCAGGATGAAGATGTTATACTAGACTATTAATCTATAATGAGAAAAGACTTGCCTGGGAATCAAGAAAGGACGGCGTCATGTCTCCTTCAACGACGTGCAGCGACAGGGCTGACAACCGGAATGCGGACTGCGTCTGATTGAATTCGGAGGAGACTTCAAGAGCTTGAAATTTCTTGTCAAGTCTGCAACAAACGCAGAGTACGTCTTCCCGTTACGCCACCGACCTCCAGCAACGATCATCCCAGCTTACATTCCGAGAGGATCGGCAAATTGCTAGTGAAAATAACTAAGCGAGCATTCGTTCATCTATCTCAATGCTCTCCTGAGTTCTATTCTGTGTGAGCTACTCAAGCAAACTCAACTCCTGTCTCCGCTTTGATCTGAGCTTTCAGAGTTTCCAGCTAGCTAGGGTAAGTGCGAGTTCGAGTGTTGAGTTGTCAGGTCTCGACTATGTACTGCCCCACTTCTCTCGCGCTCTTTCGCACAGTCCTTGCGAGGTTGTTGTTCTTGAGGCTTTTCCAACGAGACTGTCAGCGAACTTAGAACTGGGTTGGTAGGAATTGATTGCTGCCCAGGAGCTATAGAGGAGTGCATGTCTGGGTCTGAGTGTGGGTTTGTGGGAAGTTGAACAAGGTTGTGTGTGAGTGCTTTAGAACATCCCTGTTGTTGAAAAGATATTTCTCTGTTTTAGCAGAGACTTACTTGATCTTTATGCTCGTTGGTTCTCGAACTTGCAGTCAACCGACTAGAGCACTTCGGAGCTTCAATCACTTTCTACGCGACACGGAACTTGTGTCACGTAGAAATGCACAGAGCGCCATTCCATGTGGCAGTCCTGTTTTGCGTTCAACATCTGTAGCTAGTCCTAAAATGTCACTTGAGTCCTTTCCGGCATTTTCCGTTCCTCTTCTGGAGTCCTGAAACAACCAAGTTGTTGTATTTTGTCTCCCTGTTCCAGCAGTGAGTTGATGTTTAGGCTGAACGATTCCTGAAATCGCAGTCGACAGAATAGAGTACTTTCATGACGTCATTTGTGTTGCGGAGAATCACACAGAGACAATCCATGTTGCACTCCCGTTTGGCTTCCTTCATCATCTGAGTCCTGAAATTCTACTCGAGTCCCTCTTGAAATGTGCGGTATAGACAAGGTTGCGAGTCCGTAATTTCATCACGGTTGTTCCAGATGGTTATGTACCCCTGCTGACCTGCTTTGAGCAGGCAATTGATTTCTATTCATGATGATTTCTTGAGCTTGCATTCAAGCAAGTTAGTTAATTAGTTCATGCAGCAAAGGAATAGAACACTTTCGGAGTTTTTAGTGCTGGGCTTCGAAATGGGTTGATCGCAAAGAGTCCGTGAAAAGGAAGTAACTACTGGTCATTGATGACTGTTTTTGGTGCTGAACTGGTAGGAGGAAACGAGTCGACGTCGACGTACCGCAATCGAGCTGTTGTTTGGATTCCATCGAGAAGCTGCGAAGCAAGGCGTTGCAAGACAAGCCCCTGCAGCTCCAGAAGCAAAGATGGCAGCTCCAGAAGCAAAGATGGCATCTCCGATATCCGTCCAGCAGCCTGCCCAGCAGCCCAGTGCCGAAGAGTCCCGCGAAGAGTTTGAAACGAGAATGCAGGACGTGGTGTCTCGACTGCAGATGACGGGCACCAGTTTCTTTAAAAAGCTCGTTTCCAGGTCCATGGCCACGCAGGTGGTGCAAGGGCCATTCGCCTACTCGCTGGTATGTTTGCAAGCCCATGAGCATTTTTTTTCTTTCAGGAGAACATTTGTTTTGAAACTGAGTTAATTTATCTATTTCTTGGAATGCATCATGCGTTTAAAATGTAGGACTCTGATAGTCCCTTGATGATTAAATGAGTTAGCAGTTAATAGCTGGACTGTTGGATAGGAGTCTCGATCTCATGGGGAGTTTTCCTGGTCTTGAAGACTATGTTGAGTTTGTCTTTGTTACTGCATTTGTTATTTTTGTTTAATCTTGCCCCTCCGTTCCTCATACGCTTCTTATCGAGCGGAACAAACTCAGCACTGTTAAACAGGCCGGAGTTCAGCATGTCCTGGGAAATTTTAACTTGATCAATGGTTCAATTTGAAAACGATTTGAAGAAATCCAGATGGTTTTCATTTACCCACGCTTGCATTGATTCATACATTCACCTCCTGCCCTGGTAATCAAAGAAATGAGAAAAGACTAGCTAGTTAACTGGACTGTTGCACTTGAGCTGTTGAGCATGTCTTGCTCCAGATCTAGTTTTTTGTGAAACCATTGTAAACTTCTCAGCAATCTCTTGCAATGCTGGATCGTATCTTTCATATTTTCTTCTCCATTGATGATGAAGTTGATTAACAAAGGGTGAATTGTTTGCTCAGGAGTTTCCACTCGAGTTCATCCTTCAGCGTAGCAAAAACTTCGGTCTTGATGCCACTTTGGTGACGACGGACAGACACCAAAAGTGGCCCATCAAGATAACAGTACGTTCTTACAGAAACTCAAGGCCTCGAGTCTTTGCGTTTGGGGTTGGCGGATGGAAGGCTTTTGTGATGGACAACCACGTCAAAGTTGGCGACATACTCATCTTCAAACTATTGAAATTTTCATACTTTGAAGTGGTCATTGGAAGGTCACCTGCTCAGGTCCCCTCAGATGATGACCAAGACAGTGACGATGAAGACAATGACGATGAAGACAATGTGGAAGAAGCACCAGTTGAATTACCAATGTTGCCTACATTTGTGGTGACCATTTGCCGTCCGTCTCAACCAGAGCACCCAGAACACCATTTGTACTTGGAGAGGGATTTAAGCTTGGTAAGTCACTTCCATTTTTGCATGTTTTAATGACTCTTCATCTTTGATGGTGGCCATTCTCATGCTCTTCTTGATGTTATTTTTGGTCTTAATTATGAGATACATTATTTTACTTGGTGACAGGTTGTTCCTTCAAGCTTTTGGGAGCTCCATAGCCACATGCTTGAAGGCAATAAGTTGCAACTGCAAGGTCCCACCAACACCGTCACAATGGTAAAGGTGGAGAAGACCTACAATGAAGAGGTGCAAAAGGTTTGTCTTTTACATTCTGGATGGAAAGCATTTCTCCTTGCCAACAATCTTGCAGTTGGTGATGTTTTACAATTTTCGCTCATTGACAACTTGAGCTTCAAAGTTGATGTAATAGAGCAGATAGAGGACTAGTAAGTGAGCAAGATGTGGATGTAGAGTAGTCGCTAGCTTTCGAAGATGTTGAATGTAAACGATTTTCTTTGGAATTGGTGTGTCAATTTATCTTACAGACAATGCCAACTCATGTGAACATTGGAATTTCATTTATATGAACATCAATGAAAATATTTTCTTGAGGGCTTATTGTATTGCATGTTGCTCTTTTGAATTTTCACTTTTTCTCGTTTTCTTTGGAACCACAAGATTTTACTTTCCATTCCCCTTCTCTAGCCATGTATAGTGAGTTTCAAGCTTTGAAATCCTAGAACAATTGAAAAGCCATTTGTAGCACATGGGTGATTTGCCATTGTTTTATGCATGCTTTGATTTTCCATTTGTAGCTAATGAAGCTATTTGGATGTTTGCAATTGAATGTTGAATGGAAACATGTGCATTGCTAGTGGTATAAGGCACAAGACAAATTTAGGTTATGTAATAGGGAAAAATGAGATAATTAAGTTAAACTATAGAAATAGTCAGAGGAGTTTAAGAATATGGCACAAGTTGTAGATAACTAATTAGGATTTTCTCTTTGTAATTTTTGGCCTATTTGGGGGTGTCTTTTACTATTTTTGACTTGTTATTTGTGAATTTCATGTCTTAATTTGGTATTTTGATGGACTGATGGATTCCAATTTGGTGTATTTGGAGTAATGAATGAATGTAAAATGTGGGTTGTGTTGATTTGGTTGGTGGTTGGTTTCCTATTTGGAACAGTTTGGCTCTCCAACCAAGTTCCAAGTTTTCTAATGTGTGTTCCAAATTGGGTGATGATTCTATCCAAGTCGGATTGTTAGTGGATGAGTGTTAAATCTAGTTGGTTGTGTTTATGAGTTAATTATTTCCAATTTGGAATTTTATGTGTGTTTGTGGCAATTGCCTTTGCGGTTCTAAGTTGGTTAGGTTGTCTCTTTCGAATTGGTAACCGCCAGGTTTTGGAATTCCTATTTGGTTTGTTTTTTCTTCCATTTTTCTTTATCCATTGATGAGAGTTCAAATTGGAGTTCCAGCCAAGTAGTGTTGTGTATTTTCATTTATTTTATGTGCATGTTTGTGTTTGTAAATGATAGAATGATCATGTCAATTTGGAGATCTATGTGTGACTATGTATGTTAATTGATTTAATTGGGTGATGTGACTGTATGTTTAGAGGTGAAAATGATTATGACCAAGTGGAAAATATCTGGAAGTTAAAGAGAATTTATGAGTACAAGTTAAGAAGGTGAATTAGTGGTGAAGTAAAGTTGTAAAGAATTATGAAGACCTAGTTGGAAATTTTATAGTGACATAAATCAAGTATTCCAATTAGGAAAGAGAAAAAATAAGAATGTAAAAGTAGAAGAAATGAGACCATGAGTGGAATTTTTTTTTTAAATACTATTTAAGTATTTATAATGATGGTTTGTTCACAAGTTTGATTAATCAAGTTGGAAATTACATACCAATTGGTATAGTGTGATTGAAGTGTGATAAATGCAAAAGTGTTTTGCATTTTTATAATTGCAACAAATGTCGTAGTTGGATTCTGATGTGCGATTGTGGTAGAGCTTTTTGAATTTCTCAATTGGAGTTGTTGTGGTAAATGGAAAATGTTTAAGCCATTTGGTTGAGTGTTAGCCTAGTTGGAGGTGTTGATGTGCATGTTAGTTATTTGAGAAGAAATCATGTTGAATTAATTGGAGAAAAGACTAATTTGATTGTCTATGTGCTAAATTAATGAATTATCTTCCAAATCGGTATGTTGAGTCTATGAGTGAGTATTCCATATGTTGTTCATACCATGGAGAATTATGAGAATAAAAAGTTACTTCCAAGTTAATGAAAAGAGAGAGTGTAAAGTGAGTAGTTGTCAAAATTACATGAAGTTGGAGTGCAAGGTAGAAGATGGAAAGGCAAAGTGGTGAAAGAAAGATCCTATTGTTCCAGAAGAGGAGACAAGTTAAAGTTGTAAAGATGAAGGTCAAATTGGAAGTTCAAGGGCCTATTTGGAGAAAAGAGTGAAGTTCCAAGTGATGAAAGAAAGAAAGAAAATTTGGGAGAATTACTTTACCCTTGTGGCAATTGAGAGGGGAGTGGAAGAAATTTAGTAATTAGTTATAATTGTGAGGTTTTAAAATTACTCCTAGTTGGAAGAATTTTCTCCTTTTGTGGTTGTTATTTGGCTATTTGGCTATTGATTCTCAAGTTAGAAACATCCCTATTTTAAATTGCCTCTCTAAGAATGAACTACACTACTAGCTTAGTTATTTTCAAATAGGATCTAAGCTTATTTACAACACTACAGTACTTTAAGAAAGTTATTACAAACATTGTGGCTTTGTGAATTTATCAATATCTCTTTCTCTAATGGCTCAATCTACAAGCGTAAACCTCTTGATGCTCACTTCACATCACATGAATCATCACTTGAGGTTTTGAAGAGCTTTTTATAGAATCAATTGGAAATTATTAGATCCATTGGATCTATATAATAGGGTTTTCAATTATATAGAAAGTTGCAATCTTGATAGGGACACTTGAATAGACACCTATTTAAATTTGTATTTAGAGTTAGGTAATGACAATTCTTGTCATTTTATAATTTTGAGATGAGTGTCTAATTTCTTTTATCCATTTAATTATTGGAGTTTTCCAATTACAAAATATATAGGATCATATGAAATATGAGATGTATGTTTGATCAATTGACCTCTCATACATCAAACACTCCCATTTATCATAGCAAACTAGACTTTTAAAAAGCTTTATTGAGATGGTTATCACTTGACTTGATAGATTATATATTGTGCAAAATTACAATTGTACAAACTAGCAATTACTTGGTTGACATCAATTTCTCACAAGGTCATTTCGAACACAATGTGAGTAGCAAATACCTTAATCACTTGATGCTTATGAAATCCATTGGTGCTCTTGCTTGTTCCAAAAAATTCATTTCCATGGATGAATGATGATCACTAATCTATGAGCAGTTTGGAACCTATTTGAAGTGCATCTTTGGAACCTATTCGAACCTAGCACTCCACCTAGTCACCCATAGCTTTTGATCCAAATGCCTAATTAGAAAAAAAGTCCATTTCATTCTAACAAGGTATTCAAGCTTGGAAGCTACATTAAAATTTCATACAAAAAATCCATTCAAATTTAACTTTGTTGGTATATAGCTAAATTTTGTTTGTCCTTTCGAGGACATTTGTTCCTTTTGGGCATGCTTAACTCTCAAGTTTCATGTATTCATGTATAGGAGTACTACAAGTCCTTCAAATTTGGCATTCTATACCTCAATGGTTTACAAACAATAAGCATATATAGTCAATAAACACTCAATAAGCATATTGTCAATAAACTTTGGACAACATATCAATACCTAGAAGGTGCACAGATTGCATCTTTGGGGCGCATAGCATAGTGATAAACATGTGGCATATCCTCCATTTCACACATGAAAAACAAAGGGGTATACATGTTATTTTCCTATTGGTTGTAACCCCTAAAGTTCCAAACAACATTTTTTGGCAATATAGATATTTTAGATAGTTCACTATGAATGAAATTTTCATTTTTTTTTCCTTTGAAACTTTCACACAAGATGTGTCCAAGGAGTAGCTTTAAAGCACGAAAATTTTCATAAATTTAGACCATAAGGTTGAAAATTATTGCATGATATGCAATTTTAATTACTCCTAGGCACCCCAATTTTTTCGGAAATCATTTGTTTTAGAAAGAAGAACTTGAAATTGGTTTTCTAAATTGAAATATTGGTGGAAAGCTTTCAAACATTCCACTTTGATTAATGAGATGAAACTTGTGAGGAGTTCTAGTTTGCGGGTAGTTGTGGATTCTCTACTCTAAAATAAACTTTGAAGTCCTTTTACTTAACTCAATTTTTTAACATTTTTGGAATAAAATAAAATCATATGATGTAGATTGTATATTACAACATTAGAAACCTGGGGAGTGGAATTTTTCAATTCCATAAATGAAATCTTAACAATTTCTTATTTTGAATCATTGATTTCTCTATTTCTTTCTACTGACTATTTTTTCCTACATGTTGAACGATTCCAGTTGATATGAATTTTTTTGAGCATGTAGCCAACTTGCCTTGAAGAATGAATCCAAAGAAGCACCACCATTTTGGTCATTTTTTCATACAAATGGGACTTTGTGAAGTGCAACTATCCATTTTTTTGCAAGGTCAAAGAAAGGTTCATTGTCATGTCAAACGCTAATATCTTGCAATGTACATGGTTGAAATTTTTGGAATTTTTTCTACATCTTCTTAGACCAGAATACTAGAAGATCCTATAGTCTGTGATATGTACACAAAATATGTTTCTTTTTTAGAATTTGGTACTTGCATTAGAAATGGCAGTTTTGGAGCATTTTGGTGAAAACATAGTCTTAACTCTTAAACCTTTAGGGGTTAAACTTTTAGGAAAATTTTGAAAGATATATACATGTAATTTTTCTAGTAGTTGTAAAATTTGAGCACATTGTCATAATCACTTGCAAAATGAATTCATGAATTGTGCTTGTAAATACCCACTTCAATCTCATATTTGTATTTTTTTGGAACTTATTTGGACTACAATCAATATGGGATATTGATTGCTATATGTATTTCATATGTATTGATATGAATTCATATGAGTATGTATATATTCTATATAATTCCGTATGTATTTTATATTCCATATCTATATTTTGCATCCATATTTCGTACCCTAGAGCCCCTAACCCTAATTGTTTGATGTTTGATGGCCAATTGATGGCTACCTTTATTATGCCTCATCATTTGATCAATGGCAATGGGGGGGGGGTGTATTTTTTTGTAAGAAGATCAACAACTATGGTTTTTTCATCAGGGAGGGGGGAGGGGAATTGCATGAACAAGAGGTGAATTCATCTTTTTGGTGCATAGATAATATGCACTTAGATTAGGTTTACTTAACCTTGAGAGAAGAATGACAAATATGAGCAAAGAAAAAATATTTACTTTTGTAAAGAACTTCATGATGAGCAATTTATTTTCTTTTGGTTTGTTTCAAACTATCTCACGAATAAATGATATTTCCAATTTGATGAACCTTGATTATTAAAACATTTTTTATTGTTGGCATTTAAGATAGCATCTTTGTTCAAATCTATTCATCATTTATCCATATATTTTAGAATATTAGTCTTAAAAAAATGTTTTAAAGGATCTTGTTTAATTACAAAACATAGACAGTTGGTGTAAAAACTTGACATAAAAGGTTTCTATTTATTGATTTTATATCCTTTGCAAATGAATGTCCCTCACAAAATTTTGTAGAGGCTCCCATCCATTGATTAACCCCTAAATGTATTTGACTATGTTTTCACCAAAACCGCTCCAAAATTGCCATTTCTAGTATAGGTACAAAATTTTAGAAAAAATACATTTTTGGACAAATATAACCGTAGGATCTTGTATTACACTGGTTTGAGAACACGTGGGAAAAATTTCAGAAATTTCTACCATGTAGATTGAAAGATATTAGTGTTTAAATTGACTAAAAGCCTTTTTTTGGCCCTGCAAAAACCCGGGCAGCTACACTTCACAATGTCAGATCATTATGAAAAAATGTCCAAAATGGTTGTAACTCTTTGGATTCATTCTTCAAGTCAAGTTGTCTACATGCTTGAAATTTTTTAGATCATTTGGAATTGTACAACATATAGGAAAAAGTGACTAAGTAGAAAGAAGTAGAGAATGATTCAAAATACTAAATTGTCAACAATTTATTTATGGAATTGAAAAATGCCAATCTCAATGGTGGTAATGTTCTAATAAACAATCTACACCTAATATTTCTATTTTTTCCCCAAAATGTTGAAAATTGAGTTAAATAAAAGTCTTCAAAGTTTATTTTAGAGTGAAGATTCCATAACTACTCATAAACTATCTACAACTAAAACTCTTCATAACTTTCATCTCATAAATCAAAATGAAATAATTCAAAGCTTTTCAAGTATATTTAAATCTAAAAAATAAATTTCAAATTTTTATTTTAAACAAAAGTAATTTTTAAAGAATTTTTTTGCTGCCCGAGTTGCCGCCAAGCAATGAAAACTGCATATCATACAATAACTTTTTACCCATATATTCAAAAGTTATGAAAATTGTTGGGCCTTAAAGCTAGTCCTTGGGCACATGTTGTGTGAAAAATTTTAAGAAAAAAAATAAAAATTCCATTCATGGTGAGCTGCCCCAAATCGCTATGTTGTCAAAAAATGTTGTTTGGTCCTTTAGGGGTTAATAAGATCAACCATGATGCCACATGTTGTCCCAATGTGCTTAGAAAAAGTATTAATGTGTACATTGAAAAGGACAAAATTGTTTCTTTGTTGTTACTTAAATGCCAAACGTACATGAATCCTACATTCTATTTTCAAAGCGCCTTATGACAAACTCCACATTTGGACCTCATCACAATTCAACCTACATTTTGCACAACCTATCAAATTCATTCAATAATAGTTTCTACAACCAGCCAGTTTGTAATATACAAAGATTGTCAAGCAAGTACCTCATAGAAACCTACAAAATGGAAATGCCACTTTTCAATGGAAGATACCTCTGTCTCTATGGAATTTTATTAAATATCCAAAATCTCTTGCTTATAGACATAGTGTAGTTTTGGGTTGATGGGAGGTAGAGGTTCACTTTTTTCAATTGATTTAAGAAGATGGATTTTTTACTTTTGCATTGCTCAAGATTGTATGAGCATATGTGCATGGTTTTAAAATGACCAATTATATTTTTTTTAATGTAGCATATATAATTTAGATGGAACCAAGTTTTTAAATCTCTAGAACTAATGAAGAACATTGTATGTATTGGATATTAGAATAAAATATTTGAAATGAAATAGTCCCTATATGAGGAACTGAAGATTGCCAAAACAAACAAGAAGAATGTTTTGGGTCTCTTCAAGTTATTTACCAACACATTTGCAACAATCAATTACAAGTGTTAAATACATTGGGCAATTGAAAATTGATAGAATATTGTTACTTGTGTAGGTAGCAGTGGTTGTAGTGTTTCCAACTACACTCATTATAAGAAACTTGTTTTTTTCTTCACATATTTTTTGGGATATCCACCTATTTCATTTTAAAAATAATGTCACTTGATGTCTTGTTTGAAATTATTGTTAACATGAAAATAAATGGATGTCCAAAAAAATCTGTCAAGAAAAATAAGGTAGTTCTTATAGTAATCCTTGTTGCTCACAAGAACATGGGTTTGCATAAGTGCCTTGGGGAGTTTGGGGGTGGGGTGGGGGTGTAGTGAGTGGTTGGAGTAGCAACATACATGCATGGGGGGGTTAGTGAGTTAAAAAAATAAGGATATAGGTGTGAACAACCACTATTTTATAGGCGGGTATGAATTATTTTTTTATTTTTTATTTCACATGCTATCATTATGTAATTTTCTAATGGGACCTATTATTCCATACTCTATAGTACATTAAAGACATCCAATGCCATTTTTGATACCCTATATTACTCTAAACCTATTTGTAATTTTTAGCCCCCATTTTTTTAACATACCCTATCATTTTTTGGCACATATGTTGCTACTCCAACTACTCACTAGCCCCCCCCCCCCCAAGCATATGTGCAAACAAATGATAGGATATGTTAAAAAAATGGGGGCTAAAAATTATAAATAGGTTTAGAGTAATATAGGGTATCAAAAATGGCATTGGATCTTTAATGTACCATAGGGTATGGAATAATAGGTCCCATTAGAAAATTACATAATGATAGCATGTGAAAAAAAAATAATAATAATTCATAACCCCCCCCCCCTATAAAATAGTGGTTGTTTGCACCTATATCCTTATTTTTTTAACACACTAACCCCTCCATGATAAGTGCTTCTCATACATGAGAGGATCTCAACAAAGCAATGAAGATGACAATTTATTTACCTCCTTTAGATTTTCCATTGACAAAGATGCTTTTTATTTTGCTAATTTTAACGTCACGAGGTCATTCATGACTTCTAAGGTGGATGAGATGTGCAACATCAAGTACTTCTCCAACAAATTAGAAGAAGAAAAGTTCTTCTAATGCAACCCATGGAATTTAGAATAGATAGTACAAAACTTGCAATCTTAGTAGTAGAATCCCTCTACAAGTATGAACCCTAAAAGACTAAAATGTTCATTCTTATGCGTTTATTCAACACCAATTGTCAAAACACCCTTTCTCTTTGGATCTTGTATTTGTACTTTGTACAAATTTTGGATTTTGAACAAATCTTGGCATTTTGCACTATATACAAGTTTTGTATGTAACTCATTTTTAAAAAGTGAAATGATTTTCTACCTCTCTAGTGAGTCTACATGGATTATGAAGGTGATAGAATTTAAATTATTTTTTACCTCTCTTGTCTTGCCACATAGACTACATGGGTCTAAGAAATTCCACAAACATGAACTAATTGACTTCAAATGCTACAATCATTTGACACACTTAACCATTTGACTATGTCTAGTACTTTGTTAATTAATTTAGACTTAGGGCTCCTTTAATACGTAATTTGAATATTACAAATAATATAATGTTCCAATGATTGTCAATGGTTGTCTTTTACAAAACAAAATACATTAAAGAATAATGATTTGAATGAATGAATGATACTTAGAATTTTATTAGATTTCAATTATGATTGTAAGATTTTAAACAATAGGAAATCCATTGCTTAGCATTTTCTATTTAACATGGTATTCTATGACAATTCAAAATTTACATAATTCAGAATTTTATCTATTAAATGCATTTAGAAATTGATTTTATTGATGAATACATCTTTTACATGCTTTAGTATAACACTCAATTATATAAGACAATGCCTCTTATATGCTTATATACTAACTAAAATTATATTTTCAAATTCAATTTCTTCAATTTTATTATTTTTTTGAATATTTTATTTAAATTTGCAAAAGGTGCAACCTTTCAAGACTATTCCAAATTGGATTGTGTTATATTACAAAATTTTCTAGCATACAAAATTTAAATAATCATGAATGGAAAAATATATGAGATGAATAGTGACATATTAACCATGACTGCCATCTCAATATTCAAAATGATTTCAAGTGTAAATTTCTTCAATTATCAACTCATGATTACTTTCTAATATGTGCACATATTTAAAAATATTAAGTTCATTTACAATATATAGAGTCCGTTGTTCAAGAAAAATGTATTATGGTGCACAAACCTCTATTTCAAAATGATTTGAAAAATGAAAATCTTCATGATTACAACTTTCCTATTAAAAAGAAATTTTTATTAAAGTCAAATGGAGTTTATGGAACTGTAGTAGACTAGTAACTTTGAAATGAAAATCATCAAAGCCATTGATATCCATATTGAATTTCATTACAAATTGGTCATGAAAGACAAAAGATTTATTCCAGTGAAAATCAATAGTTAATTACTTGCATGTAGTATGACAAAAAAAATAAGAAAGAAAAGAAAGAGAAGACGCAAGCGAGAACCTAAAAAAGCACTCATGGTGCAAGAATCAATTAAAGAAAAGAAAACACATGCTCGTGCTGCACTTGTTGCTCAATTACCAGGAGGTGCATTTCGAGAGTTTCTAGTACAAAAAATTCCCAACTATAATTGTTTAGAAAGTAAGAATCTTCACCAAAACATATTTGATCTTGAAATTTTTCCTTAAATATTGAAATAAAATAGTGTTTTGAAAAACAATTGTATATATCATGAAATCAATGGCCATCCATATTACAAATATAAATTGTAAATTTTTACAAAATTATAAAAATTATACTAATATATATTTTGATAATTAATTAAATATTATAAATGAATATATATATATTCGTATTTGTGCTTCTCATAGTCAATAATCAATAGTGAGCACTTAAAAAAATCTATTCAATGCAGACACTTTACTAGATGAATATGTAAAGACTATTGGAAAGTGGGAGGGTTGGTTATTCTTTTATCTTGGTGTTATTTATATTTTGAAGAATTTTACATCTTATCCTCAAAAATATCCTTTAGTTGCGGCATCAACATCACCTAGTGGACTTGTTGCATCTTCTCTAATTTAAAAAAATTGCAATAAATTGATTTTTTAATTATGAAAATGAAATATTTCTATTGTAAGTTTCATACATAAAAAAATTAAAAATATTCAAAAGAAATTTCAATATTTGAAGCCTCAAGTCTATCTAAAATAATTATTGTTGTAATAAAATAATACAATTCTATAAATAGTATTACATTTGTGTTATTTTAATCTACAATTTGTTTTTCATACTTCTAAACAATAATAATTTTGAAATCTTTTGTAGCATTGACTTAGCTTCATATACAATTTTTATTTCATATATTTTAATGATAAGTTTTAATCTTGAGAATATAATTTATTGTTTCTAAATTTAGAATTCCAAATCATAGTAGAGATTAAACATAATAAAAACAGTTTTCTAAAATTACTTGCAACAAAAATCTGAATTTTAGTCCTTGAAGATCAAATATTTGAATCCTCTACAATAGACCAATTTCATTTTTCTTAACCCTCAATTGTTTAGATGTTCATATTCTCTTAAACACCTAATCCTTGAAGGGTCGTTGTCCCCTCATGAGGCAAATGAAAGTTTGGTTAGGTTCTTATGATCTTAGTTTTGGGCATGATTTTTTGAAATAGTATTCGAAGATAAGAAAAAAATTTATATTTTCAAAAATCTAATTTTTTAAATTTCAATTTGGTGCTTGATAGTTTGTCAAGCATAAAAAAATAACTAAAAAGTTTAAAATGAATTTCTTTTTCATAATTTATATTTTTTTGCATGAAAAATTGTGATTCATTTCATTTCATTTGGATTTGTGATGTAAAAATTATAAAGCATCTTGTTTTTTGGACTATCATAAAATCTTTATGAGAAACAATGTATTAGAATTCATTTTTTACCTCAATTTGCACACTTTTTCAAGAAAAAAGTTCCATAGGATTTATTGCATGGTAGAACAATCCCATTGTTGGCATTAGTGTGTTCCAATTCCATCTTAGAGTTACTAACAAACTATTTTTTCTTCTATCTTCTCTTTATTTCTATTTAACAAATTTTTGAATTAGGAAATTCCATTTATTTTCTGAAAATTTTCCTAGACTCTCAACTCAACTCTCCAATGTAAAAAAATGATAAAATCAACTTATATAGTGCAATAACTTTAAGTTAGTTAGGAAGATTCAAAGTCTTATAAACTAGTCACACAAGCTATAAAAAAAATACATTTTGTTCACATGAAACACAAATATCTCACAACTTGGGTTGTCAAAGTATGAAATTTCTTCCACACAACAGTTATTTCATTAAAATGGCGATATTCCACAAACTTGGCATTTTTTAGGTTCAAATTGTGCGGTTTGAAATGGACACCGCTCCTAGATTTCAAATCGTGCGGTCTGAAATGTATACCATTCCTAGAAAATAAATAGAAAATGGTGCATGAATACTGTCATTTTAATGAAATATCAATTATATGTTCTTATGCTAGTCTAGTACAAGATCCTACCAATAGATATGCAAAAAAAAAGTCCTAAATTTTTTTGCTCTTTACAATAGAAATGAAAATTTTAAGAGTTTTTTGATGAAAAAAAAGGCCTTGGTTCATTTTCAATAAGTAGTTGCAAAACATTCCAAAATAAGTAATTGCATCTCTACAAAATAAAGATTTTTGGTGGTTGAATGTGTTATTAGTTAAAGTAGGAGGTCCATAAAGTGCCTAGGCTCAAAAAGCATCTTCTAATGCACATTGCACTAGCAATGTACAAATAGTGTACATTTCAAGAGGTGGATGTTTTCAATGACCACTGCATTTCAACTTCAATAAACATGAAGTGATTTGAGTTACAATTGCTCTCATACTATAAGTATCATATTCTTCAAAAATTGCCATAACTAATTGAGAAATTAGATTCTCCCAACATTTTTTGGACATGTTGAAGTATAAATGCCACATTTAACTACTTCTGGACTTTTGAAAGTCCAAAGTTGATAATGGTCATTCGAAGAGAAAAAAATGTTCATGAGAGGATAATCCAAAACATCGGGAGATCTAGGGGAGGCAACCTATTTCTGACCACTTAAGCAAATACATATATTTGCAAGGGAGTTTTTAACAATGGAAGATTTTAGTATGTGAAAAATAGAGTTCATCAAATTTCCATAATTTTCAGATTTTCATTTCTCAAAACAAAATTACTATGAATTTTTAGCTAAAGATTATGTTCCACCCTATATTGGTCTTACATACCTTCCTATTTCTGACCAAGGGATGGTTGGAAAATCCAACAAGGGTTGGTTTCAATAATGAGAGTGTTGTAGCCAATCATAATGCACCACAACTGCAATGAGAATTGTGCTTGCATTAATCATATTAATCACCTCCTCATTCAAATTACTACACCTTACACTACCATAATGGGGGAGTGATCAAGAATGGGTTGCCTCCCTTAACCCCTAAAGGACCAAACGGTGTTTTTTGGCAACATAGCGATTTTGGGCAGCTCACTACGAATGAATTTTTTTTTTTTTTCTTTGAAATTTTCACACAACATGTGCTCGAGGAGTAGCTTTAAGACCCAAAAAATTTCATAACTTTTGAATACATGGTTTAAAAGTTATTGTATGATATGTTGTTTTCATTGCTTGGCAGGCAACCCAGGCAGAAAAAAAAACTTCATAAAAAATCACTTTTTTTTAAAATGAAAATTTGAAATTTATTTTCCTGATTTATATATACATGGAAAGCTTTGAATTATTCCATTTTGATTTATGAGATGAAAGTTATGAAGAGTTTTAGGTGTGGGTAGTTTGTGGGTAGTAATGGAATCTCTACTCTAAAATAAACTTTGAAGACCTTTGTTTAACTCAATTTTTAATATTTTTGGAAAAAAATAAAAATTTGAGGTGTAGATTGTTTATTACAACAATTTAACCATTGGGATTGGTATTTTTCAATTCCATAAATAAATGACTAACAATTTAGTATTTTGAATCATTCTCTACTTCTTTCAACTTACTATTTTTTTCCTATATGTTGTACAATTCCAAATGATCTAAAATTTTTCAAGCATGTAGCCAACATGACTTGGAGAATGAATCCAAAGAGTTACAACCATTTTGGACATTTTTTCATAATGATCTAACCTTGTGAAGTGCAGCTGCCCGGATTTTTGCAAAGCCAAAAATGGCTTTTTGTCACTTCAAATGCTAATATCTTGCAATCCAAATGGTGGAAATTTCTGACATTTTTTCCGCATCTTTCCAAACCAGTTTATTACAAGATCCTATGGTTACATTTGTCCAAAAATGTATTTTTTTCTAAAATTTGGTACTTGTATTAGAGATGACAGTTTGGGAGCGTTTTTGGTGAAAACATAGTCAAATACCTTTAGGGGTTAAGTATGTAAAACATCAAGAGACCCATACAAGCATTATGGGATCCAATGATTTTATTATTTGGAGATCTCCAGATGTTTAGTCTAGAATTCCTTGAAGAGTCCATAAGCAGTTAAATGTGGCATATAAATAACAAACTTGCATAATTTAGATTTTCAAAAACTTAAAATAATTCTAATATTTTATAATTTAATCAAATTTATTATTGAATTTCTTTTAATACAAGTAAATTTTTTTCAAGATTTTTCATAATTGGAATAAAAATCGTATTTAAAATTTTTTGGTAAGAATTTTACAAATTCAAAAATTTTAATTGAGTGAGATATTTTGGACTAAAATATAACTCCAAATTATATGTTTCTTATAATTTACTTCAATAATCTCCAAAATATAAGAAATGAATAATAAATAAAAAATTTATATGCTTTTCAAATTTTCCACAATTTTTTGGAGATTTTTGGATAGAAGTCCTTTTGGGGCCCTGAGGAAAAATAGCTAGTTGCACTTCACAAGGTTATATTAGTAAGAAAAAATTGTCCAAAATGATGGTGCTTCATTGGATTCATTCTTCAAGGCAAGTTGGCTACATGCTTAGAAAAAATGTCCAAAATGGTGGTGCTTCTTTGGATTCATTTTTCAATGCAAGTTGGCTACATGCTTGAAAAAATTCAGATTATTTGGAATTGTACAACAAATAGGAAAAAAATAGTAAGTAGAAAGAAGTAGAGAATGATTCAAAATACTAAATTGTTCAGAATTTAGTTATGGAAATGAAAAATGTGAGTCCCAATGATGTTAAATTTTTTAATAAACAATCTACATCATATGATTTTATTTTTTTCAGAAAATATTGAAAATTGAGTTAAATAAAAGACTTCAAAGTTTATTTTAGAGTTAAAAATTCATAACTACTCGCAAACTAAAACTCCTCATAACTTACATTTCATTAATCAAAATAGAATGGTTAAAGCTTTCAACATATACATAAATGTAGAAAACCAATTTCAAGTTTTTATTTCTTAAAAAAGTGATTTTTCCAGAAATATTTTTATGCTACTTATAATACCCATTGAGCAAAGAAAAATAAATGTCATACAATAACTTTTGAACCATGTAGTCAAAAGTTATGAAAATTGTTAGGCCTCAAGGGAGTGAAGACTACTCCTGGATTACATGTTGAGTGAAAATTTCAAAGAATTTTTTGTTTGTTTGTGGTGAGTTGCCCAAAATTGCTATGTTACCTAAAAACACGGTTTAGTGCTTTAGGGGTTAAGTTGCATGTTTGTGACCATTAGGAAACACTAAGATATACAACATGGTTCCAACATAGGGCCCCATTTATGTAAGATAGGGTGCCCTATTTTCATGAATGAGGGGAATATGATATCAACCAAATCCTTCATTATTGAGTGACAAATAACTCATTGACACCTACTGAAGTTGTAAGACCAATTTTTCATTTTGCGCTTCTCAAAAATAGGTTCGCCTAGTCATTGAGAACAAGTTGAATTGTATTCTACACTTCCTCAATTTCTACTAGTTTTAAACTAGATGAAAAATTAACACGAAATAGTGCAATCTTTATTATTTCTATTCCCTAATCCGGGGAAATTATCCGCCCATGATTATTCAATCCAACATATGCTAAAACTCTTAACCCCCAAATGCCCAAGGCACCAAATTTTGGTGTAGTCAATACTTTGGATTTAAATAAAACCTAACCAAGTTACTATTTTTAGCAATTTATATATTTTTTAAATGATTTTTGTATTCTGACTAGTTTTAGCATCAAAAAACCGATTATGAATATGAATAATTATGATTTTTCTATTCAAGATTTTGTGCTAGGGTGTCCATTGCAAATCTTGATTTTCTAGTATTGAAGGCTCTTGAAAATGAGCCTCAAATACACTATATCTTAAAGAAAAAATCAGGGAAAAAATCACATTAGAAACTCATATTAAATAACCATAGAGTAAATTTTGAAAAGCCGTAAATTGATTGGGATTATGCATGTTAATATGCCCCTTAACCTCATATTTTTTCGGTGACCATTTTTTTGGGATTGACATGTGAAAAGAGAATTGAAAGACTTCACATTACTTTTATAGTTTTAATACCCTCATGATTGAACATTATAATCTTTCAATCTATAAGTGATATTATTGTGTTTTCTTTTTCCTTGTCATCTTTAGCATGTCTAGTTTGAATGGTTACAATTTAAAAAATTGATAAAACTTATCAAAATGTTCGCTTTTGTTCAATTTAGAGCAAATTCCAAGAAGCTCAAAAAAGGTCTTGGACCTTAGGGGTTAACATTGTCAAAAACAGGTGGTATACCTTACCCTAAATGCTTGTGTCTCTCAATAATAGAAGTGCAAGTTCCTGCCACAAACATTCGACATTCGGTGTTTGTAGGGTGAATGCTGATTCACTTTGCTTGAGAATGCAGAGATCCCAAAGATTCTGATCAACTTAAACTGGTCTTACAGATTCAACAAATTCCGACCATATTACTTTTTTAAGTTTTCATAATTGTTGTTTGCAATGCCAAGTGGGAATGCCAAGTAGAAAATGAACTCTTATCTCTTAAAGGAGGGATTGGTGACCGTGGAAATCATCCCTTTTGAAACCGTCTGATGTCATCTACTTTAAAAAAACAAAAAACTTCATTAGAGGTTAAACTACCGTGCTAGATCTCTCCTTTTTGCACAAAATTTCAAGGATGAACAATTGCACTTCTGTTCTACAAAGGAAGATTCTTTGACAAAAAATGTCCTCGACGTTGTTTAAGGGTTAAGTGGTGGAACAAAGAGATATTAACTTATTTAAGAGTTCATATTCCACACCCTCATTTTGTATTCACATAAACTTTTTACAAATAAATAAAAATTTTGCTTGAAAAATACCAATATATAGATCTAACAAATACATCAATTGTGACCAAACCACAAATTGTAATTAATTTTGGAAAAGACACAAAGGCCAAAGAGTGAGCATTGAATGAGTTTCAAGATTATTCTTAAAATGAAGAATGGACTTGCTAGTACAAAAAATCTCATCCATTCAAGGTTAACCCTTAAAAGTCCAAGGCCTTTAGAGGTCTAAAAACATCATTGCTTTTGAAGTGTTGTAGATCTACATGCTACTAAGGTATAGAAATCTCAACCATACAATCTTGTAGTGTACATGTTGTCGATGATGTGACTCAAATTTGGAGTCATATTGCCTCATAGATTGCAAGATTATATATAATACTTTAGTGTTGAAAAGGATGCTAAAATTTTCCTAGCAATACATTTTGAGGTAAAATTCAATTTCTAAGCCTACTCAAATAAAAAAACTTTAAACTATAAGTGATTCAAAACCAACATTCAAACACATTGGTGAAAAAAAATATCATTCAATTGACTCATTGTGTCTACAAAATGGCTTCAAAATGTCAAAAAATAGCAAGAAAAGTTGAAAAAAACACAAGTAAGGCCAAACCTCCTCCTAAAATGCTTCTTAGTCATTCATAACTTAATGGATTGATATGAAATTTTAGCCATACAAACTAGACTAGTATGCACAACTTCTCCAAAAACTTTAATGGAAATGGACATTGTATGAAGAAGAAACAAGCCACTGGGATCCACTATAATCCAAGAATGTCATGATTTTAAATTTTGAATTGTTCTCAAACATTCAAAACATTTTAAATTGACATGAATTTTTTTCACAATAACTAGTCTTCAAGAGGAATGTAACCCAAATCTTTTTTTTATTGAAAACAAACATGGAATAAAGGAAATACAAGCCTCAAAGTCACAACCATCAAATGCAGTTTGGTGAACTTAAATTAAACCTATGCTCAATTGATCTCCAAAAAATCAGTTTATCTTTAATTCATCTGAAAATTTTACCATAAACACTAGAAGAGAGCTGAAGTTTCTCAATAAATTTTATTGATTTTGGATATCACATGCAAAAGTTATAGCACTTTGAATTGGACATGAAACTATGTGAGGGCACTGTTGGTCCTCTGGAGCAGTTAAGTTGAAAGGATAAATTAGAGCTATCTCCGAGATACTGTCAAACATGATCAAGTTATAAATCAATACATACATTCCTCAATTCTCCATCCAACAGTTGCTTATTTGCCTCAACAACTCTCTACGGTTTACGTAGATAGTACTAACTACAAAGAAACAACATTTTACTACAAAAAAATCTACAGGTGTGAAAAATTATTTTGTGTAAGACTTGTAATTTGAAGAGTTTGGTAACTCAATGTCCTTATGCACCAAAAATTAAAACTTACAGTAGTTACAACTTTTGCATTAGCATAGATGTCGTAGATATTCAAACGCTCATCACCGCCCTGCTGTTGCATCATACAATAAAACCCCAGCTCAAGTTGCTACAATTCTATTACCAATCAATTGAAGCGCATACGACTGCATAGCAGAACAGGCCACACACAAATATTCAACCGTCGAAAATATGTGAAAATTGGTATAAGATCACTGTTTCCAATCTTTCTGATTAGTTTTTCTGTACATCTCAAACAATTGCCTGATACAAATTGCACTAGATATACAAGTGCGAAATTCTGCACTTCACCACAACTCCTTCTAAGTTTAGGGTTCAGTACACACCGATTTGTTGACCTGAGAGTAAATACCCACAGACGTCCAAATTCATAATCCTCTTCATTCCATATCAACTCTTCCAAAGTTAATCTGTTGCAATCAAAGTTTCATATTCGTTGGAGCACAGAGGATATGTCCAATAACGAACTCAAGCCTATCAGCTGTCGACCGTTTATCTAAAAATATATATAACTGTCCTGTTACTTGGGAAATACGAAATTATGTGGAAGATGATATTATTTTCACTCTTCCCAGCACTTCTGATTCCTCAGACAATTACTTGAATTAACTTGCAAGTGCAAGACTCTACCCACCAGCTGCTAACCAAATTACCAAATTAAAACCTCTAACTATTTCTACAAAGAACATACTTCCACCTCTCCAGAGATGTCAAGCAATGTTAAGCATATTAGACAATGCCACGAAGAACCGGATCCGAAATCCCGGGTCTTCATACCTCCTGCAATAGCAAACCTTAACACAGAGTTTGCATTGATCTACAAAACGATGCAGCAACAACACACTGCCAAAGTGCCCAAAAGCGCATTACGCAGCCGATGGTTCTTCTTCCTCACGATGGGCTGCCCGTCGGGTCCATAGCTCATAGGCGTCGGCTGGACATAAGCACCACCGTTACCGCCATAGCCGGACTTCACACCATAGCCAGACTTCACGTTGCTCCCATCGTACTCATTTCCATAGCCACTCTTCTGATGATATCCACTTCCGACGCCGTTACTCGCAGGATAATTCGCTGTACCACTAGTTCCACTCACTTTCTGGCTTGCAGGATAATTCGCCGTTCCTCCAGCTCCCACGGGCACGTTCGTGTACGCCGCTGTTCCGCGATCGCCCTGCATCTTGCAAACTTCGTACAAGCTTCAAATACTCTCCGGCAACAATCTACTCTCTGAATTGTATGAATGGGACGAATTTTGCAATTGAATATTTCGGAATGCCTTTCGCAACAATCTACTCTTGAAATTGAAAATCTTCGGGATGGGTCTTGCGATTGCTCTGTCCGGAAATCGGATCAAATGTGTGAGTTGAATGGAGGGAGTGAGGGACTTATATGTGAAGTGGGGCGGTGAAGGGGAGGGCCAAGTGTCGAGGGGGATATTTCGCGGTGGTAGCCAACTGCACGCGGCAGCGTGGCCGGTGGCGTGTTGATTTCCTGCCATGTGGCTGTAGAAGAGTTTCGTGGAAGTGAAAGTTCATTCACCCGCTTGGAGTTACCGTGGCGGTGGTGGGTTGCGGCGGGGACTCTTCGTGGAATTTAGGGTTCTGGAAGGAGTGGGAGGCCACTGAGTCGGTGACTAAAGTCGGTGATTAAGGTGCAAGCATCTACACTGAATAGGGGTATTAAGGACCCATACTAATTAATCGGCACTTCACACTATATAAATATCTACCTTTATTGGACATAAGGAGTTATTAAAGTGTCTAGGGATGTACATCATGTTTCAAACATCTATAATTTTTTCACAATCAATCCCTATAATTTTTTGGTCCCTATATACCCCTATTCAATGTAGGAGAACCACTAAGTTGGAGTTTTTGCTTATATCTTTTATTTTTGCATATTATAGACCACCATTTTATCAAATTTTTCATATAAAAAGTATAACTTTTTAATAGTCAAGCATTGGTTTGGATGAATGAGAAGTTATGTGGTCAAAGAAGCCCCTAAAATTTATTTTTTTCATTGTTCAAAATAGAGACATCAAAGTGCTTTGGGGTTGACAAAGTAAATTTGTCTGGGAACTAGTATTGTGTGTCATGAAGTTCTTGTTTATTAATCATATGGAAGAAAAATGCAACAAAGGTAGTATACAATTCAAGAACAATATTCAAATATCATATGTAAAAGTTATAAAAGACAAACTCTTGAATTGGTGAATTTTTCATACCCTAATTCCTATATCCATTATTTAAACATTGAACAATAGGTATTTACTTATTCTTTGGAATGTTTAGTATTCACTTTTGAGAACATATTGAAAATCGGGTGATCCTACCTTTTATTGAACTTGTGTTAGAAGGATAAAAAGTTGACATACCTTATTCCGTCCCTAAGCACTTGTCATTTCAACCCCAATTATCTAGGGGCATGTATGATTTCTTATCACTTTAGGAATAATTGCCTAGCTAATTAATGGATAACAAAGCATAATTATACATTTTCAAATTCTTGGTCTAAAATAAGTACATAAAGTTCATTTCAACGGAAGAAGGTATGTGCCACTACTTTAATAAATACTAACCCTTGAATGCCCCAAACTCCATAATTTAGATGATGAGCAAAGTGCTTTAGAGCTAAATTTGAGGAATTTGAGGAAAATTATATTTGTTCAAAGAAACATTCAAATATGAATCTATGAGTAAAAGTATAAAACAATTCTATATACTATAGGAGTGAAATTACTTCAATGACTCCTTCTAACATATTCATTTTGCAATTGAAAATTATGAATTATTTATAAGATCATCACTAATACTATATTTAATACCAAGAAGGAATATACCTTCAAAGTGCCCAAATGGTAAAAAGAGGGCTATTAATTTGAGCAAGATTCAAGTGCGATAAGAATAACATTAATTGTCAAATGCATTAAATATACATAGTATGTCACAATCTCAATTATCATGTTTTCATCCAAACATTTCCATCTTTACAAATTTCCATCTTGATTTTGGAAGTACTATTGATTTTAGAATTCAACATGCCATTCCAACAAAATAATTAGTTTTTTAACAAAATAGAGTCTTGTTGTAAATATTGTTGTGGTTGTACTATTAATGTACTTATGTGCTCACAATCAACATCACCCAAAATATTGACACCTACATTTGGACCCAAAAAGATCACATTAAAAAGAATGTATACAATTAAAACATGAGAGTCTATGAGAGCTTAGTGTTGATTTTTAGTACACCTAGAGAAAGGCAAATATTTCAAAAATTCATAACTTATCCATATGGTGTCCAAATAGTTCTTACTAAAGTATGTTAAAATTCTCTTCCAATTACCTATACAATCTAATAAAAACAAATTTGTTTTTAACCCCTAAAAGACCAACATGTGTTTTTTGGCAACATAGAAAATTTTAAACAAGTATGTGTGAGTGAAGATTTGCATATTTTAGGCTAAAATTTTGATAGAAGGTGGGGATGAGGAATATCTGCCATATGCACAAAATTTTATGACATTTGGAAATATGAGTCAAAAGTTATGGCCTATTATGTTACTTTTTTTTGTAAATGGATAGTCCGGGTAGATAAAAACACCTTTTTTAAATACAAAAATTTGAAATTATTTTTCTAGAATCATATATGCGTGGAAAGCTTTTAATCATTCTATTTTGATCAATGAGTCAAAAGTTACATGGGAGTTTTAATTTGCGGGTAGTTATGGATTCTCTACTCTAAAATAAACTTTAAAGTTCTTTATCTTACTCAATTTTCAATATTTTTTGAAATAAATAAAATCATATGAGGTAGATTGTTTATTGAAACATTAACACCATTGGGATTGACATTTTTCTTTTCCATAACTAAATTCTTAACAATTTCGTATTTTGAATAATTCTCTACTTCCTTCTACTTACTATTTTTTTTCCTATATGTTGTACAATTCCAAATGATTTGAAAATTTTCAAGCACATAGCTAACTTGCCTTGAAGAAAGAATCAAAAAATGGATCACCATTTTGGACATTTTTTCATACAAATGTGTTCTTGTGAAGTGCAGTTGCTTGATTTTTTGTAGAGCCCCCCAAAAGGGTTTTTGTCACTTCAAATGCTAATATCTTGCAATTTACATAGTGAAAATTTCCGAATTTTTTTCTACATCTTCTCAAACCAATGTACAACTAGACACTACGGTTACATATGTCCCAATTTTTTTTTCTCTAAAATTTGGTGCTTGTCATAGAAATGGCAGTTTTGGAGCATTTTTGGTGAAAACTTAGTCACAGTTCTTTAAGGGTTACTAATAGTCAATATGCTCCATTGTAATTAGTGACAATAATAGGGGCGCAAACTTTAAAAAAAAAAATTGGGAACCATTTTATTGTTGTTTATGAGTGAAATTTTTAATTTTTAATTTCTGAAGATGAAATCACATATCTAATGTGTACGTCATTAAATTTTCAATTTTTTGGGTGAAAATTTCAAATTACGATGAATTTTTTAAGAAAAAGTGAAGAAAATTCATTTTTAATACAAAACATGTCTAAAAAATCTGAAATGAGAAACTTAAGACTCTGCTATGGGCTGTTGAAACTGTGTCATTGTCATTGTAAACTAAACCGAATGAATGCTTTGGAATGACATATTTACATTCCATAACAATGTCAAAAGTTTTCATAGTAATGTATTGATTTCTCGTTAAATCTGTGTTGCATCTGCTAAGACTATTGGAGATTGAGCAGGTTAGGCTAAGTATCTATTAATCAATCATTCATCAACAGCAATCAAACTTTGAATTTTTTTGGTATCAATCATACAGGCTCACATTGAGGCAGCGATGATGAAAGATGTTCAATAAATTCACGTTTACTCCAAGACATAGGGCTTAACTCTGCACATTACAAAAGAACACATAATTATCAATTATCCTTGACCAAGACCCAACTGCCATAAATCTGTTATCAGCATATGCTAAGGTAGGATCGCCTTAAACTAAGCAAATTTCTTTGACAAGCATTCTTGAGGGTTGGAAAGCTCTCATTTTTTTAACACATAAAGACAATTTTGCAAAAAGTTGGGGGAAATCAAAGGACAATATTTGGTAATAATACATAGAAAGTAAACCGTGCCCTACTTTCAATGTTCACACCTTGAAGAGTGTGCAACAAGCATCTACATTTCTCTTGGTATTTCTAAGTCTCGATTATTGAACATACTATGAATTAGGCGATCCTTCTTTCCATGGTCATGAGTTTTTCAATTGAAGATACAACTTAATCCTATCAAGATGCTCTGAAGGATGACTTTGATGTTAATTGTAGAAACAAAGAATACACTTGTTCGTCAAATAATTGGAGTATTTTGGTGATTGCCTTCATCATGGGGATCACATTCTTCCAGGGTTAACCCGTAACAAATCAAGAAGCCCCAAATTTCACCTTCTCTATTGTAATAATATATTGTAATGTAATGTACAACACACCCTTCAACCCCACCCCACCCCACTAAACCCTAAATCTTAAACCCTAACCCTAACACGACACCACCCCCTCCCTCAGCTTCGCCACCAACAGCAGCTTCTCTTTCCTACACACCGTAATCCCAAACGACTCCTCCATCCCGAAGCTCTCAATCCCCTCCCCTTCCGGCAGCCCCCAGTCAAAGCTATGCAACAGATTCCCCAGCATCAACCCCACCATCGTATTCCCCAGCTGAAATCCCGGACACATCCTCCTACCCACTCCAAACGGAATGAGCTCATAATTCTCAAACCCTGACAGATGATTCACCTCAGGACGATCCAGAAACCGTTGTGGATTAAAAACATGAGGATTCTCGTAGACTTCAGGGTCCCGGTGGATGGCGCGCAAGTTGAGCAGGAGTCGGGTGCCGGAAGGGATGTGGTAGTTGTAGGCAGTGGTGGCCCGGTGAGACTCCCGGGGAGGGGCGAGAGGGGCAGGGGGGTGCAGACGGAAAGTCTCCTTGATGATGGATTGGAGGAAGGGGAGATTGGGGAGGTCGGATTCGAGGAGGAGGCGGGAGGGGCCGACGATGGTGTCGAGCTCGAGTTGGGCTTGGTGTAGTAATTTGGGTTGCAATATGAGCTCGCTCATGGCCCATTCGACGGTCGTGGATCCCGTTTCTGTGCCTGCATTGAATAATTCCTGCACCAGCAGGAAATCAGTCCCTTCCACAAATGGAACCCTAAAACGTAAAACCCTAAACCCTAACCCTGATCTGCTTCAGCATATGCATGCTTGACGCTTCAATGCTGGGGGCACATTCGTCATAAAGTTCTTGGAACACACAGCGTCACAGGAGGAATTTAAAATGTGCAGCTATGGAATGCTACAGAAAGAATTTCATAGTCAATGTGCAGTGATGATAGAATAGGATACCGGTACACTGGGATATACTATACATGGACTTTGAACACAAAAGGACATCTGTCTGTTTCCATTTTAACTTCTCCTAGATGTTAATATATTGGTGTCAAGGTTTTCTTGTATCGTCTCGATCTACACTAAGAATCAGTGTGTTGGGACACAGGGATCAAATGTAATGTTTACGCATTCATTAGAAGGAAACTTCGCAAAGTGGAGAGTTAAGTTATTGGTCCCTGCCTTCCGTTCGTTTCTCGAATGTTGAGAATCAAGGTGCCAGAAAGGCATACAATTATCGAGAATCAGTGTCTGTGCCACCAAGATAATTGATTATCAGTGTTTGAGAATTCATTCAATGAAAAAGTAAGAGTTGGGCGTCTTTCTTACCAAGAGGACCAGGGTCAATTCGTTGTCAGGCAACGGCTTCCCATCATCGAGAGGCTCCTTGGACAACATATCCACAAAATCAGGCACGTACTCCTCCCTCGTCTTGCAAAGCTCCCTCTCCTTGGCTCGCTCTCGGTGCTTCTCCACTTCCAACATCTTGGCTCCCATCTTGATCGCATTGTCTCGGATGGCTTTGAATATCCGGTTGTAGCCTTGCAGCTTCGTCAGGAACGTCAGACTCGGAATGAAGTCACTGATCACCGCGGCAAAATCCACTCTCGTCATTTGAGAAATCAGGCGCTCGAAATCTTCCTTCTCTTCTTGGGGAGCCCCATCCTTGCCAAAATACCTGCAGTTAAGAAAGCATGCCATTTTAAATCACTTAAAAAAAAAAAAATCAAAATCGTAAGTAATTTTAAGCTTTGAACTGTAGATGAAGCAAGATTTGCTCTGGTTCTCAGTAGTCATAACCAGGAATGGTTTTACACAAAGTTCTTGCAGTTAGACTTTAATTAGCCTTGAGGCAAAACAAATGATTGATACATAAAAAAACAGTAATTGGAATATATACCTGGTATATCTAGTATAGGACATTTTATTTGGAGCAATATTTACTGCATCAGTGACCTTACATCTACATATTTGGAAGTCTAATGACTTTATGACAACCATACAGACACGTTCTATGCTTCAATGATAAATAAGGCATGCTCCTTATTTGGGACGCCTACAAAGTAAACAGAAAAGTGAAGTACATCAGAAAAAATAGTATTTCTAAAAAGGAGCAAGTCATTAAAACACGTAAATCATGGAGCGGGCATGTGAAAAAACCAGATGAGCAACTAAACAGGGTACTCAATGACAAATACAGAAGAACCTCTCTTAAGAAATACTCTGTAAAGGAATGAACCTCTCTAACGCGGTAATTGATTGCTGGTCCAATCCGGGGCCACATACAAACGTCAATAATGCAAATGACCCTCCCTAATGTAATATTGTCAGACAGTCCTAGACCCATTACTTTAGAGAGGTTCTACTCTCACAATGTAAACCAACAAAGTTCAATAATTTAGAAAAATTGATGTTTTTTGAAAAGGTGTATGTGAGAAACAGTCAAATTATTTTGGCAAATTTTTGCCACTAGCTCCTTAAACACTAAGAAAAATGTTTGAAAAAATGGATGAAATCACCAAACCCTTTAAAAAAAAATATAAAATTTACCAAAATTGGGATGAAAACTATTGATAATAGATAACTCTATGGATGAACAGGCTCAAGTGGATTATTCAATCCATTTTTCCTCACTAGCATACATTCTAGTTTGCCGGTCACTCTACCACCAAAAGAACAAAAGAAATTAGCAAGTGAGAAACCAGTTGAGATTCACAACTGAAGTTACCTTTTGTTGATCAACATCCGGGTCATGACATTCGCGCTGCATTCGTAAAGCCAGCTCTTCACATTGACAGGCTCCCCTTTCTGCGCAGACTCCTGCAGAACGGACATCATGTTCCTGAGCTCCTCCTGTCGCAAGCCTCGGTACGAGTTGTGGCGCTTGGGCGAGAACAACTCGCTGCTGCTGAACTTCCGGAGCTGGCGCCAGTAGGGTCCATACGGAGTTAGCACCAGCGTCTTGTAGTTGTCCGACATCACTTCGAAGTAGAGTCCCTTGGGACGAGAGGAGAAGCTCACGTCGTTCGTTTGGAACACTTCCTTGGCGGCGGCTGCAGTGGAAATGATCACACATGGCACTGAACCTGGCCCACCCACCCACCAAAAAAACCCCATTTAATTAACACCAACACCATTAAGAATCAGCTCGAAAAACAAAAGCAAAATAAGAGAGCTAAGCTTAGTTCCCCCAAAGCATCACCATCGAAGTACACAGCAGATGTTGCAAATTCATGTTCCAAAACGTTGCTAAAAAACGTTACAATCCCCCCTTTTTCTAGTAGAGTATCCCGTGTCAAAAAGTCTTTCACTTGTCAAGATTTTCAGAGCTTGTTACAAGATTCAGAGTTTGCGCCAGCAAGATATATACATTATTTTGGTTGGAATGCGTCATACAAGTGTCAACATGCAATATTACCGAAGTCCTCTAAAGGCCCTGACAGCAAAAGCTATTGAATTCCGAAAATTTATATTACTCATAATCATAATAACGAGCTCAGAAAATCATCTGCAAACTCATTAGAAAAAACGTAGCAGATTAATTTGTTCCCAGAGTTCCATTCGGTAAGGATTTGACTATCCGTGTATCAAAAAGTCATACGCTCAGTTTGTCTGGGCAAACACGTATTTTCTGCCTGACTTATGATCCTACTATTGACCTAGAAGTTGGACAGTAGAAGCTGAAATCAAATAAGAGTCTGGGAGTCGAAGAGACAGTCGCATAATTAATCTGATCTGCTAGTCCTTGCTCAAGCCTCACGCACAACTGATCTTTCTATCGAGCCAGAAAACTCGTTGAAAGCAACCAGTGTAGATTTGAGCCTTGAGTTCCATTTGAACAGTTCCCAAGTACGTGACCAACCATGATTGTGCTAAATACTCACAAAAATTCCTTATCAAGATTCAGAGTCTGTGTCCGCAAGAAGCAAGGCATGTTTTTGTCACAATCATGATACATACAATCATCTACCATCATGAAAAAAAACATTCTCCACGAGTTTCGCAGTACAGAAAACGGGGATTCAAACAACTGCAACAATTTTTTCTAGTGTACAAGACGATGATACAATCGCTCAAGCGTGGTTCACATCTGATCTACAAATCTGCAAAGTTGAAAAATATCAGGAAGAAACAGACACACAGCTCAAAAAATGAAAGGCGAAGGAGATTGAATCTCAGTAAGTGTTTTACCCAAGCGAAGATGCATGATGCCGCCGTACTTCGAAGCCAGATTCATGAGTGCCACATGCGGCATGCCATCGGCCAAGGCAAGCAGGTTGCCGAACACAGGCCACGGAGTCGGTCCCGGAGGCAAACGACCAGGAGACATTCCCTGTTGAGCTCGAAAATAAAAAACCACCAGCAACGTCGACACCAGCAAAATACACAAAGTTCCATACTCAAATGAGCTTCCAGGCCGCCAAGCAGCTGGATTGATCACTCCATAGAAGCTCCCATTCCCAACACTGGACTCGGAGCTCACACTCAACGCCATTGCAACCCAACCTATTTTGTGACGACAGGCTTTTCCAACTCTCTCATTTAAACCTTTGGGCCAACCGTGTTAGCTTTGGGTTTCTTGATGATGCTGTGGCAATTCCTTCGAAAGTGAACTGTCTCTCATCACTCTCATCAGTCTATCATACATTAAGTTAAAGATTACTTCAGTGGGCTTCATGCTTGCACTGCGTGATCAGGAAACGCAAGTTCAAGACAAATCACTTCATATTCCTAGACTGTTGGATCTAGTCTCGTTGCGGTATAATTGCAGTGTTAGATGCACTTGATATTCCTTTTCATTCTCGTGATACGAGGTAGAGAAAATTCGAATTGTCAAAAATATTCTGTATAAAAAGCATGTGTTGTCTCTAGTGGCTTTTAGAGGCACGCAGAAATTTCGGGCGCCAGGTGAGTGCGGCCAGAGAAAGGAATGTAGCTCTCTCTCGGCTTCTGAGTTGACGTAAGGTAACGTACGGTAGTGTGCTTTCGACTTCTGAGTTGACTTAAGGCAACGTAAGGTAGTGTACCTAAACACGACCCTGCTCTATAAGCGACCACTAACAAAGAAGTATATTTTGCTTTCTTCATTGTACTAATAGTAGGTAGTCACGGCTTCTTCATGAACCCCAAGTTCTCTGAATAATGAAATAGTTATGAGGAAAACAAGGAGCCAATGGGACGCAGTTGAGGGTGAAGAAACTGTGACACTCTTTCCGGTGTGTCTAGCTTGGAGAATCAACAACTGTAGAATCGATTTACTTGAAGAGCGGGTGGGGTAATTGCCCAGGATTTCTGGATTCTGGAAGCAATGCGCACAGCTCTTGCCACCACGAGCTCCAGCAACCACGAAGTCGGCAGCGATGGTGAAATATGTAGCGACGATGAAATCAAGAGCGGAGCAGTGAAACTATTGATTGAAAGGGAAAAAATTTAGCTTGCAAAGCCTTCTCCACGCTTGTTATTCACCTCCTGAGGAGAATAACATGCGTGGAGAAGGCTTCACAGAGAAAGCATATTCTACTACGGTGAGAGAGCTGTGAACCAACGTGAAGACGTCAGGTTACCATTATGTGGAGAATGCTCTCGGAATGAAGAAGCTGTGACTCCCCCTAGTGTTAGTGACCAATATGTTTCATAACTAGTTGCCACGAAGGTCCAAAAACTCAATGAAACGACTTGGGTTATTAGATGCCAATTTCATTTTTCTTCCTACAAAATTTATGTCAAAGGAATTTAGCTTCCCCCAAATGCTATCTTCCTTATTTCACATTAATGTACTTACGTAAAGGAAGCACAATCCCTTACACTAAGAGAGGATTGATCATCCCCTCATTGATTTCCTCATTCCAGGGTCTCTAATTGCAAATATGAACTCAAAATTTCCAAATTTTATCATGGTTGCCAAAATAATTAAAAAAAAATTCCAGTGTTTTCGCCAAGAGTCAACCGCAGCCGGCTGGGGTAACGAGACAATCCCGCTGGCCAGTATCTTCGCCGTGTATTTAGACTGGAAGTTGCGTGCAGACTTAGTAAAGCTGCTGCTATTAATTTGCAAATTTAGAGCAAGGACGCAACTTGCTGAGGGTTGCACTAAAACTGACGTGAACAGTTCATTCGACGAAGCCTGATTTGAAACTTCCACTGGAACTGTGGGGAGCGACCTGGGTCTGGACAGGTCATGACATTCTTTCAATAGTGTGGTCTACTAACAGCAATTCTTAAAGACTACCCTAATTTGAAAGGACGTGCAGACGGTGCAGTTTTCACGAATCTACGGCATTTCTGACCAATGTCCGGGAAGAACCGGCGGCTAGTTCCAAGTTAGCCGGTGGAATTAGTAAAAAAACCGGTTGCAATTTGAAAAGATCGGCTAAAAACCGGTGGAAAAAAACAAAAAAATTGATTCTGAATGGGAAATAGAGAAAATAACCGGACACTGTACTTGAAAAAACTCAAAAAACTTCCCGAATGCTGTTTCTGACTGATCTTTATTTGGACATTTTCAAGTTCAAGGATTTGTGGTTTGGCATTCATTGGCAAGATCAAATTGAATCCTGATGAGTGTGAAGAAAGTACATGCTAGAGGATACATGGTCCCGCAATTGGTGTAGTTGGAACCTTCTACGGTACCTGGCGTGTAGATTTTTCGCGTACTAGGATTCAATATGAGCTTGTGTGGACCTCAATGTAGACAAATATATGGTGGACTGGCTCATTCTTCACCCCATATTTTTAGGGGGATCCTGTGTAGCCTGAGCTAGCGACCTCCAGCGAGTTTGGGGAGGCGGATTAAAGCAAATTTCTGGCTGAAATTTCGTGACGTCTATGTGCCTCGTCCTTGGCCACCTCGAGTTCGTCGGCGAGTTCAAGGAGCGAGGAGATTGTGGGGTGGGCGCTCAACCAGGACTCCCCCTAATTATCGTCAAATTCATAGTAAGCTTATGGCACTACTGACAATGAAGGTGCCAGGGAACACCCATCAGTTACTGGACACTCAACTGGGCAATAGAGTGAACTCATTAAAATGGCGGTATTATGGTAAAATGGCGCAGAATATGTTACGAATTGCACGACATTCCATCAAAATGGCGGAATAATACCGCCATTTTAATGAAATTGCCTATTATCTAGTGTGCCTTGTGCCCTTGCCAAAGTCAAACTAAAAGTAAAAGTAATTTTAAAATTTTAAAATTCATAATACCTTTAAAATTGAACATCTTCTCTTTCGTGAGTCAGAACACCATGAAACAAAACATTCATATTTTTTGAGTGCATGGACATAGAGAAATTGACATAGAAATACATGTGCATGGTGTGAGGCCGTAGGCTGCCCTTCTTGCAATTTTGATGAGGGCAACTGGAAATGCAAGCTTCCACAACACTGGGCACTCATGGTTAGACAGTGGATGCTGAACAATGCACAACCCGCCTTTCCCCTGTGGTTACAGTCCATTGTTTAGGGGTTAAAGGTATGCATGGACGGACTAGTGTGCCTTATGCAATTGCTGCAATAAAAAAAACTAATAGAATTTTGTAATTTTAAATTCATGAGTGTGAAGAAAGTACATACTAAGGCTTTGAGGGTACATGGTCCCGCAATTGGTGTAGTTGGAACCTTCTATGGTACCTGGCATGTAGATTTTTCACATACTAGGATTCAATCTGAGCTTGCGCAGACCACAATCTAGGCATTCAAATACATGGTGGGCTGGCTTGGCTTATTCTTCACCCCATATTTTTACGGAGGATCATGTGTAAATTGATAGCCTAAGCTAAGTGACCTCCAGCGAGTTTGGGGAGGCGGGATTAACAAAATGTAAAGCAAATTTCAGGCTGAATTTCGTAACTTCAATGTGTCTTTCCCTTGACCCACGTCCAGTTCGTCTGCGAGTTCAAGGAGTGAGGAACTTTTGGGGTGGGCGCTTAAGTGCTCAACCAGAATGCAATCCCCCTTATCGTCAAACTCTTAGTATGGCACTACTGATAATGAAGTTGCCAGGGAACACTCAATTATTGGGCACTCAACTGTGCTATACGGTAGGAATACCATAGACAGTTAAGATAAGCATTTCAGCCCTGTAGGATATGGAAAATTCATGGGTAAAATTGAGCTCAATGTTTGAAGAAAATGAAAAAGATGGGGAAGAATGCAAAAAAATGGAATTTTTTTTCTTCAAGAACGAACATTTTATTCAATATAATCGTAGATTCTTCACATGGACCCCATTCCTATCTCATAGCTTCACCTAAAATAGCTTTCTTTTGAACTTGTTACTTATCAAGTTTGAGCAAATCAAATCTTTTTCAATCAACAATAGAAACAACTATTGTTGGTTTTAGAACGCCCTATCATCAATGTTGTGCCATTGGACGAGGGGGTTTGTTTATGATATTCCTACCACAGTGAACTTCAAGTATAACTAGTGTGTCACGTGCCATTGGCCATTGCAATAGTCAAAATAAAAGTAAAATTAGTTTTCTAATTTTTTAATTCATAAAAACTTCAAAATTCAATAACTTTTACATTGTAGATCCAAACACCATGAAACAAAGCCCACACACCTTTCTTTGGAGAGAGCTTTCCAATGGTACAAAGAACATGACCAGGGGGCACACAATATAGGAGATTTCAACATAATAAAAAAACAAGCACAATCTAACTTAATGTATGGACTTGTGTGCCATATGTTGTTGCCATAGACAAAATTAAAATTAAATTAATTTTCTATTTTTTTTTAATTCATAACAAGGCATGTGGGCCCTAGAGAATCACCTATGTACAAAAAAAATTGTACATATACATCAAAATGCAACATTTAACTACTTCTGAACTTTTAAAAGTCTACATTTAGTAATGGTCATTGGGAGAAAAAAAATGGTCATTATGGGACAATTCAAAACATCAGGAGATCTATGCAAAACATCTGGAGATCTCCAGATGTTATTATTTGGTAATCTCTAGATGCTTAGTCTAGAATTCAATGAATAGTCAAAAAGTAGTTAAACGTGGCATCAAAGTACTTGTTCTCACAACATGTAGATAGGGATTATTCTTAGAAATTGAGGGATATTGTTTCTAAAGCCCAAGGGGAGTAAATAGATTTTTGCATTTTTCTTTTATACTACAACTAATTTCGTACATTTGAGCATGTAAAATTCCTTTGTGAAAATCTAATTGCAATAAAGAGATATATATGGGTGATTCCAAATAGAATTGCAAGAAACACTTCACGTTTTTGGCTCAAAATGCAATTATTGGCTATAGGATTGGTGGTACTATAGACTACTAACAATTTTGCTTGTCAACATGTGCCCGCAAATCTCAACCGTTGATTCAAGGCGCTTGCAAATTAAAACCATCGATTCAGTACTATGCAATTCTATGTAGTACTATAGACTACTACAAAATACTACAAAAGCCTCTGGGAGCAGAAAATAGCAAAAAAGGGGTCTATGGACCTTTTCATTTTTAGTTACTTAAAAAATTTCATAAAAAATGCGATTTTACTAGAGAAGATTGCGCTCGCATTGCACTAAGAAATTCAATTAGGAAATTTTTTCCCTCTTTGTAGACTTCATGTAAAGGAAGGTCACTTTGGCCCCATGTGGGCAACTGACATGTTACTATTTTCATAAAAATTCATCCTTAGTCTTTGTAATGTTAGTAGACCTCCAACATGTCCAATTGGAGGCTTCAAATTTGCATTTTTGGGTCAAAAATAGGACTACCCCCCCCCCCCCCCCCCCCAAATGGCCAAGGTAGACACTCAATTGGAGGCACGTTAAAAATAGTAAAATATTTTTTTTTAATTTGAAAAAACTACATAATGTCTAAAACTATCACATGTACCTTCATTCCAAATTTCATGCCAAACAGACAAATGATGTAAAAGTTATGAGCAAAAAAGACTTATTTGATGGCAAGGGGACAAAAATAAGACAAGTGTTTCTTGCAATCACCCATATCCTCTATCCTAGAGTATCAATCTTGCACTTGTAAGCAAGGCTAAACTTCTTTGGATCTCCTCATATCAAGTCCACTACATTCATTGGCATTTCATTAATTTGTGTACTATAATAATTTTCCATATCTCTCAAAATTCAGATGTCACCACTTCTTACAAAATTTACAGCCATGCACTGCACATCAATAGGTAGAATCAATCAATTCAAATTTCAAATGACCAATGCACTAAGTGCCATAAAATAGAATTCTAGACTATAAATTATGGAACAGGCTTCAAACAAAACTACAGTAAATACCTTCCAACTAAATTGCCTTGAGTGAACAATATGGTGAATATAGAGCTCATGGTTATTGGGAAGATCAAAGTTGATTACCAAAGACACCTGACAGAAAAAATTATGTCAATAAGATCTTCCGAACCTAAAGCCTTTGACAAAATAAGTGAGCTAATGTAAATGTAATGTGTTATCAAAAGCAAACAAAAATTGAATTAAAATAACTATCATCATTCCAACACTAGAACAAAAGCATCCACGCTAAGCATGATCTAAATTTTCAACAACAATCAACACTATCATGCGGGTCTTTTATCCCCCAAATTGCATCTACTTTGCAATACAAAGACACAAGCAAGGAGAAGAACAAACGACACCCACTTGTTGGACGTCAAGACCCCAAGCCCAAACATTTGTTGCAATAAGGACTCGTATTATGCTAAAGCAGAACTCAACCATGATTGCATCATGCTCCTTTTGAGGCATATCACCGTGCATTGCAGACACAATAAAGTTGTTACTTCTCATCTTCTCTATTAGCCAATCCGTATGTAGAAAGCAATATATCAATCAAAACCCATGGACCTTAAAAAAAATTTACAGATGTCAACAGCATGAAAGGCAATATTACTATTCCAACAAAATCACTTGACCCCAACAACCCGATAACCCTATTTCTTCATGAACGACTAGAATTACAATACAATTCAAGTGAGCATCCAAGCAGAAAAATAGTCATAATTTACCAACCTTTCACTTGGTATTGCAGAAAATCACAGCTTAAGTGATTGTGAGTGTATCATAGAGATCACACAATGTATCAAATTTCCACTCTTCTCTCTCAATAACAACAACAAATTGTTTTATTCCCTGTTGAAGAGGAATCCAATAGAAGTGTTCAATTTTGCAAGTACTTTAAGCATAGAAATGAAAACAAGCGTGTAATATTTGTGCACGTACCATTGAACATACAACCCAAATCCAAAAAAATCAAGATGCTATGCTTGCAATATCATCACAAAACGAGATGACAAAATATGAGAATTACTTCTCACCTCCAAAGTCAATTCATCATGTTTCACGAGAATATGTACGGGGTCAATCAGGAATTTGTTTGTCATCTTCAAAATCTCATGAGACAAAGTTGTTGATGCTAGTACAACCTAAAATATTTATTAATAGACATATTAGTTCATCCTAAACTTCTTTATCTAATTTCCACTTTGTACTAGTAAATTAAACTTAAGCAACTATTATCTGACTAATTACAAGAGCTTATAAGATGCAACACTCATACTAAATAGAAGAGAACAGAATTGGACAACATCCTTGTCTAATAGGTTACTAAGAGGAAGCACAACAAATTTCAATGAACTTTAAACTACATCCCAATCCCCCAACACTTCATCCCTATTTGTTTGCCATGATATTGAAGGCTTGAGCGGCAATCTCCGCAACATTCTCTATACAAACTTCGTCGTTTCAATGAATTAAATTTCATCCATAGTTTGAACCCAAGTTCCCCAATGCCTCCTCCTATTGCTTAGTAACAAGGGTTTGATCCAAGATGTTGAAAGCACTACTCTAACAAAGGCATTCATCAGGATATGACAAAAGCTTACAACTTTTGATAGTAATGCTCTATGAATTGGATTTCAACCAACTCATTGGGGAAATCGGAGAAGAGAAGAATACACCGTAATTATTGATGTATTGGGTTTCTGTGAACCCCATTACATCGCAAAGTGGAGGACTCTAAAGAGCCCTAAACCCAAATTCATTGCAAGAATGGACTCACTCTATTGATCACATTGCCATAAGAAGTAGGTATAGTTAGCCAGAATTTCAATATTGTTACAAGATGCATGATCCAACGCCTCTTGATACAATTCCTCCTCCTAGTCTACATCCCCAACGACTTCCATAAAAAAATGGCGAAGTCGGACAAAGGCTGCGAGTCATAAGAAACATCTCGCATTGCCCATTTAAAGCTCCTCATAGTAGTTGCACTGATTAGAGCCTTCCTACAATCTCTTGGACCTACAAACCTTCGTGCGCAAGAGAACAATTCCGAGATTAAGTCATAATATCAAGCAAACAAAAAAGAAACTCCAAATGCGAAAGGAAGTAACCATACATCTCAAAACTTCTCAAATATGATAGTGCTCCACTACTTGGGAAACCACTACTCCTCATCAACACACAACCCTTGAAGCAAAATTTAAATCATCATCCAATTACCACAAAAGTAATCCACCACTACTTGAAAGAGAAAACAAAGAGATAGTGACGAGAAAGTGTGCTTACAAGCTCCTTGAGGCAAAAGACCTCACAATTCGTGGCCAAAATATCAATTGAAAAATCACAGTAGACCCTTGAACCTGGTGGCAACGAAATTGCAATCAAGTTCACAACTAATGTGTAGAGGCAAAATCTTGTCGTTCCCATTGAGTAAGGAGTTTCTTGTAACAACACCAAATTTTTCATGTTCCCAAGTTGTCAAGTTTGTTCCCCCGTAGTTCCCTAGAGGCACTAAAGTTCCCCCCCTTAGGGGAGCATAAGCGTCTCCTAACGAGGCCCATAAAAACTTCAAAATGCAATAACTTTCCCATCATAGGTCCAAGCACCACAAAATGAAGCCCGAATATCCCTCCTCGTCAAGAGCTTTCTGATGATACCAAGAATGCAACTAGAAGATCTCATCATAACAAACAAAACAAAACAAAAGAATAGCCTAACTTAAGGTATGGATTGAAAAGCCAGTTTAAAAAAAAATGTAAACTTGCTTTTGGAGAATCCGGATTTGAGAGCCGAGAGTGGAGAGTAGGATTTATTATAGTTTTAGATTTAGTTTTTGGTGCACGGTGATTTTACCTATTCCCATGTATTGGAGACATATTTAGAGTTTAGGATTTACAATACCCTCATGATTTAGTAGTATGTAAAGGTCAAATTTGACATAAATTAAGTCATATTTGTTAAAAAATTGTTGCATGTCATTTTGTGAATGGTATGAGGTGATGTAGACCTTTTGGAAATATGATTTGGAAATTCAATTTTGGCACTTAAGTGCTGAATTAGACCTTTACGTATGATATTAGAAGTCAGAGTAGTTTAGAGGTGTATATGTTTCTATGTGGTCATTTGAAAGAGCACTTGTAAGAAGTTACCCTCTAAAGGCCCAATGCCTTTTGGATTTAAAAAGGTATACAAATCTTAAATGTAGATTTGTATATATTATAGATCTAAATTTTAAAAGTATTATAGGTCTAAATGTCACTAAGGTATACAAATCTTAAATGTACAATCTTATAGTGTACATATTGTAGATGATGTGAATCAAATTTAGAGTGATATGAGGCTTTTCCACTGCAAGGCGGAGAACCCCCCCTATAGTTGACTAGCGAGGAGTGTATGAATCCTAGACACCTCCAAGTAATGAACTCCATGATGTTTTCAGTAAAATTTTAATTAAACAAGTTAAAGTGAAAGAGGGGCAATTCTCCTAAATCACTCAAATGTGTGTCTAAAAAGTTTTAAATTGCCCTAACACATGCTTTAAGAAGTTAGGATAACTTCCTAGACAAAAATCACACAAAAACTCCCAATTTGAATCTAAAATGGGCCAAATGGAGTGCTATAAACTAGTCACAGCACATGCTTCATCCACATCCAAGACTGAAATTCACATATACCTTCCACTTAAGTTTATAAATTTAATTATAAAGCATACACCATCTCACTTTAAGTAATAGATTTTTTAATTCTTTTTCATCATTCACACATCTCAACCCTAAACTTTGCCCAATTTGGGTAGCACTTCTTCCCTTGCCCTAAAACCCTAAAAAATCAACTCAATATTCATGCATTTCTAGATACCACCTAAAACACCCATAATACCTCCCATTCCATACACAACATTCATCAAGCTATAGATTCCCATTCACAAGCCATTGAACATGAAATCATATAGCATCTCTAAAATAAAAAATCAACAAGTTACGGAGGGTGCAATAAATATTGCAATTTGAAACAAGTAGTGAATTTAAGAAAAGTAGAACTTACCTTGAATTCCACAATAGACTACCTACCACTAAAATAACCACCATTACCTCAATTTTTCTCCGAATAGGACGAGACTAGAGTTTTTGGAAAGTCAATAATGATGTGCACCGTCACACCAAATTTTAGCTCGATCTCCTTTGTATTTCTTCAGATATATCCCTCTAAAGTTGGAGCTCTAAATTCCTTGTGGTAGTAGACTTTCTACCACAAAAAAATTATCACTGCCTCATCCATGCTCCAAATGTGTCAAGCCTAGGCTTTTAAAAAAGTCAGATTCAAGGCTCATCTTCTCACCAAATTTCATCTCCGTCTCCATCTCCATTCTCTTGGTATAGCTTGCCGAAGTTGGCTATCCAAAACTCAACTTAATTTTCCCCATCTTCGCAAGCACTTTCCCATTTGACTTCAAAATCCTTCATTTTTTACCTATCTTCTATCATAAAATAGTAAAATCTACTCTACAAATTGCTCTTAACCCCTAACTGCCCAACCGACCATATATCGTCAATTTGAAATTTCAAGTTGATTTGGGGATGGGCAATTAAATTCCTATGATTGGTTTAAAAAATTTTAGGGGCAGTTTCAAAGGTTAATTACTGAAATTTTTTATTTTTCACTGAAAAAGGTAAATACTTGATTTTTGAGAGGTCTTCAAAGGCATATGCGTATCTGAGTGGAAGAATAAAGCTTGCAAATTTTACTTGATTTCTTGGCTTTAGTAAAGCTTGCTAATTTCACTTGATTTGAGATCTAAAAAATTGTACTTATTCATTTACTTTGAAAATAGTTCCAATGGAAAGAGTAAAGTGTTTTCATAATATTCACCATTGAAAATTTAAACATGCAAATGTTGATTTGGAGTTAATTGTGATTTCTATTTATAAAAAAAATTGCATTTCAACATTTGCTAGGTGGATTGTGTAATGAGTTTGATAGCTCTTCATTTGAACTTAAGGTTTTTGGAAGTGCATTTTAGTATGCTAATACAATTTTTAGTTGTTCATGTCACCTCCAATCCCCACAAAATCTTACATGCACATTTTTGAAACATTTTGGGGAGGGGCAACACACTAAAAATAGAAAATGTACATTTCTCTTATTCTAATCTCACAACTTCTATGCAATTTTGCACTCAAAATTGGTATGCATACTAATAAGCAAGCTCATTAGACATCCATATGGTGAGATTTTGAAAAAAAATAAAAAAATTCATTAGGAAAGACTATAAGCCCATGCTCTTTTTTCATAGTGAAAACACACTTGGAAAGTCTTGGGCATATAGGGGTTAATCTTCCCTACTCTAATCTTTTGCAATTCATGCTCCAAATGCCTCCAAATCACAACATTCTCCTCAAAAAACACATACACATAAAATTGAGAGAAAATTGAGAGAGAGGGCTTCAAACCCTAATTTTTCCTATTAATAACCAAACTTCCTAATAGATTAATTTCCATACCTACTTTCATCCCCCCTAATTTTCTTGTTAATTCGCTAAATTAGTGTAAAACGTGCCAAATTAGTGTAAAACGTGCCAAATTAGTGTAAAACGTGCCAAATTAGTGCAAATCACGCTAAATTACTGTAAATGCACTAATTTAGTGTAAATTGTGCCAATTTAGTATAGAATGCGCTAATTTAGTGCAAAACACCCTAAATTAGTGAAAAAACTTCTTATTTAGTGTTTCACTCACTACGCTAGTGTTTTAGTCATAGCTTTAGTTTAACTAACTTCTTTTGTATTTATCATTATTTATTATTTTTGTAGTTTTAATTTACTTCTAGTTCCATTTCATACTCCTAACCTTTTCTATTTTAATTTTCCTTTGTATTTTTTTCTATTTTCTATTTTTGATTTGCAAGTTGATTCTAGTTTCATTTTCTAATTGTAGTGTTCTATTTTCATTTTGGTTTTCATTTTGTCATCATTTTCTTGTTAGCCTAATTTGGTTACTTTACTAAATCTTGCTTAACATCTTTTTAGTTTTCAATCATTATTTTTTTCCTAGAATTTCCCCTAATTTTCTCCTAATTGCATTTTTAAGCATCTTGCCCTAAGTCCCTAACCTCCCAAAGTTCCCATTGTTTTTGATTGGAAAACTCCCTAATTGATGGTTGTGGCTTAATTTGGAGGACTAACACTTTTGGACTTGCAAATCCAAGTAATTTGTTTATATTTTCAATTTTCTAATACTTAGGTGAACCAATATAGTTGTTCACAAGTAATTTGGCCACATAGATTGCAAGATTATGATATTTTAGTGTTGAAAAGGATGTTTAAATTTTCTTAGCAACACATTTGAAGGTGAAATTTGATTTCTAAACCTACTCAAATGAAAATACTTTAAACTATAAAGTGCTTCAAAACTAGCATATAAACACATTGGTGAAAGAAAATATCATTCAATTGACTCATTGTGTCTACAAAATGGTTTTGAAATGTCTAAAAAATAACAAGAAAAGTTGCAAAAACACATCTAAGGCTAAACCTTACTTCTACTCAAATTCGTCTCAGTCACTCATAGCTTCTTGGATTAATATGAAATATTAATTACAAAAACTAGACTCCAATGCTCAACTTTTCCAAAAACTTTATTAGAAACAAACAAGCCGCCGAAGTTCATTTTAATCCAAAAATGTCCAGATTTTGAACTTCAAATTGCTTCCAAACATTCAAAACAAATTGAATTGACATCAAAATTTTACCACAATAACTAGATTTTGAGGGGAGCATAATCCAACAAATTGTCTTGAAAATGATTGCTATATGAAGAAGATACAAGCCTCGAAAGTTGCAGCTCATCAAAATGTAGTTTAGTGAACTCAAATTGAATCCACGAACTTCAAATGTCTTTAAGAAAATCAGTACATCTTAGATTGATCTGAAAATTTTACTACACAAATAAGAAAAGAGAGTGCATATTTTCCAACAAGTTTTATTGAATTCAAACATTGAATGCAAAAGTTATAGCACTTTGATTTGGACTTCCAAACTATGTGAGGACACTTTTGGTCCCCTAGGGCACTCAGTGGTTAAATGGCATAGAGAATATATATGAATAGTGTGCTCTAGAGAATATGAATGTTATAAAAATATACTTCAAAGAATGTGATTGCGATGTAATGATTTTATGAGTCTTAGAGTAGGCATTAGGGCAATTGAATGGTTCACAGCCAACAATTTGTGTTGTAAGGTGGATCAAGAAAGAAATAGAGATACTAACTACCTTTTTCCATTCAAAGATGATTTCCTAGTTCTTAATTTTTTTGTCCCAAAATGATCTTCTGCTTGTCCTAATTCTTGTTGTCACGTTGAAGGAAGGGGATTGGCAACAATTCCAAGAGTGACTGCAATAGGAATAAATGAAGCAAGGAGAGATTCAATAGTTTGGGATGGAGGGAGTTCTACACAACAACTACAGTTGTCTACTATTTGAATATGTTCAATTTAGAGTTGAAGAACTCAAATGAGGCGGGATAAAGGTGGTGGCAGTTAGACCAAATTCAATTGACAAAAGCCTTAAATCCAAGTTACAATAGAGGCATGTGAAATCACTGAGTACAATTATATAATTGGAATCATCTCCATTATACAATATTGTGAAAATATAATGGCCCAAACTCTAGAACTAAAGTTTTACATATAAACCAAGGTGACAATTGAGATTTGCCATTGAAAACTTCATGAAGGAATGTTATGAATGCCATGAAGATATTTTGCACCTATAAAAGTATAAAACACATGACAAAGAACTTATTCCTTATACTTCAAGTCAGAAAATAATTTGGACTTTAAACCCTAAGCACTCCAACATTCATTTGTTGGATGATGAAGAGATTGAAATTTGAGTTTCATCCTCCTAACTGCTTGGATGAAAGTTATTCTAATTTGTGGAGATACTTTATGAAGTTGTTGTCCTATGCAAGGGTTGGATTTGGTATTACTAGAGTACATATGTTCTACAATCAGCAATGTGGAAGTATATCAAGTGGTTGACCAAGATAAAATTGCATTGACTCTAGTTTAAAATTGGATTTGCTAAAATGAGGTCATAGATTTTAAGAACACAAAAATTTCAAAAAATCACTATGTGAAGAGAACCTCATTTCAAATCTAGTGCAAAAAATTTTACTCAAAAATGATAATATTTTGCTTATATCAAGTTTAGAAGGAATTTTGAAATTTCCTTTTCAAAACTTATAATAAAAAATTGGTGATAGCATTGGTGAATCTAACCATATGGATGGAATCAAAAACTCAAAATCTACTACTTTTATTTGTATATCAATTCCAAAATATGCTTCCAAATTGCACTTTATCATGATTTTTCTCAAATTGTCAATTCTGGAGATGGAGATGACCATGAATGTTCAGGACTTAAACATGCAACTCTCTCTTTTGAAAAAATTACATAATTTAGAATCTCGAACTCATATGTGTTAGGACTTCAAATAGTCTTTAGATTCAAAAAGATTTCCATTCCATGTTGATTGGAATTTACTAGAAAAAATACAATGTTTTTGTCAACAAAAACAAGATGACGTTTTTTCAAAATTGCGTTGCATAGAATGAAAATTTCTAAAATTCTAATTGCAATTAGCACAAATTTTCTATTTTTTAGCGGATAACACAAAAAAATGTCAGCTTATTTTTGTTAACAGAAATATTGTTTTCTACTAGTGGAAGTCACCAATTGTCTTTTATTGTTTGCTTGTATTGCTAAACAAAATAATTTTGAAGTTGAAATAAAGAAAAAATAATCAACCATAATGAATTGCAATTGTGGATATGACATATTTTAGAGCTTACAAGGGACAGATAGGAAATTAATTAAAGGATACCAAAGCAAAAAACAATAATATGAAGGTCAACATGAAGCTAAATTAGTGCCATGTAGAGTCCAGACTAATCAGGTGTTCAATAAAATGTCACTATGAGATTTGCTCTTTCAAAAGGGTGTGCATGTGAACATAGAATCTATGAGCCTACAAGCCTAGGAGTCTATGTTATGAATATATTTTATTGTTATAGGTGTCTTTGTTATAGGTACCTATATTATAGACTCTTTTCATATTATTGGTACATATGTTACAACGCCTTCAAATGATTGCAGTTACATACTAACATACCTACAACTAGATTCAAGGCTTGTAGGCTCATGTCTTTGAGCTCACGCGTTAACATCGTTGCTCTTTTAGCACTAATGAGGCAAAACCAACATCAAATAAAATGAAATCCAATGATAATCTAATAACACCTCATCATTGTCAATTGAGTTAAAACAAAGAGCAAGAGGGACTTTTGAAAAAATTGGATTCCAAAATTGCCAACTATGCTGAGCAAATCAACCAGAAATTATAGCCTAGATTGACAACCAAAATAATTCAAACAAATAACAACACAATGTTGGTGCCAACACGGTGATTTTAGAGATGAAAAACATTAAAAAATTAAAGCAAAAATTGTTTCGCTTACAAAAATTTCAATGCATGTGAAACTTGCAAACATTTTATTGGTACCAATGATTACAACAACATTTCCAAACTTCGAAATTGTACTTCCTCCGAATAATTTCAAGACAAATAGAGCTTGGAAATACCTTGTTGATGCCAATTGCACCAATTAAAATTTTCTAAAATTAGACTCACTTATAAAAATTTCAATATAAGTAGGGCTTGAAGACACTTCATTGGTACCAACAACTAAGTTATACCAAAATTTCCAGTACTTGAACTTGATTTCAAGAATTTCAATACAAGTGTAACTTAGAAATATTTTAGTGCCACAATGACAACTACTACAAAAAAATTTGGAATTTAACCCCTAAATGTTTTTAACTATGTTTTCACCAAAAGTGCTCCAAAACTGTCATTTCTAGAACAAGTACCAAATATTAGGAAAAAAACATTTTTGGACACATGTAACCATAAGATCTTGTACTAAACTTATTTGAGAAGATGTGGAAAAAATTTCAGAATTTTCCACCATGTAGATTGTAAGATATTAGCGTTTGAATTAGCAAAAATCCGGTTTTTGGCCCTATGAAAAAACGGGTAGCTGCACCATGGTTGTTGGGTTGAACAACTCGACAACATGACAAACACGATGTCCAACACGTCTAGTAAACCCCCTTGTTCGTCTAATAAAGTCAACTTTAAGGTTGACTTTCAAATAAAGCACTTTTTATTTCTAATTTTCACTTATTTGAATTTCATTTTATTGAAGTGTTTCAATTTAATAATCACTTATTACATTCTAAATTATGGATCATAAATAAAGGGAGATTTCAAATTGTCTTTGCTGCTAGGACAAGGCCTTATGCGACAAAATTGTCTAGTGTATGCGACACTCATCTTATACAACACACGAAATCAGACAAACAACTCGACACCTGAACCCCAAAATACGTTCAACAGAACAACCTTGAGCTGTACTTCACAAGGCCACATTTGTATGAAAAAAATTCCAAAATGGTGGTTACTCTTTGGATTCATTCTTCAAAGAAAGTTGGTTATGTGCTTGAAAAAATTCAAATCATTTGAAATTGTACAACATATAGGAAAAAGAAAGTGAGTACAAAGAAGTAGAGAATGATTCAAAATACTAAATTGTGAAGAATTTTGTAATGAAATTGAAAAATCCCAATCCCAATGGTGGTAATGTTTTAATAAACAATCCACACCCTATGATTTTATTTTTTTCATAAAATATTGAAAATTGAGAGAAATAAAGGACTTCAAAGTTTATTTTAGAGTAGAGAATCCGAAACTGCCTGCAAACTAAAACGCCTAGTAACTTTCATCTCATAAATAAAAATGTAATGACTCAAAGCTTTCCATGTACATATAAATCTGGAGAACCAATTGCAAATTTTTATTTCTTAAAAAAGCATTTTTTTTTTTAAAATTTTGGGCTGCCCGAAGATCAATGAAAATTACATATCATGCAATAATTTTTTAACCATGAAGTCAAAAGTCATGAAAATTGTTGGGCCTTAAAGATACTCCTTGGGCACATGTTGTGTGAAAATTTCAAAGAAAAGAAAGAAAAACTCCATTCGTAGTGAGCTGCCCAAAATCGCTATGTTGCCAAAAAACGCAGCTTGGGCTTTTAGGGGTTAAGCCTCCACAGCTAAGGTTGATGGAATGTCTATGTTAAAGTCTAGGAAAATTGGCGTAATGGGAAAAATTTAGAGACCATGTCAACAACAAATTTATTTCCGAGACCTCTAAATCAATATCGACACTCAAAATAAACTCCCACATGGAAACATTTAGGACTTGAAAATTTGCATATAATCACACCTTTGACAAAGATGAGACTTAACCCTTGAACGATGGGCTGGTGACCATGGAAATCAACCATTTTGGAACCATGTGACATCATCTACTTTATAAAAATAAAAAAAACTCATTGGGAGTCAAACTACTGTAGAAGATCTCCCCTTTCCACCTCTAATTCCGAGGATGAATAGTTGCAATTCTGTCCTATAGAGGAGAATTCCTTGACGTTCATCAAACAAAAAATGTCCGCCGTGTCGTTTAGGGGTTAAATAGTCAAACTATAAAGGACTAAAGAGCCCACTTTGTGTTTTTTTAGAACTTGGGCCCACTTTGTTGACTTCATGATTTGGAATTTTTGCTTGAAATTTTAGGATGGTTGCTAATCAACCTAATCTATGTGTGAAGATTTGTTTCATATCATTTTAATAAATATTGCAAAACTTAGAAGGATATTTTTTATTTCAATGTCAAAATGGGCAACAAACATACATTCCAAAAATATGATTTAATTTTTTGAATTGCATGGATTCATACCTACTCGAAAACATTTGAACCATTAAATTTTGAATATTGAGGTGGAAGTAATGAGTTATATTTTGCATGCACTAAAGGTAGAAAAAAACATATGATTTTATCCATTGCTTTTAGTTTCTAAAATTTGAAAATAAATAAATATGTAAGGGATACCTATTGTTATTAGAATGGTCTCATCTTTGGAATTAAATATTCTCAATTTCTTGTTAAAGATATTAATAGTTTAATTTTTTCTCTCAAAGAATACCACCTTCTATTTTATAATTTTCTTAAAGATGAATATGAACATATTTTTGGTTAAAGTTTTTACAGATATTTTCAATCCATTGATGAATCACATAAATTATGGGATATAATTATGGAACATACACCACATAAATATGTAAGATGGATTGAAAATATGGCAATCAATGGTACCAAATATTTCCTAACATTGGACTTTTTAACCCCTAAACGTCCAAGGTCTTCTTTAGAATTGATGTTTTGAGAAAAAACATTATAAAGTGTTGTTTGGAAGAATATTTTGGAATTGATATACAAAGTTGTAGATTTTGAGTTGTGGATTCCATTTGTACAGTTAGATTCACCAATTCTATGACCAATATTTTTTTATAAAATTTGAATGGGAAATTTCAAAATTCCTTCTAAATTCAATCACAAGCAAAATATTATCATTTTTTGAGTAAAATTTGTTGGAATGGATTTGAAATAAGGTTCTCTTCACATCATAATTTTTTGAAATTTTTGTATCCTTTACATCTATGACCTTATTTTTGAAAATCCAATTTTTAAATTGGAAGCAATGCAATTTTGGCTTGGTCAACCACTTGACATACTTGCACATTTGTAATTTTAGAAAAATATATGTACTCTAATAACATCAAATCCAACCATTAGATAGGACAACTTGATAAAGTATATCCACAAATGAGGATGACTTTCATCCAAGCATTGATGAGGATGAAACTTGAATTTCAATTTTTTCATCATTCACAAAAAGGATGTTGGAGTGCTTATGGGTTAAACATTGATGAAACTTTGCATCGCTTAGCAAGTCCTTGAAACTCTCAAGTGACTACCTTTCAATCGCTCTAATCTAGGTATAGTTGCTATTGTTCAAGTAGAATCCATCTACAAGCATTCCAGAGGGGTATTCAATCTGATGATCAAAAGAATAGTATGGAATCACCTGTTGTGGTGATAAGGTAACTACATCTAATTTCAACTATAGTAAACTTGCCAAATCACTACATAGACCAAATTCAAATCATCCTCCACAATATTATTGAAAGTTGCATGCTTTGAAACTTGGCACAATTAATATATGCCATGTTAAGATTCACTTTCAAGAAATAGAGTTGCAGAAAGGTTTCCTCTTGCAAATTATATTCCAACTTAAAGGTAATAAGCCTAAAATCTTGTCAAAAAAATTTAGCACTCTTCACCGCACATTGTGTGGTGACTATGCGGTGGCATGGAATCAAGTTCCCATTTCATTTTACAATGCGCTGTTTTGACTGTCATGTTCCCAGAATTTTTTTACTATATAGTTCTTGTCTAGTGATTGAATCTATTTGGAGAATGGTGTATTTACTTTACTTTCTAAAACCAATTAATCTATATCCTTGCCTAAAATGTACTCCCACTATTTATGAAAGTCTATGGTTGGTTTTAGAAACACCTCTTTTCAACACTTTGAAAATTTATAGTTTATTCATATGATGTCCAAAAAATGCATTCTAAGAGAATCTAAAATCCCCAATTCACTACCAACAAGACCTCACACAAAGTTTTTCAATATATTAATAATGTGAACCATGTTCAATTATTTATTTGTGCAATTTTAGATGTAACTACCTTGAGCCATGCATTGATTGGCAATGTTATTAAGTCTTGCCTCTAGGGGTGCTAAACTTACTACCTTCCCTACCCAAATCAAACTAAACATTAAGGTTATCCTGTGAACTACCTTGAAATTTACTTCATGTTTGCCATCTTGCAACATCTTTTCAATTGTAACGGATTTTCTAGTGTATCAAGGACCGAACTATAGATAAACCTTGTAGCATCTTATTTTATTCTAAGTTAGCTAAATTCTTTGAATGCAAATTCTTAGGACTTATTTGAACTGAATCCTTGAATGCCCAAGGCATCAAATTTTGGTGTCATTAATACTTTGAAGTTAAATAAAACCTAACCAAGTTGCTAATTATAGTAATTTGTATTTTTCCAAAATTATTTTTGAAGTCTAGTTTTAGCATCAAAAATCTGATTTTGAAAATGATTGATTCTCATTTTTCTATTTAAGAATTTGTGCAAGAGTGTCCATTGCAATCTTGACTTTCTATAGTGTTGAGGGCTCTTGGAAATGAGCCTCAAATACACTAGATCTCGAACAAAAAATCACATTAGAAATTCATTTAAAGAAATTGTAGAGTAAATTTTACCAAGCCATAACTTGGTTGGGGTTATGCATATCAAACCCTCCAATCTCATATTTTTTTGGTGACCAAATTTTTAGATTTGACATGTAAAAAGAGGATTGAAAGACTTCAAATTCCTTTTGTAGTTTTAACATGCTCATAATCAAACATTAATTATAATCTTTCAATCCATAAATGATATTCATGTGATTTGTAATATGTCTAGTTTGTATTTGTATAATTACTATTCCAAAAAAATTGATAAAATTTATCAAAATTTTGTCTTTTTGTTCAATTTAAAGCAAATTCCTAGAAGCTCAAAAAAGGCCTTGGGCATTTAGGGGTTAACCCTAGAAGGATAGGCCCATAACTACTCATTATAAGTTTCTCTGTCCATCACTTTGTTTGTTGTTGTTTTGCAACTAGATATGAATGAAAAAAATTGTATTTATTTTTTAGAGATGAAATCATATGTCCACTACAATCAATTTCAAACTTCAAATATTTTTGGAAAAAATTGAAATTATTGTGAATTTTCTTAGAAAAAAATGAAGAACATTCTTATCAAATACAAATATACTTGAAAAATATGAAATTTTCACCATAGATGTATATTAGAGTGTAGAACATCATGGTATAAACCAAAGTTACCATGTCACTTTAAAATTAGAAATCAACAAACCATGGTTATATGCTCTAAATTCATATTGCTATAAAATATTGAAATTTATAATATTTTCAAAATTTACAATTAGAGTAGAAACTAAACTTGATAAGCTTCATTTTATTAGTTGGACTCAAATCCAAAAATATCATTTTTATGGTTAAAATTCACATCAAGAAAAAATAGCAAGAAATGGTCAAAATACACTAGAAAGGTGATGTTTTTTTAAGCATCTTCTTTTTTACAAAATTCAATAATACCATAATGAGGAAACTTGTATTAATATTCATTTAAAATATACTTAAGCCACTTGGAAAAAAAACATTGGATGAAAAACATTTTTTCATCCTACAATCTTAAGTGAAGTCATCCATCTGACTCTTAGTGTTTGTAATGTCCTTCTAGGATTAATCCTATAATAAAGTGCTACACCATGACTAAGGTAGTCACCAAAATTCTTTGATTATAGAACCAATAGGTGATTTTTTTTTTTCTATAGTTAATAGTGAAGCCATCCATTAGGTCACTTTGGTCCACATCATCCCTACAAGGTTAAAGGGTTAAATTTGATTTTGGAGATATGTAGACATACTTTCCGATAAATTTTAAAACTTTTTGGAAATAATAGACCAGCTTAAGTTAGTTCTAAAGCAAACTAGAGTGTGAATCGAGTCAAATGGACAGATATATGTGAAAATGACTAATAGATAGTTGGTTGAGGAGTTAGGATTAACCCCTGAGCGCCCAAAGCAAAATGGCTGAAATTGGGGTGCATAGGACCTGCTCCCACTCAAATGGACCTTACAAGTGAATGCTGTTGATGTAGCAAAACTATCCGTTGAAATTTAGTGAGAGCTTAAGCACCGAGGTTCTAGGAAAGTTTGAATTCATTTCACCATACGAATTTCAAAATTATAATAGTCAAACTTGTGTTGACATCCAAAAGTTGGACCAAATTGTGGGTGGTCGAACACTTCAAGCATGTCCTGGAAAGCGACCTAGTCAACATGGTCCCTGGAATTTTGGCAGATGCCAAGTTGAGTCATCCTTTGACACCCTACAAATTTTCTAAATTTTCTAAAATTCAGAGGACAATGCAATGGAAGCATGAATGCTCACTGCCCATGCCGAAGGATGAGGGGTTCACCAGGAGCAGTCTACGACACCACTGACAAGTTGGTGCAGTGGGGCGGTACACTTACCTTGAGAAGTGCCAAGTGAGGCCTCCCGCGCCAGAAGGGATAATCGTCTAGGTCAGTTGAATGACCCCTCCCACTATATATGGCCATGCCTTTGTAGGCAAACCATGTAGGTTGCAGACACAAGTTTTAAAGGGACTTGATAGGAAGATGGAAGAATTGAATTATAAGAATTTTCTACCATGTGCAATCTCGTTCGGCAATCTAAGCGAAAGTCAAGTCCAATTCTGATTGATGCATTTAGGATATTTTTGTATGAGCTCAGAAACACTAAAATGTGATCTCTTGACTAAACAAAAAGTATTGAAAATTCCAAGAATGCTGCCACATTTGACTCCACTGATGGTTGGGATTTGACCAATACAACAGCACCCATGCCCCGACCCACCAAGCTCTCTATTCCTGCATTGATTCTACTACGCTAGAACCGAAAAAATCCAAACAGTACGGTTATAGAAAGAGCTATCACACACACAACTCAAACATGATTCTAGTAAAATGGAAGGAAACAAGAGATTCATGCACTACCCAGACCCCAAATCGTTGGAGAATAGATACCGCTAGTGATCTGACACATAAGTCATCACTTGACCAAGAGATAATTGTGCCAAACACCGAGACCAACCCTACATCAATAAAAACACAAAATTGTCACATTCCAAGATATCAAAAGGTTTAGGGTAAAAAAAGAATGAAATTGAGGACCAAGTGAGATACTTCATGTAAGCAACCTGATTGTTTGATTACACATCGAACATAACTACCACCTACGGGCTGTAGAAACTAACTATTGCAATCCTGTTGCCTTCTATAACTAATGGTAGCCAAAGCACCTCTTCCAGCCCGTAACAAAAAGCACTCACCCTACTCAAACCACCTCATCCCTTCAAAGATAAAAGAAATGATACAAAACGAAAAGACTCACCCTCGGACATGGTCAACAGACGCCACACTTCAAAATGGAATATGACTGATCGAAAATTGCATGAACCCACATGTTGGACTTAGTCACTCGCCCTCTGCCCAACTTTCCCCGTTGCTTGATGGCGTGTCACAACCCAATCCGCCAATGCTACTTGAATTTCCCCGATTCCTTCTGGAGTCACTCTACACTCAATCGGTTGCAGCTCTGTGGGTGGGGTTCCCTCATTTGCTCCAAGTACTCTAGCCATTTCTTCGAAGTCTTGATCCTTATTTGAAAGTCCTACTTCTAAGTACGATGAGCTTCGAGCACTCCCAACGATGATGGAGGTACACCGAGATCAAGTGAGATGGTGGGGAAGCAATTCTTGCTCATGCAATCACTGGAATATGACCTCACCATTCAATGCATTCTTGCCCATTCTCTCAAATTGGAGTGCATTATGTCATCGCCTCTCTCTCAAGCATGACTTCCTTGTATGAAAATTAGAAATCACACACTATAGAGACCGAATTCCATTCATGCCCCAAACCTCCAAATTGCCCTCAGTACACATAGCATGACTCATTGGACCTGCTTGGCAAAAGAACAAGGAGTGAAGAGGAGTCCACCTCAAACTTTAGCACCAACTGCGGCAACTATATGCCACCGCTTGCGGCCGATGGCCCCAGTCGCCATGAATGTGCATAAATGCCTCCAACACCAGTTTTTCGGAGTTAGATTGGTGCCTGTCAAGTACTTTGCTCTCTTCCACCTCTCCCCCACTCAATGCTCATGAGTGCCCACCATTATAACTAGTTAGTACTGTTTCTAACCTTGTACGATCCCATTTGCCACCAGGGGACCATTTTTAAAATTCTAAGTGCCCATATTTAGGGCACTGGGGTGCTCAGGGGTTAACTTGAACCAAAACAGTTGGACAAATGGCCAAGCCAGTTAACTGTGAGTTAATTATGGCCAAGAAGTTATAAGACTAATCACCTAAGATTTTTCTCTCTTTCTCTGCATTTGCAGTGATTGCTCCCCTTATCTATTGTGCTTGTGTATTCCTTCAAGTTCAATGCAAATTGTCTATTTGTCTAATTTTCATATCTATATAATTTGTTTTAGCTAGTGATTGGCTTAGTCTCTTGTGTTGAGCAATTGCCAGTGATTCATATTGTCTCTTTATTTTTCTTTTGTATCTATCTAATTGTCTAGAGTTGTGAGCTTAGTCCTTGTATGTGTCAAGTAATTTATTTTGTCAAAGATTGGCTGATTTTTAGTATATAAGATAGTTAGCCACTGATTGGTGTTGTTCCTTATTTGGATGACAAACTATTCGTTTCGTTGTGAGAACATTGTTGAATGAAACCTTGTGAGCATAATAATTTCTTGAGTAAGCCACAGATTGGCATGTCTTTTATTTGGTTTACAGTCTATTAGTCAAACTGTATAGAAATTGAATTAAGCTTGTTATGATCTATCAACTTTGATGTCATAGGGACAATGTTGTAGTAAAGGAAGCAATTTTTGATTTGTGAAGGAGAGTTTTGTTTTGGAGTCAATTAGTCAAGAATTGCAATTGGAGAAGTTAAGCTGGTGATAGGCTTTATTGTTGTTAAAAATTTATTAATTGTCTACTTTATTGTGAGGGTAAATAGCCAAAATGACCAGCGATTGGTATTATTTTTAAGTAGGAGTTTAAATCAATTTGACAATTGAGTCTCTAAACCACATTAAGGCTAATATGTTTGGTTACAGTTGATGTCAATTATACAATATAAAAGCTAGAGAAGCTTATTAAATTACCTAAGTAAAGAAAGAAATTGTGGAAGTTGAATAGTCTACATATTTTGATGTGATAAACTGAACCAGTGAGTGGCCTAGATTGTTTGGTTATTTAGTCTATTGGTCTAGTACAAATTGGTATTATTCCACAATTTAGCCTAGTGGTGATTACTTAGTGTTAATTGGGAGATAATTAACTTATTTAGAGTTGTTCTTTATAACCAATTGTCCAATTGTCTAACAACGTGATCAACGACGCTAGCATGTGAGCCTAGAAATGTGAGCCTTGAGCCTAGGTGTAAGAAGATATTCTACAACTATGGAAGGTGTTTATAACATACATACTTATAATATGAGTAACCTATAACCATGTAAAGTGCTTGTAATATAGGTACCTATAATATACATATACTATAATCATGGAAGGTGCCTAAAACATAAGTACTTGAAATATAGACACCCATAATATAACTAGACACTTATTATATAAACATTCTATAACCATGGAAGGTGTTTATAACATACATACTTATAATATGAGTAACCTATAATCATGTAAAGTGCTTGTAATATAGGTACCTATAATGTACATATACTATAACCATGGAAGGTGTTTATAACATACATACTTATAATATGAGTAACCTATAATCATGTAAAGTGCTTGTAATATAGGTACCTATAATGTACATATACTATAACCATGGAAGGTGCCTAAAACATAAGTACCTAAAATATAGACACCCATAATATAACTAGACACTTATTATATAAACATTCTATAACCATGGAAGGTGTTTATAACATAGGTACCTATAATTATAAACATCCTATAACTATGGAAGGTACCTATAATATAGGTATCAATAATATAAGAGCCTAGGCTATTAAGCTCATGGGCTCAAGATCCTAGATTCCTAGGCTCACATACTAGCAACTGTGATAGTGTGATGGTTGTCATTGTAGTCTAATTGTCTATGAGAGATAATTTGGAGTTGAAGAATTAACCAGTGATGTGAATATGTAGTTTATGTTCATGTGATAAATGGATAAATTGACATACAAATGAGGAGATTGTTTGTTTGAGAAGTGCAAAGACAAATTATCCTAGTTGTACCTGGTTGTTGTGGTAGTTCAGATGTCAATTAGTTAGTTGATATGATGTAATTGGAAAAAGAATGTTTAAGCTGTGATTAACAAATCTAGTATTAGAATAGGACTCACCAATTGACAATTAGATTATATAGGAGCCAAGTTCTTCACAATTTGACATTCATACTGATCAAATAGAAATTGTTTACAAATTTAGTGCAAATAAAATAGAAAACCCATAGCATTAGCCATTGTTTAAAGTGACCAATCCAATTGACTAAATAACAAATGTATTTAGACTGTGAGAGTCTAACCTATGGTAAAATGGACTAATTAACTTGCTAATTGTAGATGGAGCTAGAGAAAGAAATAAATTGAGACTAATTGACTAGAGCATAATTAACACGAATGAACATAAACTTTAGTATAATTTGCATACGAAGACAAATTGACCTTATGGAGTTGTGATTTTGCATAATTGCATTTGTAGCAATTAGGTTAATTAATTAGAGATTGGATTAATTGAAAATGGATTAAATCGAAGAGGTAAGTAACCACAGGGAGTTCCTCATGATTAATTGCAAAAGAATCGCAAATGTATATATATATCTTATATGTGGGATGATTTAGTCTATAGGATAGGAGCCATGACTATTTGACACTCAAACAAATTGACATTAGAATTCTAGTATAGGACTGTGATGTCATGTTGTGTGTCTGCATCCAATGGGAATTGGAATGAATATTAGAATAGGCTAGAAATTAATGACACATTCTTTAAACCAATTAATGAAATTAATCTTTATTTCTTTAATTATTAAAGTGAGTGAGTATCCTATGTTAAAAGTGACCTTAGATACAAAACAATAGACTAATTGACCGTCCCCAACTAAAGAACTACCACTAGGGGATTCCTTGGGTTTTGTTTCCCAAGCATTTTCCTCACTACAAGATATGTGAGAAACATCCATATGTACATCTACAAAAAGTTGCACAATTCCTTCTATAGAGATTTCAATGTTGGGTTGGAAATGCCCAAATTTTGTAAAATAGATATATCTTTAATACAATTAGATTTTTCTATTTGCCCCTTACATAGTAACTAATTTCATATATTTGATTATAATAGTACAATTACTTTGTCAAAATCTACACTACATAGTGAAATTAGGTTGCCTTACACTAAGAAAGTTACTTTTCAAGCCATTAGAGTCAACAAAAACTTCTACATGTATTTCCATCTGTACACATCAAGGTTCATGAGTCCCAATTACAACAATACCTAATTTAGAAGTAGTACATTCTTGTAGAATGATAGTAATTATTTATATGGTGTCAAATGTTAAAAAATTAGTGTGGGGCAACCTAATTTGAGTATTTAGTGTACTTAATTGATATAGAGATATCTATTTTACAAAGCTTGGTCATACAACACCTCACATTGAACTCTTTATAGATCATATTTTTGTTATTTATGGGTGTGTTTAATAACATGAAATCTATGCTTATAGATGTTCCCCACATATCTATGCAATCAAATTTCAAAAATTCTACACCAATTGTTTTCAATAAAATATTATATAAAACCATGAAAATTGACTTTAAAAATTCACTCAAAAGGGAATTTTGCTTTACTAAAATTGAAATTTGATATGTTTGGTTGGGATTGCGCAAGAATTTAATGTTAATTATGCAAGTTGAAAAATTCCAATTCTTTTCTATACTGCAAAAATCTTTGAATGGCAAAAATAAGTAGTTTGTAAGATTATTGTACTTGGCTGTACTTATCATTGGAACCATAAATTGTGTTTGTGGCAAATTTCCCCAATGGCTAGTTTAGAGAAAATTGGAATGTTCAAAGAGAATATTCATTCAAAATCACAAGGATCATTCTAAGTAGGATGATATTGCCAAAGTTGTTTGGATATATCTAAGCTCAAATGAATAAATAATGTTTTATGCATATTCTTGGATACAAATAGCTTCATTATTTTTGTCAAGATCATAAGTTATACTTCATTGGAGGATTGAAAAAAAATCATCTTTGAAATTCTTTCAACTATTGTAATAGTACAATAGAAGGCTTAGAAAGCATCCATCTAAGGGAAAACAACCCTCTATGGAGAAACCTATAATTGAAAATATTTCTTACATTTTTTTCGTAGGAAGAAAAATGAAGAACACATCAATGGAAATTTTAATAAAAAAATTCAGATTGTGTATGGATTAAAAATGTTTTTTCAATGTAGAAGGGACATAGGTGGCTACTTATGTTCATAGGCTCCACCAATTATCAATAAAAACATGGCTTTCAATAGAACAAGTGAGTCCAAAAAGTGATTAATATGATGCTTAGGTTGTTCTTGTGAGTCTTTACTCCCTAAAAGATCAACATGCATTTTTTTGGCTACATAGCAATTTTGGACAAGTATGTGTGATAGAGATTTGCATATTTTTGGCCCAAGGTGGGGACGAGGAATATCTTTCATATGCACTAAATTTCATGACATTTGGAAATATGAGTCAAAATTTCTGGCCTAATATGTTACTTTTTTTCCATAAATAGGCAATTTGGGCATATTAGAAAAAATCACTTTCTTCAAAATCAGAAATTTGAAATTGGTTTTCTAGAGTTATGTATGTGTGAATCTTTGAATCATTCCATTTTGATCAATGAGTCAAAAGTTATGAGTATTTTTTGTTTGTGGGCAATTATGGATTCTCTACTCTAAAATATTAAACTTTAAAGTCCTTTATCTTACTTAATTTTCAATATTTTTTGAAAAAAATAAAATCATAGGATGTGTATTGTTTATTAAAACATTGAAACCATTAGGATTGGCATTTTTTAATTCCATAATTAAATTTTAAACAATTTCGTATTTTGAATCATTCTCTACTATTGTCTAACTATTTTTTTCCTATATGTTGTACAATTCCAAAAATCTATATGATCTAAAATCTTTCAAGCATATGACCAACTTGTTTAGGAAAAAAAATCTAAAGAAGAACAACCATTTTGGATATTTTTTTCATGGAAAAGTGAGCTTGTGAAGTGCACTTGCCTTGTTTTATGCAAGGCCAAAAAAATGATTTCAGTGAATTTGAATGCTTATATCTTGCAATCCACAAGGTGGAAATTTCTGAAATTTTTACTACATATTCTGTGATCATCATAATACAAGATCCTATAGTTACATATGTCAAAAAAAGTTTCTTTTCAAACATTTGGTACTTATACTAAAAATGGCATTTTGGGAGTATTTTCAGTGAAAACATAGTCATGGAACTTTAGGGGTAAATGTGTTCACTTGATGTCCAAAATGACACCATGGTCATGTTCACACTCCTCACTGAAAAGGCTATCGAGTCATTATAAGAGGCAACCCATTCTTGATCACTACACCTTTCTGGCAATGTAGGTTGCTCTCTTTTCGCCAAAGGAGATAACAATGATTTATTATGGCATAATTCCCGATGTAATTGTAGCACATTGTGAATGTTTTACAACTCTCACAATATTGCAACCAATCCTTGGTGGATTTTGAAACCAACGCTTGGTCAAAAATAGGAAGGTCTATATGACTAGAGTGGGAGGAATAAAATCTTCTACCAAAAAATTCATAGTAATTATGTTTTGAGAAGGAAAAATATGGAAAATTAGGGAAACCTTCTTAACTCTATTTTAGGCAAACTGGAAAATTCCCCCCCAAAGAAACTCACCCTCTAGATAGGTATAATTGCTTAAGTGTTTGGAAATGGGTTGCCTCTCTTCACAATTCACTCCCCATTGTCAATACAATATTTTTGCACTCCATTAACTATGCTTCAAATTTAGCTCAAGATATCTTAGTTAAGAACTCATTTTTGAGTGAAGAGCACACATTTTAGTCACCCCTTTCACTTGATAAGTACTCTAAAATCGTGCACAAAAGACTACAACTTATCACTACACAAAGTTTCTTCCATATGAACAACCCTCTATACTATTTATGGCACTTTTATAGGGGCAGTTCTTAACCTTGTAAGGACAAGTTGGTCTTTGTGGAAATCATTCTTTCTGCTACTGTGTGAATCATCCACTTCAAGACAACCAAATGTATTCATTTGAGGTCAAACAATTGTGCAAGGCCCTCCTCTTTTTGCATGAAATTCCAAGGACGAACAATTGCACTTCTGTCTTATATGAAAGTATTCTCTATCATCCACTGGCCACTTTGTATTCACGGTAGCGTTACAGGGTTAATGCCCAAGAAATTTTCAAGCCTTCTCATATTGCATAAGGTAGAAGCACCCAAATGTAACAAGAGTTGTTTTTTGACTCCTAAAAAACAACCTAAATCCAAACACTTGTAGACCCAAAGTAGACAAGTGGGGTTCCAAAGTAGACATGTGGGGTTCCAAGAAGTTGTCACTCTTCCAAGAAGCAACCAATCACCTGTACTTGATCCAAGTTTAGAGAGTGTTGCTTTTGGATGTTCCCGTGCCTGCTTTGGTGTTAGTCTAGTATCCATAGTAGGTGCATCTACGAAGTACTTTTCAAAAATTTGTATAATATTCATACAAGCTCGAAAAAATACGAAACTAATTTTTTTGGTTTCCTAAACCATTTCCTACCACGCAGACAACATTTTTTTCTGCACATACCCTCACAAACACGTCATCTCAAATAAGTGTCCATTTTAGGTGTTCCTACCTTAGTAGGACTGTCACTTTCGCCACCATGAGATTTGTCACACTGTTTCCAATCTAATGCGTTGATGAGGTGCATTCCCCTTGTCCCCACCCATCCCTTGATGCCCTCTGTAGATTCTTACCATCCCTAATTTCATCAGATTAATATAATCGCCGCCGGGGATTCCTTATACCGAAACAGGGTTTGCCTTGCCAGTCCAACCTTGTCTTTTAAGTATTCCGTGTAAAACTTTACTGAATTCGCAGGTGATCTCGCACTTCAAGAACTACACTAGTATGAGAAAATCAATTTGTTGCTGCTGGGATTACCTATGATTGTGGATGCAGGGTTTGAAGCTTGCATTGTAGTCTGGGAGTTTCAAATCTCGTGAATTCTGCGGAATGTGAGGTAATTCTTCATGTGATTTTGTTGCCGAACATTGAAATTCGATGTATAGGTTTGATATTTGGACGTATTTATCAAGTTCTGAATTTGAAGTGTGAGTTACATCTTCACGTGGTTTACAGAAACTTTGAAGCTTACAGCCAAAAGATGAGTTTCGAATTACGGATTTCTTGCCGCTTGACCTCCCCTCAAATCACCGTGAACAGACACTCACTATCATTTGCCCTTCCGCCGTGCTGACTAACCCCCAAACCAATCAAACTCTCACATTACCAAATCAAATCCTTACCAATCAGTACTATTATAGTCCAGAAATACCTCTCTTCAAAACTTGAAAAACTACTAAGGATCTCCTGGCTGGACAGGAATGCAACCTGTTTCAACAATTCACCTTGGCCGGTACAAAAGCTCGAGCGGATGCTCTGGGAGGCCTTCATTGATCATGCCCGTGTGGCTTGGGTCAAAGCCTCCAACCTGTGCGCCCTTTACCCGAATAAAGTCGGGCTATTCCTCAAGCGGTTTGATAGTATCTGGTTGTAAACTCGGTTTCTTGGAGTTAGATCGCATATGCGCATACAGTGGAACTTGGCGCATCCCAGGACCGGAGTGCTCAGTTGAGAAGCCAGGCTTCTCCCTCCGTGATGTTGGTGATTTAGTTCTGGTTCCGTCGTGGATCTGTATTGTTGCTTTGTTGTTTAAGTCTCAAATCGTTTAAACTAAAACTAAACCAAAAAAAAATTTCCGCCGGGGGTTTGTCCTCCTGGTTCGATGTACTGTTTCCCTTATCAATGGAAATTGTCCGTTTGTTTCAAAAAAACAACAACTAAAAACTTGAAAAACTATGGAAAAATGGTAAAGGCGGGTACTCTACACTCAGTGTCTTTTCTTCCTTTGAACGCTTATGAAGAAGATAAGGTATCTCAGAAAGGAACGCCAAGGGCTGAAGTACAATATCAAAGTGAGCAGTACAGTGAAAGCTAGAAAACTATTGAGTAAAACAGTAAAATCTTTACGCCCTGAGAAATCTCGTAAGCGAAATAAAGTGAACAGCAATCGTGGAGACCAATCCGCCGCATTTGCAAGTTGAGGGAACTCGTCACAGAAGTCCAAAAATCTGGTAAGCTTATCTGCATCAAAGGTGTCCCAAAGCACAACAAGGTGAAATGGGTTCTCGGCAAAATATTTTCCCACCCTAGGGAACCGCTCAAAAAATTTCAGTATAAGTATGCCTCGAGCATCTAGTTCTTCGTCTTCTTCATCTTGAGGTACTTCTTCATCTTCTTCTTCATCTCGTGGTACTTTGATTACCTTTTTCTTATTCTTGTTCTTTCGCATCCTCTTTTTCTTTGTTAGCTCGGCACCTAATTCTGCATATCCCCGGAGGTACTTCCCTTTGTGCTGACTCTGAGCCTGAAGAATTGCATTTGCCTCCCCCTATTAGGAAAGGTTCTATTCCATGTGGAATTCAAAGTAATGGAATACAAGAAATGGCTCTCTATAAATTTGGCCAGTCTGTCTCACCACATGAAAAAAATAAACTGTGCCCTGAACTAATAAGCGTATCCAGAACATTACCTCAAGGGTGTCCAAAACCTTTTGTTCAAACGCCATGCCCACTCTTGCTCTACTATAAACTGCTGCTTCTGCTTGGCCATATAAAATTCGACTAAAAGGGCTTGCTGTACTTGCGATGCTCTTTGTCGATGGGGAGTAGAATCCAAATACCAAGAGTACCACAAGAACTCCGATCAATACGGCTATGACAGGCCACGAAAGCAATTTCTCATATCGGTAGCAGAAGCCAACGATTGTGGACAAGAAAGTTTGATGAACCACAGACTCCTGTCCCACAGCGCCAGACTTGAGTCTAATAGCAGCTTCCATGTCATATTCCGGGCTGTGTGATTTGCCGACTTTGATGGACTTGTCACTTGCACTCGAAATCATGTTACCCTCCTTCAAGACAAATTCAAGACTGCAGTTAGAGTTGCTAAAACCGTGCCACTGGAATAGTCTCCCCAAAGGCAAAGAAGCTGTCACAAATTGGCAATCCATCTAGGCTTAGAGTCAATAGTCGTCAACTTTAAGAAGCCGTGCAATTTCAAGATAATTTTAAAAATAATCTAACCTAATAAAGAGAAATTTCCTGTCGTGTCATCCGTAAATTTTTCTTGTCCTGACCTCCTTTCCAAAGCTTGCAAGACTAGGAAAAGGGATATAAGTTATATATCAAAAAAATACCATGGAGCGTCAGCGTCGTCGCCGTGAAGGAAAGGCCTGTTGCGCGCAAATTGCGATCAATGGTGTTTAGATTTTAATTCGAGCTCAATCGATTTCAGATGCGGGTAATCCAAGCTCCTGCGAACCAGCTCTTCCTCCTAGCACCCAGGAACGTAGAGCGCTGTAAGCCAACTTCAGATGAAAAGTTTCTACCAACGACTTTCTGCAGCTACCAGGATTGAAAAGGATAGAGAAATAGCGAGTATCCTCCTCGATCCTTTCATTTCGGTGCCGTCGTGCTACACTTGAACCATTACGGCTAACATCCGAGAACAGATCTTGGAAATCCTAACCAAACAGAAACGGGGAGAGGATAACTATTTCGAGATGCGTTACTGGAACATTGACGACGCACGACCTCTGTAGAAATAGAATCGTTCAGTAGGACGCGGTTGATCCCTTCCAGAAGTCATGGAAATTCTTCAGCCCGCACTACAAGGAGCATTGAAGCTTCAACGACCAATACGTAACGTTCATCAGCCCCATGCCATTCTGTATTCTGTTTCCAATGCAGTTCAATTTGGCGCGGACTGCGCAATCCGCAAGACACAAGCGAGAAGCTCTAACTCAATACAGAAAAGGCGAGCCACCTGCTAACAAACAGTCATTGCGACAGAACTCCATACCAAAGATCATTCGCCACACACTGAACACCGTGCATCCTCGATCCTTAGTACCTTAATGCAACCCTAAGAGTCCATCGATAGAAGCCGGACACACAAAGGGACGAGGAAAGAAATGTTCCTAGTCCACTTCGAGTGCAGCATCAGAAGCTTCCTCACAGCATTTTCATTTCCCAGAAAGACAGAAAATACAGCCAAACATCAATCCACGACAAAATCACTGAAACATCCTCGAGAGAGAGAGTCTAACGTATCCTACAATACTTCAGTCACTAAGGATCAGCGGCGCACAGACCTAAGCAAATCAAACCACCACGCCAGCGGAGCGGACGGGAAACCCAGAAGGAGGCCAGGACACAATGGTAAGCTTACCTGGAGAAGAAGTTGAATCCCTCCCTCGATAGAAAACCGATTGGCATCGGATATTCTTCAAGCTCGGAATCCTTCAAGGACTATGGCGTTCATGTCATCCAGCGTTTCGGAAACAAAGGTGAAATCTGTGAAGCTTGTGAGTCGGTGGAACAGATTGCTGGATTGGAAGACGATTGTGCGTAACAACGAAGCTGCGCTGTCGAGAGCACGAATGAACAGCAGCCCTTTCTTTTTACTTTCTGAGAACGTACCCAAGATGGCGAGCACTTCAAAATTTGGTGAAGCATTGTATTTCTACATCCATCCATCTCTTGGACAAAAAACACATTTTTCAATCATACATGCACTTTTACTGTTTCATTCAAATTTGGCGACTCCTTCTGCATTTTCGATTGAAATGGAAAGTTTCTGGCTAAAAAAATATTACTTTTAACTAGTGAAAAGTAGACAATTGTTTTTGAAATGGTGCAATTTGGTCCCATGGTGCCAGGAAAAAAAGGGTTGAAGAACAAAGGAATGAAACAAAGTGATGGTGATTATGCAATGCAATAGCATACAATACATTTCAACCACATAGTACATTTCTAGCATACCCCTATGTCAATTTCAACACTTGTATGTGGAAATGGTTTAACTTTGCAATTTAGATTGTTTAAAATGACATTTTCAAATTCTATTCATGGTACTTCACATTTCATTGAGAACCAAAGACTTTCAAATAAAATTGTGTTTGTTTTCAGATTTTGGTGTACAAATTTTATAACTCTGGGCATGCTTCAAATTTAGCTTGATTGTTTATGAAATTGACTCACTAGGAGGATATTCAATTTCATACTTAGAATGAAGTAGATGAAATTTCATGTCACACTTGATGCTAATATCATGTGAACTTCTCAATGATCTAATAGATCTTAAAGAAAAAAAAATGAAAACCAAAAATTCCTAAAATTGTAACTTTTTGGAGTTTCTAAAATTTTAATTGATATGAAAGGTCATGTGAAAATCATATGGAAGACACGTGAATTAGTGATGCATGAAAATTTGCACCTGTCTAGAAGAGAATGACATTGATTAACCTTATAAAGATCTATTAACCTAATAGGTCACATATGGATGACTTCACTACTAATTGTAAAAACGAAGAATGTACCTCTTGGTCCAATAATTAGAGTATTTTGATGATAACCTTGTTTACAAGGGTGCATCCTTTCCAGATTAACAAGATGTATTGAAGAAATATTTAATTAATGACGAAATGCCCATATTTTTTTAGGACAGCACCATAGGGAATGTACTCTATTCTACATGAAGATTAGATTCAATATGATTTGCGTATTTATTTATCTTATTGTAATAGGTTTATGATAATGTGGACCATTCAAAATTTGACTTAAATATATGATTTTTGCACTTATTTGTTGTCAATTGGGCCTAAGGCTTGGTTCAGATTGGGATGTCCAATATCACTAAACAAGGTTAAGAGCAATTTCATTAGCTAATGATTGAGTTTCATCCACTAGGGCATTCATGCTAAAACAGATGTCTACATGAAGTAGCATCATGTATGTCATTACCCACTAGACATCCTAGTTTGCATTGTTTTATCGCCATCACTTTGTTTCTTTTTTTGTTCATTAAATAACTTGAGGTTATGGCCTTCTACCCAAACTCTTTGATTATATCCTATAATACACTTCTAATAGTGTACTATTATTTTGGGCAGGTAAATGTACTAAATGCAATGGGATGCCCCACCAGGTAGGCCTCCCGTCATGTGAGGGCCCTACCCCTGAAGCTTGGGCTCTTGTGAGCAAATATTTACACATCCTCGGCAAATATATGAACATAACCAAGTTCTTGTGTTTTAAAGGGGTGAAGTTTATACTAGTGGGCACCTAACATTGGTCCATTGTGCCTTCCAAGCAATGGATCTTTTCTAAGCTTTCTAAGTCCTATAATCCACCGTAAAACCCCAAATTAGCCTAAGTGTAGAGCTACTACATTGTTCCTTTGACTGCTGTGACTTCGTAGTGGAACTAAAAGTGATCAGAATCTACCACTACTAACTTGCAAATCAAGTCATGCCATTTCTAAAAACCTAAGATGCTCGGAAATAAGATGTTCCTACAAGGAGCTATGGCTAGATGAAGTTGAGCCCTTGAAGTGGCTTCCTAAACTTCATCCATCCTTTTGAACCCTCTCCCTAACTCAAACGACCCTAATTTCTGGATACTAACCCTACCCTATTAACTAATATGCAAGTTCCAAGTTTAAGCTAAGATGGATGAATTTCATCGGACTTCATCCATTTTGGATCCCAAGCTTCATCCGCACATAACTTCCTCATTATGAGTCGGTTTGGAGCATATTTATGATCTCAGAGCCCCCTCGACATCTACTCTATGATTCTAAAGCTATATCTAACCTGACTCTTGGCTCTAAGGGTACTACCTATCCCTAGGCCTTGGCCTTATTCTATATTCGTAAAAATAAACGAGCTAAAATGGAGAGGGAAGTACTAGTGTCATACCTTGGCCGGGGGTTCATCCACTAGGTCTGCGAGACTTCCCTTCAACACATCCCTCACCACCATGTCGCCTTTGTAGAGTTGAATGAGTGCTTGGATGAATTTCGTAGGTTGGATGTGAATACACTTGGTAGAGCTAACTTCCCATCTTTCCTGTCCTATTCTTTCCTTCTGTTTCTCTCCTTCCTTTTCTTTCCTCTCCTTCCTTCTATCCTACCATCGTTCCTCGTGAAGTGGATAGTTGACCAACTACCTACTTCTAAATTCTAACCCGAGTGATTAATGGCCACTAGCCTACTTCATTGCATTAACACCACTAGTCTAGGATTAATGACCACTACCTCCTACTACCACTATCTTCTAATCAATGCCCATGTCTACCAAGCTACTTCTAATGGTTTGAGACACCTCCTAGCTTCTTATTAAGTCCCCTCCTTCCTCCTCCTCCTTCACTGGTTGTTGTTGTATTGGAGATGGGTGTTGTAGAGAGAATGAGTTTGTGAAGTTATTTCCCAATGACTACTTCCCCTTATGCTTCTAGTGTGGTTTGGTTCTACTATCCTTCTTCCTCTATTGTTTTTCTATTCTATCCTACCTCTTGTAGGTGCTTGATTCCTACCTTTGGAATTAAACGAACACAACCGAGTTCTTGCGTTGTAAATTGTCCTATGGGAGTTTGTACGTCAAATCTAAAATACACCTTCCAAGAAATGGATCTTTAGTATGCAAGTTCCACTTTGAATTCCCTAATTGTAAACTTAATCTACTTCAAACAAAATAGTAACAACTTCTAGCCTTTGGATTTATCTTCCAAGTTAGGGCCACAAAGGATTAATCAATCAAAAGAACAAAGTAGGTTAGGTTGTAGAGTATTCAATACCCTTTCCAAAATGATAAAGAACTCTTAAATCTAATTTTCCTACAATGAGATAATTGCAGATGAAGTTTGATTTCTAATCTAATGGTTGAAACTTCATCCATCGTTTACTTCTAAGTTAATTAGTGAAATATACTTTTAGTTTTTGGTTTATTTTCTATTTCTTATCTTCTTCCTCAGTTCTAAATTTCACTTGGTTTGATCAACTCTGGTTGACTTTCATCCAAATCCTCCCTAACCATGATCAATTCTTCATCCTACTCTAACTTCTTCAATACTAACCTATTTCCTAAAGTTAAACAAGTTTGGAAGTCCTGAAATTATGCTTTACGGATTCTAATCCTAAATTGTTCATAAGACTCCAAAAGATTCCTTTTAATTCCTTATTGTTCTAACTACGTCTTTTAACTTTTAATCCTACTTGTTGTTTTTAGGTGTGAGTAAATTTTAAAGTAGAAAGTCACTAAAGTTACCTTTAGGAAAAGGTTAAACATTTATACTTTTGACTTTCCTAACAAAAGTTATTCCCAAATGAAGTTTGACTGATAATTGGTTCATCAAACTTCATCCATCAATTTCTTTTATTTTTTACTTTGGAATTGACTTTTTCCTTCTACTCTTAACTTTTCCTTCTACTCTAGATTCTAAGATTCCTTCCTTGATTTTTTTAGATGATTTCCTAACTTTTCATCCAAATTTCAACTACTTTTCATTCAAGCATAACCTTTTGGAGTTTTTGTCTATTTTTGATGTTTAATGACTTTTTGGAAAGCTACTATATTTTCCCAAATACTTTAAAGTTCAAATCCTAATATTCTTATAGTCCTAATGGTCTAAATCTACCTCCTAATTTCTACCACTAATGTTTGACTTTGATTGACTAATTCTTGTGAAAGATGAGCAATGGGGAGAAAGTATTCAAATACTAACCTCAAATTCCATGGGTTCGATGAACACATCCTCATATTCTGCTTCCATAATTTCAATATGTTTCCTTTTGACCTCCATTTGTAATTTGGGTGGGTTTTGGTGTTGTAATTTGAATGCAATACAAGGGCCAATTCACCTTAATTCTTCCTCCTTTGTCTTCCAACCTTTCCTTCCCTCTTCTAGATGCTCTCTTGATTTTTCTTCATCTTCTAATTTTCTATTTTCTTTTCTAAGTGTTTTTTCCAAGTCAAATACTAAAAATATCTAATAGAATCTAATCTCTCTAAATGCGTGCTAAATAGGTTGAAAGTCAACTAAGGCTTCCAAACAAGCCTTCTAACCTTTTCCCACTTATAACTAAATTCTAGAACTTCTCCACAGTCGAGATATTCTTTGGTTTGTCTTTTCTATTTGTCTCCTAATCTAAATTAACTATGGTTTTCAAAGTCAAATATGCTTAAGGAGTGGCTTCCCTTGCACTACTACTTTCTTCCACAAACTTAAATCATCAATTGACATAACCTGACTTCATTCTATGAGTTTAAGTTCCAAAGTCATGGAACTAGAGTGTGAGAGTTGTGAGCTGTGGGCAACAAAATGAGTTGGATTTTGCAGTCAGAGCTTGATCTGGAGTTGAAGCTAGAGTTGAGGCGGAATCTGCAACTAATCAACCTTGTTGACTTTGGGGAGCAAGTGGTGTGTGTGACCAGTGATTTGGCTCCCACGAGTGGATTGGTTAACTCTGGCCTTTTCAACTTCTAAAATTTCCTTGGCTCTTTGGACCTTCTCAAAATTCTAAAATTTCCTTGGCTCTTTGGACCCTCTCAAAACTCTGAAGTTTCCTTGCTCTTGGGATCTCTCAAAACTCTAAAATTTCCTTGTACTAGACTCTTGTCAAATTCTCAAATTTTGACTTAAAAGGCTAACCATAAAATTCCACAGGTCAGAGGAAAAGGGTCAAGTCCAATGTTGAAATATCAAAAATTGAAATGACTAGTACCCTTTAAAGGGCATCCAATTTTTGGTCCTTTGCACATATATGTGCATGCCAAAACTTGCTTGACCCTAATTTAGATCTTCAATAACTAATAGCCCAACTCCTTAGACTGATTGCCCCCTTCCAGTAGTGTATTGTGTACTAGCCCTGCCTTGCCTGCCCGTGCCTTACGAGCCCCGCCTGACGATATTTTTTGGCTACTATTGGGCTAGTTGCTAGTTTGGCTTGGCTAAGGTTTTAGAACTTTTACCAATTTTTGGTAATCACTCCACCACTTTGGGTCTTTCTATGGGGACCCTCAAACAAAAGGTCCATGTTGGGGATTAAGCCCAAATTTTAAAGACTAAATTTAGTCCTAGGTTCAAAGCTTCAGTGTGCGGTGTGTTCTAAGCTTTCATTTGAATACAAAAGTAATGATAATATGTTAGAGAAGGTGCCTATAGGTGAAAGCTTCATTGTGTGGTGGGTTAACACTACGTTATAGGACACAAAACAAGAAATTAGTTGGAACTTGAAGTTCCAGTTAGTACGAATAACAACCAAATAGTAATGACTAGTTTGCAGGACTTTGGAAGATTGCAACAAACATCACCTTCCAAATGACTTGATGACTCACGATGGGACCACAATTTCTCTACATCAAGGCTTCAGGGGGGATTCACAACACAAAATGTGCGAAATCCTAAACAAAAAAGCTTGGTAGGAAATTAAGACTTAGAACACAAAGATGTTAATAAATCACTTAGAAAACTTCCACAATAGCTTAACCCTTTCAAAGGACCCCCCACGTCCTTTGAAAGAGCTTCAATAACATCAACAATGGGAGCTTAAACACTCCAAGATAACTTCAAAAGCAAGTGTTTTGGTCTAAGTGAGCAAAAATTCAACAATGCCAATGAGTTTGGTGGAAACAAAATGCAAAAAAAGAAAAGACGTTCTTCAAAATGAAGAAAAAAAGGTTTTGTAAACAAGAAAAGGGGTGCAAAGTGAGAGGAGGGGAGGCCTTTTATACATTTCTAAGGCCTCCCCCCCCTCAAGTTACCTAATAACTACTCGTAGGAAAAACCTCCAAATTAACTTTTAAATTTCTATCCTACTGTTGTGACCGCTCTAAATTTTGGAGAAATGCTCCAGATGCCAAATGGATTATGCCATTGTCTTCAAGAGACCCAAATTAGTGTAGGAAATCCATCCAACCCCCTACTCCCGTCCCATTTCACAAGCGAAAGCTAGTGTTTTGAAAAACAGTGCAAAAGGTTAAAAATTCAAAACTTGGAGTTTGACATTTCTCAAAGTTTTGACTAGCCAGGATTTTTTAGGAGGTTCAAGAAATTAAGAAAAGAGTCCAAAATGACTTCAACTAGATGTCGTACGCTTAGGATACGCTAGTCAATTCATTGGGAATTTTGGAATTCTGTTAAAAATCATAGTTGCCGCCAATTCTGGTACTTGTCGGTGTCAAAACGTCTTGAAATTTGGTGGGGTGCTTATTTATGATAAAATACACTATCCTAATTTTTAATGGGATTTTACCGCTACCTTGGTAATTTCTATAAATTTTCAAATGCCAAAAAATGCGGTTGACTTCCTATAGAGTCATCTTCTGCAATCCAGAAAATTATGAAACTTTTTGGGTAGCTTCCAAGAAATTCCCAAATGAAAAGTGCAAGATTTTTTTGTCTATGTCACACTTTATGGTAGACTTATAGAAAATGGAGACTTATAGCACGGTGATTGGTACATTTTATATCAATGAACCGTGGTCTTGTATTTCTATGGATTTCATCACCAACTTGCCTCATTAAACTCTTTCGGTATAATATTTGTGATTGCTAATCAATTGAAAAAAATGATGCATTGGGTTCCTTACCAAAAGATAGTCACTCAAGAAGAAATAGCAAGGTTCTTTTATAATAACATTTATTGAATTCATGGATTATTGGATGGCATCAGATTGAGGACCACAATTTATATCAAAATTTTAGAAATCTCTCTTTGAAATTTCAAAGGTGGATATCAAACTCTCTTTAATGTGATTTTATATTACAAACTTCTAGTCAAACAGGGTCATTGCAAGAAACACCATGCTATTTTTGTAGCATTTTTCAAAACTACGATCATCCCTTTGCTATAACTTTTGATTTATGAATCTCTTGCCCCAAATTAAAAAATCTATTTATAGATGTCTTGATTGCAATTTTATCCTTTATTTTTAAAAAAATTTAAAAAAAAATTTTATATTTGAAAGTCAATTTTGTTAATATATCACACTTTCGGGTTTAGGGGTTTTGAATACTATAAAGTTGTTTAAATTAATGATTTTTAGTTGAAATTTTTCTGGTATATTTCTATAGTTGGAAAACATGTTCCTAACCAAGGGCATCTAAATAAACATTATTTTATGTCCTCTACATTCATGTAAATAGGCCTCCCTTGCGCTCACACTTCTAAACATCAAAAGTGATTTGGACCTCATTTTTTTGGTCTAACTTCATCATCATGAAGTCTTCCCAAATTAAATTTTTTTTGTTTCTTTGGAGGCACATACTAAATGTGGCCAAATGTAGAGGGTCAATGGCCAAATATTGCTTTGGTAATCATGATTTGCTAAGACCTCTATAATTTCTGATTTTTACATTGTTTTTGAGATACTTGTCCAATGTCTAAATTTGAATTTTTTTGGACCTTCTCTGAGTTTTTTTAGATGCACTTCCAACGAGACAACTTTCAAATTCTAATTATTTACAGTTCAAAAGTTAGTTATACAATTATCGAGCCAATATACAGGGTAGTACTAAAGATGCTTTTAGTAGAAATTGAGAGGTTTATATTAGAGAGGTTTAGAGTTTCAGGATTTAGCAAGTAGTTAGAGTATGTTTAGGATCATAATCATGTAAATGCATAGAACTTTGCAAACAAAACAAGCAGGGTTCAAACTTCAATGATTCAATCCTAAATCATGTGTTGCCTATTTCTCAAAATTATTTATCCGTTATAAGTGAATTGATTATTGAATATTGATGCTTGTAGTGATGCATCAAAGTTGTTGATCAATCGGAATGTACTCCTTTCCGATGCATGAATGAGACAACTAACTCTTGGATAATAGAATTCCATGAAAATTTGACACTTGCTAAGTTCATTGTTTTGTGATCGAGTAATGACTCAAGGATTCACAAGCCAAGCCTATGCACTTACTCTGTTCGTGAGCTACATGTTTGCAATTGAGGAAGGGTTGGACATTTTCCTCCAGATAAATTATATAATGCACCATATCCTAGTGAGGGGTGTGAACTTTAGGTGGGTACAATTGAAGTAGCTTGCGAGGAAATGGCAACATGGGTACGTGCATGGGCACTATAAGTCTGACCTCAGAAATGTGGGGACCATCACTGCAATTAGCAGCTTCGACCACTAGCCCGTCAAAAGTTGAAAAGCCTCCTTATCCATTTCCTATTCTAATAGTCCTTCAAAAAAATGTTAATAACAGTTGTGCCAAAAAAGTGTCGGTTCCACAAGCTACCATCACAAATTTCAGGGTGCCATTATACAGCTCAATGAACTTGTTATGTTCTTCTTCTCCCCAATGCCCCTTCGTCACTTGAATGGCCAATAATGACACCAATTTGACCTCCATGACAATGGCCAATCAAAGATTTTTTCACTTTCATCCACGTGAAGCTAGTAAAACAAGCAAGTAACCACAAATTTTCCAAGAAATGCAATGCTACAAGGGTCGACTTCAACACTAATTAAGGAGACTCCACTCCCTCCTACTCATCACTTCATCAACATTGATTTAGTTCAACAGCCTCTTGGTGTTCCCTCTTCTCTATATGTTCGACTTCAGTTTCTAGCTCTAACTACCAATACCACTAATTCTCATTCCTAGCTAATCGATCTATCTCTGAGAACGATGACGAGCTCACAACAGCAATGATGATGTAAGAGTTAGCTCTTCTTGTTGGTGGCCACTTTGGCTCTCGTACTCCTCATTAGTAGATAAAATGTACCCCATCTCCACCAATAAATGTATAGGCTCCGTTAATCACCTTTTTCGTCTAGAATGATGAATAATTAAGCGCATCAGTCAAATGTAGAAACTTAGATATACTCGATCTTGGCCAATTGTGCTTAATTGCATCTAATGCAACCATGTCGATTCAATTTGCTTGTGATGGATAAATTGAATGTTTTATAGTTGTAGGGAGTGCTGATGCGTATTGATCCTCATTCTACACCTCCTACAGCAGCAAATGTGTCAACCTCAAAACCGACAAGTACAACTGTAGCTACTACAACCATGTTTGTAAGTTCAGTTCAACCTACAAGTACAGAGAGGTCTACTATAGGTACGTTGGTATTTTAGTTTCTAGAATCGATCGTGCATGACTAGTACTGTTTTCTAATGGCAATATGTTACCATCACCCCCATCTTGATTTTGATCCATTGATTGAGCATACTAGCTGTGCCCATTAGAATATATGCATTTAGCTTGAATTGATATGATGATGAATTGAATGATTATGAAATTGGTTGCATGTGACGCATATTGACAACGGTATTGTGCATGCATTGGGGGCATATATTATTTGCAATGCAAGTCTAGCTGGAAATACAACTCGTAGGGTAAGTATTGCTATCAATAGAGCAAGTGCAACCATGACCGAGAGAGCTCGATCGATGGATCGAGCATGTGGGCGGAGTTTGGAAATCACTTCCAAGGTGGTGCTAGCTCCATATCGATCATGCTTCCACCACCTCATTGCTAGTAGATAGCTAGAGGTCTTAATTATTGGGAGGGGTCAAAGTACATAAGTGTTGGATTTTTCATATGAATTAAATTTACAAATGAAAGTAATTGCATAGCTTGACGGTAAGGATGAACAATCATTCATAATGTCTAACTATTCAATAGTCGAATAGTTGAATTTACTGATGTCAAGTAGAAATATATTAGTCTCTGAAAATCACAAGGATTTTGGATAAGACTAAAAATGATTCTAGAAGACAAGTAGATGTATTTGTATAAAATCTTGAATTTTATTTGTTGAATCTTCTAAACTATTATGGAATTGCTTCTTGTTGGCCTATTTTGTATTAGGCTCTCAATGAGTTTAAAAGTTAGGGTAGATGATAAAAAACTACAAACTTTGAACAAGTAAAATGGGACAACCAAACCACAAGTTGCAAAATTTTAAAGATTGGTTCTAAAATTTCAAACTCACGATTATCAACAATTGTACCTCACCGTGAAAACAAAGCAAATTTCGACCATGTGGATCATTAACTTCGCTTCATTATTATATCATAAAATGAAGCCAAGCAATGGTTTGACCCATGCCAACGCAACAACAAAGTTTACCTAAAAAAATTGAAAATCACAAACCACAATACACAATTCTTCAAAATCTCCTCCAAATTTCAACTCCTTTGTTAAACTTTAATTTAATGCCACCAAAGTTTTACAAATCCAAATGAAATAAGTGATAGCTTTTTAGAAAGCTTAAACAATTTTATACTCCTCCTTCAAATCTCAAATCAATCTAACACTCTATCCAACCTCTATAACTAATCAAAGTTTCAATCTTTAGAATTGAAGGCATCATAGTTACCCTAAGACCCTTGTTTACTTTGACACTCACAACTCACTTATATGAACTCTAAATGAAATGAAAGATAGTTTTAAGGAAAGCTAACAAAATGTTCTTCACTCTTTTAAATTTTCATTGCAGAAAAAAATTCGTCCGTCTTCTATGGTCAATCAAAGTCTCCACCTTTTTATATAAAAGACATTAAACCTTCCTCCACTCAAATTAACACAACTTTTGAATGTCAACTTCAATTCAAACAAGTGAAACACAACACCATGATACACAACTCTTCCAATTTTCATTTCAAAATTAGTAAAATACAATGTATTATGGCTTTTCAAACATTTAGGTTTTACAAACAGAAGAGAGATGATGAATAGTGTTCTCCTTTTTTATTTACCTTGTCTTCTACCTTAACCATACAAGTTAAGTGGATTTCAGTTCATACCTTGACCATATGGCTCCCCTATCATCCATTAGTCATCTATTTTGATCATAAAATTCATTTTACATCCCTATTTGAAAGATAAATCACCCCAAAGTTACTAGAAGACAAACTATTTGTATATTTTTCTCTTACAACTTTATATACATAAAATAAAATTTGAAATTACTTCTAAATTAAAAATTAAAAAATTAGAATTTAACACATCTCTATTAGAGGTAAAAAATAAAATTTCAATCGGATTATTACTTCATCTTCAAGAACTTAGGGATGCATTTGATGGTAGTTGTAATATATTGTACACAGTCTGTCTCAGTTAAAAGATTGACTGACTCTTTTAACCAACGTTGATGGTCATAACTTCCTTTGACAAGCCTAACCATACAATAATATAGGTCAATATGAAGACCCTTGTGAACCATTATATTGGTTCACTATTTAAAAACCCCAAAATATAAACATTAGGCATGAATTTATAAATCCGGAAGTGTTAGTGCTCCGAAGTAAGCCATAACCATCAATTAAGGAGTTTTCCGCTAAATAGCAATGGAAACTTCATGAGGTTAGGACAAGATGCTAGAAAATGCAATTAGGAGGAAATTAGGGGAAATTCTAGGGAAAAAATGGGGAGTTAAAACGAAAAAGAGGTTAAGCAAGATTTGGTAGAGTAACCAAATTAGGCTAATGGTAAAATGATGAGAAAATGAAAGCAAAAAATGAAAAATGAAAATGAAAAAAAAAGACTAGAAGTAGGAAATGAAACTAAAAGTAAATTAAAAACCACAAAAATAATAAATAAGAAAAAACACAAAAAGAAGCTAGTTAAACTAAAACTATGACTTAAACACTAGTGTAGTGGATAAAACACTAAAATAAGATTAGAAACACTAAAATAGGGTTTTACAGAAAGTTAGAGGGTTTTACAGTAATTTAGGGGGTGGAACACTAAAATAGAGAAATTTACACTAAATTAGCGGCTTTACAGTAACTTAGTGCGATTTGCACTAATTTGGCGCATTTTGCACCAAATTAGTGGATTAACAGTGAATTAGTGTAGGATGAAAGTAGTTTAGAAAATTAATCTGTTAGAAAGTTAGATGTAGGCAAAATTAGGGTTTGGAGCCCTCTCTCTCTCAACTCTCTCTCAATTTTCCCCAATTTTGTGTGCATGTGTGTTGGAGAGCATTCTTGGTGATGAAGGGCGTTTTGAAAGCATGAGAAGCTAGAGATTAAGATGAGGGAACCAAAGTAGGACAATTTGTCGAGTTGGTCACCATTTTTTGAGAAAAAGTGGTGAAGGAATGATGAGAGTGAGGTCAGATGGGAATTGGAGAGGAGAGAATTTGGTTTTTGTTGAATTGGGAGGGGACTGCCAACTTTGGTGATTGATTGCGGGAGATTGGAAAAGCGGAATGGGCTGAATTTTTGGGAGGATGGAGAGGAGAAAGTCAGCTTTCCAACGTGACCAGTCTCGACCAATTACAAGCAAGGACGAGGACGGAGCGGCCGATTTAGTGCGAAGAGGTCAAGCCGATACTGCCACGGAAGATCGATGACT